>PVJD01000508.1:0-421432 GCA_004026545.1 Mormoops blainvillei | reverse complement strand
AAATGAGTAATTGTGTTAATATCACTGAGAATAGGAAAAAGGAAGATACATGAGCTTAATAACCTCTCTGGTCCTTAATTTGAATTGGAAATAATAGTAAAAATTCATGATATATTTTGTTAAAATAAGCATATTTTGTATCTCTGTCTACAGAAAAGACCATCCAGATACCACTTCCTACTAACAAGAATTGGGATCCCTGGAAAACTGTAAGGCCATGTCTGAGTCGAGAAACGCCCAAGGTGAGCCTGCAACATATTGTCATCATCGTGGGAAGCAGAGGAGCTATCAAAACTGCATCACAAATGGATTCAAGAGCCAAAGCCTGAATTTTTTTCTCTTACATTTTTTGAAAAAAAAATTGTCTATTATATAGAAAACTGGATTTTTTCAATAAGTGAAATTATTTTTAATATTATATTATTTTATAACTTTTATTATTATTATATTTTATTATTATATTATTTTTATAACTTTTATTATTTTAATATAATATTATATTATTTTTATAACTTTTAGTACAAATCCAGAATTTTGGATTAATGTTCTTATATTTTTAAAAAATTATATGAGGTTTTGTCCTACAGTGTTCACATAAATTATCTCTAAAACATAATTAAGGTTTAAAGTAATTTATACAAATGAAGAACAGGTTATGTGTGTGTATACATGTGTATACAAGCGTATCATGCAGGAGTAAGGTGTAGCCCTGCATAGTGTTCAAATAAGACTGTTGTGGGGATCCTAGATGCAAGGGCCCTCTGGACAAAGATCTCCTCTCAGCCTCCTAGATGACAATGAGTATAAATAGGTGCGTGCATGTCGAAAAGACAGCAGTGAGGAGAAAGCTGTGCATGTAAATAAACAAGTAGTAAAGCTTCTATGGAAACCTTGTAAACTTTAAATATATATTTAGGCCTTGCTAAGAATAAGACTATTTAAAACTCTAGAGCCTGGTTGTACCAAAAAAATAGCTTTCCTGAAAAGAGTAAAGCAGTATCTGAGATTATATGCAGACATTTGTGGCAAATGTTTCTACACTAAAACAAAAGCATGTCTTTAAATAAACCTGTGTTTTAATCTCATACTGTGAAGGGCTGGCATAACTCTAAACAGCAATTCCAACATGCAAAAAAAAAGAAAGAAAAAGAAAAAGAAAAGACATTTCTCATATTATCCATGGATGATTTGATCTTCTTCGAAAGTTCCAGCACATAATTTGCTGTGAGGGAAGGAGGGGATTTTTAATCTTATGTTTTAAATTTAGACCAAATTGCTCATTGCTCAGTCTCTTACATAGACTCCTTAGCACCCTGCTTGTCTCCACTAAATGGGAGTTGGAAGTAGGGAGGAAAAGAGGTTTATTCATCTTCATTGCAATGGGACTTCTATTTCCCCATCTCCTTCTGCTTTCCCTGGTCCACTTGAGTTGCTTCTTGCAACAGAATCTGTAGCTGCTGTAACTCTGATCTGGTTATGTTCCTTGCCAACCCAAATCCAGGTGGTCTTTCTCAGAACCTAGCTTTTGCTAATGCTATAGACCCTGGGATTATGTTGTGATTTTTGTCTGTCCCAGTTCACAGGGTCCGCTCTACAGGTGCAGGCACAGATCCAGCTCACCCTCAACTTCATGTCCTTACTTGAAATCTTCTTAGTCAAAATGTCTATTTCCTATCTGAGACCTAAGAAATAAAAGGCAGCAGGCGATTTCTCAATCTCAAGGTCACCCTCTACCTATGATGCAATGGTGCATCAACAAAGCACCATTAAGTTGAAACTTCACACCCCAGGCTGACACAGGCACTAGCTTTGTGATCACAATTTTCAGAGTTCTTAAGAAGCACAAGCCTTTCTCTTTTGTATCACCAGCATACGTCTGATGCTAGTCCTCTATCTTGGATAGAGCAAAACTGGGACACACATCTGATCACTTAGCTCTCAAGCTATTCATCTTCCCCACTTTTCCTTTTCATAATCCCATAGGTCAGCTTATTGCCTTGCAACAAATCCTCTTTCAATTATAAAAGTTAATCATGGACGGAAGTTTCCTTAAACTCAGATAGATAAAAAAAAATTGAGGAGAAATTTCTTTAGATGGTATCCTTGATTGAAATTCTATTGTCCAGTCTCATAATCCAAATTTGGGTATGAAATTTATATTTTACTATTTATTTTTTGTTTATTTTATCAAGCCCTTATTCCTACTCTGACAGATGGGCACCTCAAGTATATTAGAATAAAGGTCTTATGTATAAAAAGGGAAAAATAGACTCACAAAGCAAAATATGAAACTAAGACTCCTTTACCTTCACTTATTATAGTAGTCTTTGGACACTATTTGTTAGACACGAAAGGGAAGCACTGGCTCAATATTTTATTGTGATCATTCGAATACCTTACCATTTTTGTTACAGTGATTTATGAGTAGATCTTCAGATAATAAATGGTTGCTGTTTTGCCTCTTGTCTTTTTATTAGCATATAGCATAACAGACTTTTAAGAGATAAATTCTTTTCCTATAACCAAATAACTTAAAAGATAATTTTCCTAAAATTGTGTGCTTAGCATATTGAAAGTAATTTACATAGAAAACAGAATTATGAAAATTTTAGAGCTGACAGAAACCAAAGACATAATCAAATTTAATCTGCCTCCTAAATATTTATTTGTTGTCATGTAAACAGCATGGCAAAGTTCAAGTTTCTGAGTTCTTAGCCAGGGTTTTTTCTTAATGTAAACTTCGGGAATGTTAACAAATTTAACTGATCAACTAGCTATCCTGAATTTGAGATTTTCTTTAACATTTTTCTATAAATATAAACTGCATAGAATGTATGCAGTCTGATGTATGCAGTTAAGATTAATTGAAGAATAAAGGAAAATTAATACAAAGTAGCATTGAAAGAAATACACTTGCTTGATTTCTTTTGAGAATGCCTCTGTATTTCCTAATGGCAGTGAAAGAAAATTTCAGTTGTACTAGTTCAGAGTATTAAAAGAGGCGATTTCATAAAAAATGTGATCACTTATAATTGTGAAGGAGAAAAAACAAAATTATGAATTCTGCTGATTAGAAGATTTAAGTTAGCAATAAAAGATAATCATATTTTGTTTATACCACTTTTGTAATAAAAAATAACAAGAAAATTATTTTCCACTTTCTATAAGAGATAAAAGAAATATTGTAACCAAACTTTTTAAAGAGCAGTTATCCAGCTATAATCTACTTTCCTGAATTTTCTCAGCTCCTTTTCTTCAGATTTTGACAACTGATGTATAATGTCTTCTTCCAAATCTGTGTTATTTATGTTCTCGACTTTTTCAGTGAAATTGTTTTCTTCATCGGAATTGTCACTTTCTTCTTCTTCTTCCATATCCATATCAGGAACTTCTTCAGCGCTTTAACAATAACAGAATAAAATGTAAACTTAATATTTAAATATATATTTTTAAATATAACTTTCTAATTTAAGATCTATATAGAAATATATAGACAAAGTAAATGAAAAATCTCGTTATTGTGTGCAGTTTAAAAATTATGGGGCTATTATAAAAGAGCAGGTGAATTTACAAAAAGTGTAATTTTGAATTAAACATCAAATTCTTAATATCTACACACAGATCTCTTTTCTAAGACTTATTTTCAACCTATTTTATTTACTTGACTTAATAATTCGATGTCCTTTAACTATATGTTAAATGTAAAATAAAGAGAAATACAGTGGAAGAATATTCTAAAAAAGGGTAACAAAAGCCATCCTGTTTCCCAAAACAGGATGTCTGAACATATTTTAAGAACTACATTACCTCTCAGGCTCCTTAGAGAGCAGCAATGAATTTACAAACATGGAGCACAGGAAAGAAGCAGATGGCAGCACATGGGCTGGAGTGTGAAGCAGCTAGAGTAAAAACAGAAAAACAGGGTTTTATCTAAAAAGGTTAAATGCCGAAAGTCAAACACAACAGGCTTTCCCCACAGAAAAACCAAACCAAAGAAAAATCTATTCTGACCTTCCTACATTTATATAAACAACTTCCTCACCTAAAATTTAATCTGAAAACCCAAGTTTATGCTATTTGGTTTGGGTATTACAGTCGGACAGTATACAAATCATTATTCAAAAGTTATCTGTTACAGGTTATATAAAAAGTCTAACTTACGGTGCTTTAATGCATTTAATCTGTTTCATATTGTTTGCTTTAATACTTACCTCACTAATGGCAGGTATGTTTTCCGTTAAGGGTAGCTGTACCAGTTCATTCTCCAAAGTTTCATTTGGCTTTTCTTCCTGCTGTTGCCTGTGCTTTCCCAATATGAAATAAAATGGGGTTGTTGGAAGACTTTCTTCTGCTAGTAGCTATAAGAACGTAAGACAAAAGGAAAGTACTTTAATAAAAAGGAGGAACTGCCTTTGACTCAGTAAGAAGTATTACAGAGTCATAAAGGGTCAGGGATGGGAGAATTTTAGAATTTTCCAATATGTCTTTCATTTTTCAGGTAAAGCAACTGAGGCCCACCAGCCCAATTACTATGAGAAAAGCTAACAGTGGACACTTAGATGATAGAACAAAATACCCACTTATCACTGCTTTCCCCCTAATTCTACAAAAATGACAGCAAAGGGCTTTCAAAAGGGCACAGAGCCACAGTCTATGGGTGACATATAACATGCTGGAAGCAGGAAAGCAGGTTGAAAGGTGGTAAATAACTCAGAAGATCTGGGAAAACAGGACTATAAGCTGGCAGTGCGCTAAGCCAACTACCCCAATTTATGAAGTGGAACCCTGCAGATGCTCAGGAACTGATGCTAAGAGGTATGTAGTATCTCTCTGAAAAGGGATGAAACACCCAGGTGGTGTGGCAATTAGGTCTATTTAGGGAGCACTCAGAATCACAGCTCTCCTCAGCCCCAGCAGAGGACTGGAAGTATGTTTGAAGACTGAAACAAAAGCGTGTGTTTAGACCAGACTGGATGGTGGGGGTGGGGGTAGCACAGCTGAAGGCAGCTGCACTTCGTACGGGGTGCTTCTCAGAACACTAGCCGCCAGGCTGACATCCCTCAGATAAGAACTAAGAAGAATTTTATCTGGGCAGTCTGACCAGCCTAAGAGCAAAAGACCTAAAAAATAATGACACTGAAGATTTTCTCAAAATGCCTCAGTAGAGGCTAGAAAGTTTCACCTAGGCAGAACTTCCAAAGGGCTGTTTTATTCATGATCACTTTTAAGAAAGAACATGCAGCTAAGGATCATGAGATTCTGATGAAAACCTCCCAAAACATAGTCTAAAACAGATCGGGGGGTGGGGGAGGAAGGGGACAAACACCTGAGGGAATGGACCATGTAAGAGAGAAAGAGAAAAAAAAAATACATTCGATTATAAAAATGAGAAAAATCTCCCAGAAAACAGAAGAAAAAACAAGATTATTTGAGTACACAGTCTAGAAGTTCCAACACTAAATAATCGGATTCTAGAAAAAGAACAGAGAAAATGATGGTAAAGAATTAATTTTTCCTTAGTTCTCTGATTAGAACCCTCGAAGAGGCTCCGCATTTCCTGAAGAAAAGCTAAACTCTTTTCATTCACTTTCACCACCCTATTTAAAACAGCACCTCATTTGTCCTTTTACTTTTATTCCTCCCCTCATAATTCTTACCACTTAAAACACTACACATTAACTTATTTTATCCTTGTCATTTTTTTTGTCTGTACCTTCTGCTAAACTGTAAACACCACAGGTTTAGAGACCTGCTCAGTGAAGTATCTCTAACATCTAGACATAGTGGATGATCAACAAAAAGATGCTCAAGGAATTTAATAAGTAAAGGGTCAGGAACAAAAATGGTATTGGGCTTCTAGGAACACTGGAAACTTTAACATAAGAGGAAAACACCTTCAAAGTTGTAAGAGAAAATGGTTTTCAGCCTAAAACTCTATACCCAACCAACCAATCATGTGGGAGAAAATAAAAACATTTCCAAACATGGAAGGTCTTAAATTTACCTCCCATGCTCCAAGAAAATGCACTTCACCAAAGCAAGGGAGTGACTAAAGAAAGAGGAAACTATGGGTCTGATTAGAGTACAAGAGAAATAAAGCTCCCGAGTGAGGACGAATGCAGATCTCAAGATAATTACTGTGCATCAGGTTTATAGAGCAATCAGTCCAGGCTGAAGCAGGTCAGACCCTTAAAAATATTTCAAGACTTGAAAGAGCACCTAATGTGTCTGAAAATACTGAGAAGCCTTGCACAACTAGAATAGTTTGGGATGAAAAGGGGAGAAAAAATAGAAAACTAAGCAAATAAAGGAAGAATTACTAACTCCAGAGGAAAAAAACAATCTATTACTACATGGCTTGCCTATCAGTTGTATTTGCTTGGTTAAAATGATGAATACTGATGTGACCAATTTTAAGATTTATCTATATTGGGGAACTGGGAGAAAGGAAGGGTGTACGTGTGATGTGTGTGCTGTGTATGTTTGGAGAGTGGTTGTATGAAGAAGAGCTGTAACTTCAGCTTCAATAGATCAGAGTCGACAGGTAATACCTAAATCTGAAAAGTCCAAAATTAGCAATATATAATGTTTCTCAGAGATATGGAGCTAATGTGGGTATTGGCAGTGGTGCTGAAAAGGTTTTTCCTGGAAAGTATTGTAGAACTACTCGACTCTTTAAATCACAAGTATATAATACTGATATTACAAATCAGAATTGTATTTTGCGAAAATAATATAACTCCAAAAGAGGCAAGTAGTTTATAAGCATGGTTTTTAATTCCATTTTTTGGCCAGGTAAAATATTGTTTCTCATAGCTGAGTTCTAAAAGATAACCGCAGTTTTGTAGGGAAGCGATGCAGTCTGTACCATGAGTGGCTCAAACATACCTGTTTGCTTGTTGGTGTGAGTTTCTCTTCTGGAGACTTTGTGCTGAATGTCAGTAAACTCTGAAAAGAGAGACTGATTAATGATGCGAAAGATAAATTATACAGTGCAAATCTAAGAAAGATGTGGAAGTTAGAAAACAGGGTCGATTTTTTGTTTTGATATATACACATCTACTACAGGGTCTCCGAGGGTGGGCGAAGTGGTGCTCACACACACACACTAGTAATGCTGCTGGCACTGAACATACCAGGCAATTTCTTCTGACAAGTAACCCTGAATAAAACCACTGCACCTATCATGGGTTGACTATTACTCTCAAATATGAAAGCAACCAACAGTTATATATACCATACAAAGTGATTGACTTATTGGAGGAAGGATGGTTACCTGTGATTTTGTTAGGAAGTAAAACTGTGATCTGTTCAGCCACTGGTAAGCTTCTGAGGTGAAAGATTCAGGGACATCTCGTGGAACAAACACTCCCCACTGGACTTCCTCTCTACAGATATTCTTTTGAACATACAAAGGCCTTGGCTCGCTAGGTTTAAATACAAACACTACAGGGAAAAAAACAGACAATAACATTTTGCATGCAAAGGTTAGTTCTAGCCTCAGATTGGCAAACCACACTAATCCTGGTACTTGCCCCACTGAGTAAATAAACCAGGTCATGATTATTTTAAGCTCTGATTCAACAAGTATCTACTGGGCACCTACTATGTGTCAACCAGGTTAGGAACAAGGGCCATGAAGATAAAAAAGAGAAAGGAATCTTGGCTCTCAGGACCAGAGCATAATGCAGAAGATAGACACCGAAATATCGATGAAATATTTTGTTTTAAGTACTAGAACAGAAATATGCAGAAAGTGCTTCAAAGAACATAGAGGAGGAATGATTAAAGCTTTACAGAGAAATCTGGAATACTTCAAAGAGATGAAATCCTTTGGATTTTGATGGCAATGTAGGAATTGGCATGTTGAAAAATGAGGAATGTACCGAAACTCTCCTAGCATTAAGCATTTTGCCTAAATAACAAGGTGCTAGGTTAAGAGAGCAAGAAAAAAGGGCAGTGCCTCAGGTAAAATGGCTTTGAACATCTGATTTGAAGGCAAGTTTGACTCAGATTATGTAATAGATGTTAAAAAGAAAATTTAGGTAATAGATCTCTTACTGTCCAAGTAAGATCTGTACTTACAATCTGAACCCACTGAAGACTTAGAGACTGCAGCAACATTCTCTGAATTAGGATCATGTTCCATAACTCTAATATTTAATTTTGCACTCCACTCCACTGGGGAGAAAAGAAAAAGCAATTCACTTCTAAGGGATTTACCAAAAGTTTTCAAAGCTTGTTATTTAAAGTGGGTAATCTTAATCTTCATTGGAACAATTAATTCTATTGTCCTTGGGAAGAGGCATTTTACACTCCCAAATACACATGCAGACACACCAAAATTATCTGTCGAAGGCTGCACTAAAGACAGGGCGGGAAGCAGAAGAACAAAGTACTCCTTTTACAAGCTACGAAACAGTTATCATTTTGTGCAACTACTGTCAGGTGCTAGTCTGCTGCTACTAAATATGGTCAAAATGTTAGCAATAGTCACTGTAAAGAATATAAAGAAATGTCATCACACACATTCATTACTAAGCAAGCACTATGCCTTCCGAACACATATTTGAATGAGTAAAATGCCGCTAAGTCCACACCTGTCAGGAAGGTTGTGGCGGGCTATGTTTAATTTTGAAGCTGTCAGGGACACTGCAGGTTAATACGCATTATGAATTAGCAGAAATGATCCTCAAACTGTCAGGAGGGTGGAGAATATGGAGGCAGCGGAAAGCCATACACACTGAAGACACTGGAAAAAGGTGAGGATGATGAACTCTTTTTACAGACTATTAGGCTGTTAATAATTTTTTATAGGCCTAGTACTCCAAATTTTAGTGGTATACCATTTAAAAAATTATATATTCTCTAGGTAGAGCCATGAAGATATAATCCAGAAGTCCTACAATGCCTAAGTTTAATTGCAATTCCTACTTGCTTTGCCAAGTCACATTTTATGGTAAAAAACATCTTACATGCACAACTGAGCAGATTCCAACAGCAAAGAATTCCATTTTCAGTAGTGCCGAGAAGATACTTTGAGCAAGTCAGTCTCCCAAAGCAAAGGTGCCTAGATGAAAACCACAGGGAAGTTAATAGGCCAGTGCCATCAGACTTCCTGCACAGTACTGATTTCATGCAAAGCGGATTTTTAGATAGGCACATATGTTTTTGTTCATAATTATCTTGCAGAAAAAGGGACTAAGTAGTACAAAAGAAAAGGCTTATTTAGATATAATGTTTCTTCAGAAAAACAGGTTTGATGACCAGTTCTTTTCTCTAATAAGCTCTGTGGTATAATAATTAAGACATAAAGAAAGTATATGCAAAATGTACAGTCATTTAACAAAAATCCCCTTTTTATGCTCATTTACCTAGAGGACAGTTTTCAATATGAATTCTGAAGGAAGTTTTACAAGTAAATTCAGGATCAGACATGTTGGGAATTAGGAACAATTTCATTAGCCTTCTGCCATTCTGTCCTCCAATGCTATCACATGAGGTAAAATGGAAGATACTGCTGAGGTAAGTGTTGTTTGGGTCTACTAAGGCTTGAGTATAGTTTCTATTATTATGTAGCACAACCATGAAAAGTATTATTACAAAGAAATCTGTAGGCTAGGAATTAAATGTTAAGCCTGATTTCAGAAATGGATAAATCATTGCCCATGGTTCACATGCAAAAATTTTTTAGCTTTCCAAACTCTGGTTAGCTGTTGGCCCGACTGACCCAAGGCTACCTTTAGAGAAAGCATAAATTATTACTTAAGTTTATGCAGGACAACTAGTTTAAATGAAAAAACAGTACTTCATATTTCCCAAATTATTGTCCTACCTTATATTCCCAGCTCGTTGACAAAATGTACATTTAAGTTCCCATGTCTCTGAATCCCATATTGTAACAATTTCCTCAAAACTAACTGCCAGTAAAGAGCCATCTTCAGAGAAACAACAGTTAGTTGCTTGGTATTTGTGATAACTACCCACAAAGTCACAGGTCCAGCCAACAGCTTTTTCTGTGGAAATACAGACCATAGAGTTCAGAAATGGTATAAATGCTAGATAACGTTTAGGGAAGTTAAAAGTAGTAAGAAGAAACAAATACAAGAGAAACCCTGTTCCCCAAAACTTTAAGTTAGAAGAGCTACAAAGCACTGACTGATTTGAAAGTAATGTCCCTTCCTAGAGATCTTGACTTCCCTCTAGTGGAACAGTGAAAAACAAAATGCAAAAGCTTCTTGTACTGTACCCTCACAAACTGGATACAATCATCAGCACATAATTAATTAGGTCATTAAAAAAAAGAGTATAGATTTGGAAAAAAGGCAGTAATAAAAGAGCAACTTACATCTTTTAAAATTAAGCAATATCCTATAGAATTAAACAAGGAAGAAAATGCCCTCCCAGAGTGAATACAATTCATTGGAAATAAATATATCACTTCTTAAAATTGTGTGCTCTGTAGGCATACTGTATCTCACTTACTGTATATATCAGAATCATCTGTTAATATCCACACTTTGAAGTGACCATCTTTACTAGCTGTAACCAAGGTGGGGTTTACAGATTTTTCTGCATTACAGAAACAGAGGGCTGTGATGTGGTCTTCATGTGGCATGTTAACCTTCGTATTCAGAACAAACCTAGTAGGAAGGAAAACACCAATTTATTCTTAAACCAGGACAATATGATTATACTGTCATATAAGGATTTCTTGCATATTGTACCTTTAACAATAGCACTTTTTAGAAGAGACAACAGATACATTATCACCTAGAATGACAAACAATTGAGTGCTCTGTCTCTAATGGTTAAATGTAGACTGCAATCCTTACACATTATCTCTGTCCTTCTGTAACTTACATAATATAGAGATGATTATGTCCAATGTCAACGTAATGGTACAAAATGAGTATAAAACAGGGGTCGCCAAAAAAAAATACTTAAAAGCCTACTGTACTAAAGTCTACAGACAAACTATAGAACACAGCTGCCTCACTAGATACTTTTGAAAATAAGCAAAGCATGAAATGACTATAAAAGACTCTACTTGTGGCAAGAACATACAGAAAACAAACTACCTAATCAAACTTCCTGGTCAATATTTAATATTTATAATCACCCAAACTACCTGTCAAAGCTTGTTTCCGAGCACGACTGTGAATAAAAGATATACTATGCTAGCACCGTATTTTGCTCTGAAAAACATCAAGGCAAAATAGTGTTGTAGTTTTTAAAAGTTCAGATTATAAGAGGGGTGGACCAGAGACAATCACTTAATCTCTCTGAGCGGGCCTGTCTTCTCACCTGTGAAACATGGACAACAGGCTTATCTTACAGTGCTCTTGTGAAGATTTTAAGACAGTGGGTAAAAGCCCGAAGCCTAGTTCTTGGCACAACTAAGACTTGATAAATGGCTATTACAGCCATGGTATGAGAAACTGGTGGGCTCCTTATCTAATCAAAACACACATACTACACTACGCTACACCTCTCTCATCTGCTACGGTCATTTTTCCAAAGAAGTATAATATTTTTGATAGCATAATGTTAAGAACTAAGACATTTAGATTCTAATGCTAGATTTGCCTGGAGTTAGGTATTATGTCCTTGGGGGGGGTGTCACTTTCCCATGTTTTCTCATTTGTGCAATGAGATAACATTATAACTTGGAGGACACCTGTGCTTTGTTAGAGCTGAGAGCTTAAAGGCTTTAGAACACGTCCTTCATTTAATCTAAATCTAAAATTTATCATAATAAAACATCTTAAAGACTAAGGTCTGAAACCATAAAATAGAGAGCAAAATATTTTCTATTTTGAAATTATATGGTTACATAAATAGCATTACCCTTGTGTTTTCTTATTATACATCCACAGTTTCATTTGCAATTCAAGCTCAGTCTCCTTTTCTTGCCGTTGTTCCACTGTTGCAAGCCAGTTACCATAGCAGCCAAATGCAGCCTTTGTTAGCTCAATTTGGATCAGACCATAATCATTGATGTATTCCTGTTGCACAATATCTAACTGATGGGTTAAAGAAAAAATCCAAAATGCTTATTAATGGAAATACATAAATGTTAAAGCATTCAAGAAATGGTAATTAACCACAGATACATAACTTCTACAATCTATGATAATAGACTTTTAGGTAAAGGGAAAAATAAACTAATTGTTAGTTATGGACATCAAATTTGCCAATAAAAATGGAGTACATTATACAGTACCAATTTAGTGGTGGTAATTCTTCAATGTCCTCCAATATTAGTGATGACTGACCCAATTATATGATACAACAGAACCTTTAGCTTATAATAATACTTTTCACTGGTTTCTAAGAACAGACAGCTTTACGTAAAATCTCAAGACTAGATTTCACATCACTAGAAACATGAGAAAAAATAAAACTGATAATTTTTAAGTGAAAAAAAGAGAAATAATGTAAGTAGGCCAGCATTTTATTTATGGTTGTTTCTTTTATTCCATCTTCTTGCCTAACTTCTAGTTTAATACTAAATATGTATTAAATGCCCACCATTTCCAGGCATTGCTGTAGAAATGTTCAAAGAGGGGTTCTTTGAGGGGTTTCCAGATGATGAAGAGGATGAGATAAAGTGTTACAGTTCCTATGATAGGAATCTGTCAAGGGTACTGAGGGGAGCAAAGGAAAAAGCGGAAAAGTCTGGGATGCATTTATCAGGATTACAGGAAGCTATGCTCTTTAATTATACTGAAAATTTTATCTTCAGTATGCACATATGACACTGTTTCACCACAAAGCAGAGGCATATTTGTATTGTCAAGCTATATACTCTCATTTCTTATCATTGTGACTCAAAGGCACAGATATGTGTGACAGTTAATTAGGGAGTAGTCTGAAACAAAATAGACAAGGAGAGGCTGCACAAGATTATCAACTGGCTTACACTCAGACTTAATTGGCAACCAAGCTATTAGAGTTACAAGGTAAACAACTGGTTATACTGACCATGCTGAAGTAAGCACAGATGAAGGACCTTATTTTAACAGCTACTAAATTAAGTTACAGAACTTGGTGGTGCTGTCTAGAGTTTTCACTGGTTTTAAGGCTAGTTAATGGATCAAAATCTCACATTGTATAACTGCTTATCACTCTGGAGAGAATAGAACTGCAAGTGGCCAGGCTTTCCATTCAAAACTAAAGCTTTAGTTCTTGGATCAATCATCAAACCGGTCAAGATACTGCTGTCTGCAAAAAAAGTGACAATTAACAACTGAAATCAGACAAATATTCACTTTTAAAATGTATACAATTCCAAATCCGCTGTGTTCTGCAATACCTTTCACTAGGCCCTGAATTACTGCAGATGCCTCAAGGTTTCGGTGAATGACTATTATCTCTGTAGGTAAAAAAAAAAAAAATTTAAACATACATAGGTCAGAATTCAAGTTAAAAAAAATTAATTTATATTATTCTGAAATATATCAGAATATAAAACAGCTGAGTATGTTCAATTTAGAGTGTTACTAGAAAATCAGGAATGCATTTTGATTTAACTGGTGGGTAGCCTCTGTTAGAGACTTAAGTTTTATCAGTTGTGCCTATGAATACATTTTAAGTGTTAATTCAGAAACTTAAATATCCTGAAAAAGATCGATAATTTACTTTAACATGAGTCACTGCACTAATGGATTACTCACAGTTATGTTGTTTTGAAGGGAAAGGAGGCAATAAGCTAGGGGATCTACATCCAGGCTGAATAGAAACAGGACAAGGGAAAGTTCTGGAGGAGTACAAGCCTGCCTCCATTTCTGTCAGAATCTGCAGAACTCCCACACTGATACAATGGCTATCTCAAAGGAGAATCTCAGTGCTCTTGCAAAAATGCCATTCTATCTGTGAAAGCACAAATGCCTACTTCAAAACCCTTACCTTACTTTTCCACATCATTCCACATGAAAAGGTTCTGAAATATAAGTGGTACAACAAAAATCAAATATATTTAGCCCTACATTTTCTTTCAACAATTCTGAAAATACTGGATTCTGCTGGCATCTTGGGGCAGAAAGGGGTGATAACGAAGAACAGAAGAAAAAGTGCTCATTAAATCCAATGATATTTTTAGTTTGAGCTCTTGTATTTTCCATTTCTTATAGATGCTAAATAACTGAGGAATCACACAAATTGTTTTTTCCTCACATTAACAAATTCAGACTTACTATTATCGGAGTGAGAAGTGCAGAATAAGTCGCCTGCCGGAGACACTGAGATGTGTTCGATAGTGGCTCCTAAGCGGGGAAGGAACTCCTTGTTCTTCTCGGCCGCGTCGCGCCACTCCACAAGCACGGACTCACGGCCGCCACTCAGCAGGCTGGAGCCTTCCCATCCAGACGCAGAAAAGAGAGGACAGTGTTTCACGAGGGAAAAAAAGAAGGAAAAAAAATAATCAGCATTTGAAATTTTCTGACCATGTTAGAGAAATAAACTATTTTTAAAAATATGCAAAGAAGTATGTTCATATCTTTTAATCTTTTAATATACTCCCCAGACAAAAGATTTAAAGATCACTGATTCAGGAATCTTCCTTTCCAGTAATAGCTGATTAGTTTGCTGGTAATCAACTCTTCCACTGATAACAAGGAAAACTGAATGAAACAAACATCTCCATGCCCAGATAGCTTTGCTGGTGAGTTTTTCCAAATATTTAAGGAAGAAATAAACCAACTTTCACTCTGCCAGGTAACAAAAAGAGAACACTTCCCAATTTGTTTCACAAGACCAGCATAATCCTACACCAAAATAAGTATATCATTAAAAAATTTCAAGTCAATTTCATGACAGATGAAAATTCCCAAACAATATGATTAGCAAGCTGAGTCCAATTATATAAAGTGAGGAATGTGAGATTGTTTCAACATTTGAAAAACAAATCAATGTAATTAACTCCACTTACAGATTGAAGAGGAAAATCATGATTATCGTAATAGGTGGAGAAACGTACTGAACGAAAGAATTCTACACTCACGATAAAAACACTCAGTGACCTACGACCCGGTAGGACTTTTGTATTTTCATTAAGGATATCTAGAGAAAATCTATAGCAAACGTATTATTTTAAGGGATAAAATACTGACAACTTTTCCCCAGTGATTGGGAACACTATTACCACTTTTAGTTAACATTATGTGGAGGTCGTAAGAAAGGCTTAAGGATTACAAAAAAGCAACAATTATTTATGTGTTCTTACACAGCATGAATGGGTTCAAAGCATAGTAAAAACAATTTATACTGTTCCTATTTGCCCTAACTTTTAAAGGGTCTAGGAACAACCATAATTTATAGTTCTTTATACACAGGCAGATAATTTTTCATTAACTCTCTTATACCTACACAGGGTCAATACTGACATCTCACTGGCAAGCATACACTATGTGTAACCATTACTTCTCATTTATAAATACTCACACAACTTAAATTATAAGCCCAAGAATTCAACTGTCTAATAGCCAAGATTATCTGCAATGCCTCCTACACCAAAGCCCTGGCTTAGGGTAGAAGCATTTTGTATTCTTTCTTTAAACGACAATCTATTTCTTCTTTCCTAACCCCACCTGAAAAGGCCAATCCTGAATATCTCAGGGTTCAAGGGTAACTAAGGCCACAACAGAAAGCTGTGACTGCTAAGTAGTATGAGAGGAGATGGATAAGGGTAACATACGTATCTCACGCACACACTCATTTGTATGGGGGGCAGCTGGAGGAAGGTGGGGAAGAGTAGCCCACACCTTTTATTTATAGGTTTAGTATCCTTTTCATTCTCTTTTTATTCTAAGTTCTCACACATCACAACTGTACTCCTGATCCTGCTTCCATACCAGTCAGTCACGGTTCCCCAAACCAAAAGCACAGACAGGCTAAAAGATAACCTCCCTACTTCCTGTGTCTCTAGAGTTAAACCCAAGTAACCCTGTAAGGATCCAGGACCCATGGAGGAGACTTGTCAAGGCATTCCCTAGGAAGACTTGCAGAAAGAAAAATCACTTTCTCCAGGCATATAATCTACTCTAGCATCTAGCTCTCTTTTAATCTTATTTTTTAATTGTAGTTCTATTATAGTTCTCTTTTTAGAGGACCAGTCAAGAAAGTGCTGTCCTAATTTTCACACGGGTGTAAGGATACCACAAGTAACCAGGGACACAATGTACTTCTCCAAACTTCTGTTGAAGTTCATCCTATTTTGAAGGAGGTATTTTTACTACTCTCTTGTGCAGCTTAAATGGAACAAAGGTCTGAATTTAAAATAGTGAATGTGAATGAGGCAATCTAACAGTTAAAAACAAGCCTTTGAATTAGAGCTATGTCCAAATTCAACTTACTAGCCACGTGACCTTAGGCAAGTTAGTTCTCAGCTATAAATTTCACTTCTTTCATCTGTGAAATGAAAATGAGAATGATGTTTCACAGGGTCAAGGATGAGACTTTACCACAGTTGTACACTTTGATACTCTGAAGGGCTTTGAAAGTTAAAGTATACGGTATTGTGCTGAGTAATTCCCAAAATGCAGAGGGGATATATAGGTATAAACAATTCATTTGGCCCATGCAGTTCTCAATATTTCAAATTATAAATAAACTGAGTTAAAATACTTGATTCACATGCTTCAAAAGTTCATTTTTAATTATTAAACTTACACTTACCTGTCACTGAAAAAGCCAAATCCATAACCATATCATGGTGCCAATGTAGACAGGTGTATGTGTATTTCTTATCATCATCAAAATTTCTCCTATTGGAGAAAACCAAAATTCTTAATTTCGCCAAAGGCAGAAGTTAGAAAAATAATGGCATGCCAAATATAATGAACATAATAGGAGGGGGACCCTGTCCCCCAAACTGGGACTATCTTCTGGAGGGCGGACCCCTTGTATAGGATTCCCCTGCTAGGTCTGAGTGTTCTAGGAACCCATCAGTATCAGTGTACCAGCTGGAGTTGTGAGAGGCTATGTTTGGCTTCAGTGAATTTTTTTGAAGACTCTTTCAATGTGTTTGGCCCATTTCACGATGAGTGGTTTATGATTTACAAGCACACCTGCCTACACCGTGTTGAGCGTTCTGCAATTTTTTACCTTTTAAAAATGGCATGACCCTTATGCCCACCCTCCCTATTCACCCGATCTCACTCAAGAGACTTTGTTTTGTTTTCCTGGATGAAAAATGTCCTCAAAGGGAAACGTTTTGCAGATATGGAGGAGGTGAAACAAAAAATGGCAAGAGCTTAAAAGCCATCAAAATCTCCAAATTCAAAACCTATTTTGAGCAGTGGAAAAAAAACATCTCAACAGGTGTATTGCATCAAATGGTGAGTACTTTGAAGGTAACTGAAGTTTAAATGTTAGAATACATATTTTTTTGTAAATAAATTCCAATTTTTTGGGTCCCCCCTTGTATATGCCCAAAATAATAAATCGTAATATCAAGCTTATGGGTCTTAATGTCCAAAGAGAATATTTTCTATTTCTAACTAGAGTCACTTCTATTGGGTTGACCAAAAAGTCTGTTTAGTTTTTTCCATAAAATAAGACACATTTTTCATTTTCACCAATAACTTTATTGATTTGGATATTTTGAGTATGTTGGCTATCTCTTGTGTAGTATAACGCTGATTATTCTCAATTAATGCCTCGATTTGATTATTATCAATTTCAACTGGTCTACCCCAACCATGGAGTACCATCCAGTGAGAAATCTCCAGCACGAAACTTTGCAAACCACTTTTGACACATTCAATCAAGTCACAGCACCTTCCCCATACAATGCACAAATCTTTTTATTTTTTGCTTTTCAATTGTGTTTTACCTTTCTTGAAATAATAAAACATAATATGCTGAAAATGCTGCAAAGTTTCTCCCATCTTCAATATTAAAATAGTTATACTCACCAATTTTGTTAAGTTTTTAAAAATGCACGCTGATATGACTACTGTCACAATACAATCTAACAAAATTGTCTCAAATGAAGTTAAAGACAACTATGCACTACTCACAACTAAGCCACCTCACAGAAAAAACCAAAAAACCAAACAAACTCTTTGGTCAACCCGATATAAACAACAGGCCACCTTTGTGTCCTATTATGTAGATGCTCCCTATTGTCACTCTTTCTTTTTACTTAAATGCTGACCAAAAAAGTTCTCTTCAATAAATGACTATAGGCAAAATAGAACTTTTCACTCTCCCTAAAATAGTAAGCCTATGCAATGAAGAGCACAGTAATACAAGAAAGGGAGAATGTCCGTAAGGCCTAATTTCTGTTGCCAGCAGTGGCTTGCAGGGCTATCCTTCAGCCTGGACCCAGAGACAGCGGCCTGTTTTGCAGCACTAATGCCACACAGTACAGAGATCGCCACCATGCTCTGCATGCATTAACTGACCAAAGACGAATTTTGCCATCCTTGTGACCAGTTGCTATGCAATCTTCCTTTGGGTGACATGCTACACATGTAAAATTGTTCTTAGCATGTTTCCTATTTCTTGATGATGACAAAGTAAACCTGAAAGAAAATTAAATTTTCTTGATTATTAAAGTTTCTTGGTAAGTAGTGACACAGTTAAGTAAAAGAAATTTCTCACCCTTATCAACAAAACGGGGGAGCTCTCAGAATTCACTGAATACGAATGCAGAATTTAAAAAACTGTGATCTAGAATTAAGAACTTTGTTTTGTAAACATTTATTAATATACAATGTATGCTTTATGTGACTAACATTCTACCATTACAACTTGTTTACAGAGGCCACTGACACTGAAATAAAGACAGTCCTTTTAATGGTTTTTTGCCTGGACAAAGTTTGTTCAAATTTCTTGTTGAAGATAAGTTTTAGGATCAGATAGGCACAGGCCTAAGAAATTATACCTGAGACAACTGGCTAATATGTCTAAATCCTCATTACAATGCAAAGAAAAACAAATGCTAATACTGACATGGTAAAAGGGAAGAGGGTACAGTGTCATCTGAAGAGTGACTGTCATACTTAGCACTAGTCTCTTTAAATGTGTTGTCTCATTCATCTTTACAACTCTATTAAGAAAGATATTATCCCCATTTAAAATATATGTTAATTTGAGGTATAGTAAAATTCATATGAATAGTTTTGACTCACTTTAAACCCAGGTATCCCAAACCCTCTCTTCGTTCCTGTTTCTACAATATGGCAATAAGGATTATCTCCAGAAGCCTTTTCAAACCAAATCCAATTATGACACAAATATGCATACCGAAGTCTTGGTGTGTAAGAGTTTTTGGCTAGAAAAGCTCCCCAGGTTTTTGTGACTAATGATCCCTCAAGCCCATCCACTGTGGGTTAAAAACTGGAATCTAAAAAAACAATATAAATGAACAAACAAAACAAAAACAAACTCATATACAGAAACAAACTGATGGTTGCCAGGTGGGTATGTGGATGCGTGGGTTAGAGGTTGGGTGAAAAAGCTAAAGGGATTAGGAAGTACAAAATGGTAGTTATAAAACAGTCACGGAGATCTGAAGTACAACACAGGGACTACAGTCAATAATATTGTAATAACTATCTATGGTGTCAGGTGGGCACTAGACTTCGTAAGTTACATAAATATCTAACCACTGTGCTGAACATCTGAAACTAATGTATGTCAACTATAATTGAAAAATAAAATTTAAAAAAATGTGGCAAACAGTAACATTTGTCTTACAGGGCCATGTGATAGATCAAATAAAAAAATACATGTTAAAGTCTACCATAACCCATAAAGTTAAATACAAAATATAGTAATAGCTGATATTTATTAAATGTTACTAGATATCAGCCCCCAAAACCAAACCAAAGAAAAATAATACAAAAGCCAACCAACCAAAAAAAAACACACCAAAAACACAAAACAAAAAACCAACAACAAAAAACACACACACCAAAAAACAAAACCAGCTCTATATCTTATGATTTCACAATCATTTGTAACATGAAATTTGTAACAGCTTTGAGTTACAGGTAAGAGAATGATATTAACAAAACTCCCAAGTAAATAAAGCTTTTAAAAAGGAATTCTTACCTTGAGGTTTTTTTCTTTTTGAAAAAATATACAGACAAGTAAAAGTCCCGTACTGCAGCAACATATTCTCCCTGGTATTTCAAAAAAAGTAACATTCACAAAAATAATAAACACTCTTTAAGAAGAAACATTCCCGTGAAGAAAGTTAATATAGTAATAATAATATTTTGCAGATTAAGAGTATATTAACATAAAGCAATATATGATAGTTTAGCTATGGATAGAATAATCCTACTTTAAAAATAATCACAGAAAATTAAAAGTACAACTTAGGTCCTAAATCCTAAAACTAAGCTATCTAGCTTTAGATGTAAAAGAGAAGTATGATTTCACTTATATGTGAAATCTAACGAACAAAATAAACTAGAAACAGACTCATTGTTACAGAGAACAGAATGACAGCTGACAGAGGGGAGGGGGTTGGGAGTTTAGTGAAAAAGGTGAAGGGATTAACCAAAGACCAAAAACCACTCAGAGACAAGACAACAGTATGGTATCCTGGGGAGATGGGGGAAGGCAGAAGAGGATAAAAAGGGGAAAAACGGTGATGGCAGACTTGACTTGGGGTGGTAAACACACAATATAATATACAAATGATGTATTAAAGAACTGTACACCTGAAATCTATATAATTTCAGTAACTAATGTCACCCTGATAAATTTGATAAAAATTAGATGATTTAACTTTTTTGTTTCCATTAAGGCATAATTTACATACAATAAAATGCAATTTTTCACATATGTCTATATCCATGAAACCATCACTACACTCAAGATTTAGAACATTTTCTTCACCTTGGGATGTTCCCTGTACCTCTTTCCAGTTATCGCTCAATGCCCCTACCCTTGCCAGCAGTTAGTGATTTTTATAACCATTTCTCTGCCTGTTCTGGAATATCATACAAACAGAATGGTAAAATAAATACTTTTTCATGTGTGAGCTCTCTGACTCAGCGTCACCTTTCTGAGATTCACCCACACTCCCATGTATATCATTAGGTCCTTCTCACTATGAAGCAGCATTCCAATGAATGAATCTACTGTCTGTGCTCTCTTCCTGATGAACATCTGGGTTATT
The DNA here is from genome assembly GCA_004026545.1 of Mormoops blainvillei. Lineage (NCBI taxonomy): Eukaryota > Metazoa > Chordata > Mammalia > Chiroptera > Mormoopidae > Mormoops > Mormoops blainvillei. Next base: position 400,290 of record PVJD01000508.1, on the reverse strand, counting down.
TCCATTTTGGAGCTGTAATGAATATTAATCATTCCTATACATGTCATTGTGCAGTCATGTTCTCGTTTCTCTACCAAGGAGTGGAACTGCTGAGTCATTGTAAAGGTGTATATTTAACTTTGCTCTATATCTTGTCAACACTCAGTATTGTCAGTCTTTTATTTTTAGCTGTCCTAATGAATATGCAATGGTATCTCACTGTTGATTTTAATTTGTATTTTATAACGTTAAAGAGTTTTCGCTACTCTAAGAAATTAACCCTTTTCAGAACAAAGCCAAAATAATGCTATAAAACTTAAGACTAGAGGAATAATGCCACCACAATAACATTACTAGGAACTTTTGGTGGTACTTGATTTTAACAGTGATAAATATTAACAGGTGATGGCTATATAAATCACAGTATGAACATCACAGTCATTATTTCTGATGAACATTTAAGCACCACTCATGCTGCAATGTTAAGTAAAGAAAAGGATAGATGCTAATTCAGGTTGGAAAAGTTACATGTTATGTTTAGGAAAAAAGTTTAGAAAAAGACTTGTAATATGTTATCACTGGAGAGATTTAATTTCTTCATTATATTCTCCTGTAATTTCCAAATTCTCAGCAATGGGCATATTATTGTCAGGGAGGTCATATTTTCTAAAGTCACTATAGTCTAAAATGAAAAGATTCAAGTGGCTTTTATGTGAGACACACTAAGAAATACAATGTAAATGTTAAAAACACTGATTGTATTTTGGACAATTAGAGAGTTCACAAAAGCAATAAAAAAGATTATACGAAATTAGGATAGTCCTAAAAATCTTTACCATAAATACACGTTAAAGCAATGAAACAGACCTCTCAGTTACTAACAAAAATACTGTAACTCAAGGCAATATTAAATCTCTATAACAAAAAATGTTCAGAGGAAAGACTGTAGGAAAGAGATTTTATGTACAAAAAAGAAAAGCAACAAAAGAAATTTTACCTCATTTCCAAAGGCAATGCACTTGGGTGACTGGTTTATGTAATCCAAAACAAGGGAGAGCTCCCCAGCTTCTATCTCCTGGCTTGTTGATTTGGGCAGTTTCACCGAAACCAGCTGAAATGCATCTAGCGAAAGGAAGCAATATTAATATAAAGCTTCTCTAGAGAAAGTGAAGGTGTGCACTCATTCCTGCAAAATTGTTAACCAGTACTCTAGAATCCATCTGATGCAAGGATAATAATTCTAGGCCACCTTGAACAAATTGTACCTTAAAGCTAGACTCTTCATTTGAATATACAAGTTTTAAATGAAAGTCTAGTTCCACGACTCATATGCATACATGCTCCACATATGTAGAAATAAAAAACAATTTGTTTTACTGGTACCTTCTACATTCCAAAGTAAGCTGAATTTTAAAATGGAGATGGATGCCTCTGTTTCTATTTCATCAGTTTTTTTTTTTTTTTTTTTTTTTGTTCATTAGATTCCACATACAAGCAGTCATATGGTATTTGCATTTTCCTGACTGGCTTATTTCACTTAGTATAACGTTCAGGCCTATCACCCATGCTGTTGAAAAAGGTAAGATTGCCTTCATTTTTATGGCTGTGTAGTATTCCATTGCATAAATGTACCACAGGGTTTTTATCTACTCATCTACTGATGGGCACCTGGGATGTTTCCAGATATTGGTTATTGGAAATAATGCTATATAATGAAAACAGGGGTGCAAATATTCTTTCAAACTGATGTTTCAGGTTTCTTTCCGTATGTTCCCAGAAGTGGGAATGTTGGGTCAAAAGGCAAACTTCAAATAAAACAGAATTAAAGACACGGACACATGGAACAGACTGACAGCTCTCAGAGAGGAGGGGGAACTGGATGAAAGAAGGTGAAGAGATTAGCCAAAGAGCATAGATGCACAATCCACAGACACATACGCCAGTGTGGTGATGGCCAGAGGTGGGGGTGATGGGGCTGTGTGCAGGTTGGCAACTGGGGGGGTGGGGGTAGGGGGTTGAGGACATCTGTAATAGTGTCAACAATAAAACTGAAGTTAAAAATTAAAGATAAAAATAAAATAAAATGGAGATGGAATATGATACAATTGGTGAACTTAACAGCCAAAAGCAACAAACCATTTGAGTTTTTAGAAATGCTATGGGCTTGCCACACATTCATAGAATAAACCTCCTTTTCTGTAATATTGATGTGCTTCTTCTCTTTACATCCCATTAAAAAAATTTCTCTCTGAGGAGAAACAGCTGTATCCTCCTAGACTTTAAAATGAATATAAAATTCGGCAACACACCTATCTACCATTTTCCTGTTTTCCAGCCTTGCTATATGCTGTGAAGTCTTGGTTCTTATGGCCTTTCTCAGTCATCTCAAACTTGACATGCCCAAATCCCCAAATCTTGATTTTCCCTTCTAAAATTAGTGTTCCCTTACAGCGCCCACTGTAGGAAATGGCACTACCATTTACCTAGTTGCTTAGACTAACCAAATCCTTGAGTCCTCTTTGACTTCTCTCTCATATCCCACATTAAAAACCCTGTTTAGCTGTACCTTCAAAAGATATCCGGAATTCAATCATATCTTACCACCTATGTCAGTATTGCCTAATCTAAAGCCATGATCATGGTTCCTATTTTAAGTGATTGAAGAAATGACATTCTTCCTACTTCTACCTTTGTCCTCCTTTAGTATTCTCAACACAGAAGCCAGTGATTTTATTATAACTAAGTCAGATCATGTCATTCTGCTCAAAACCCTTCAGTTTTATCTACTCAGAGTGAAAGGCCAGTCCTTCCAATGGCCTACAAGGTTCTATATTACCTCTTCTTCCCTGGCTCACTCCAATCCAGCCTCGCTGCTATTCCTCACACATGCTAAGAATGCTATAGAATATGCTTCTTCAATACAGCTGCACAGCTTAATCTCCTCCAGGACCTCCGCTGAGCAGTTAGTCAAAAATCTGTGTATTAACTTTTGACTCTTCAAAATCTTAATAGCCTAATGTTGACAGGAAGACTTACCGATAACAAAAACAGCTGAGTAACATATTTTCTATGTTATATGTATATATTCTAACAATAAAGTAACCTAGAGAAAATGTTAAGAAAATCATTAAGAGAATATACATTTATAGTATTTATTGAAAAAATCTGCACGTAAGTGGACCAGTCCAATTCAAATTTATGTTGTTCAAGGGTCAACTGTATATTCTGAAAATCCAATCATGTGGAATCTTTTAAGCCTGATTCACATTTTTATGTAACACATAACTAGATTTTCACATGCTGAGTGCCCACGGTGTGCCAAAGTACTGGAGTGACACTAAACCACACCATGAATAGAATTCAGATTACAGCACACAGTTAACTTCAAAATGCTAATGACCACGATCTTTTACTTTAGGTGAGCAGTTTTCTGTTCTGGCTTGCACACAGACTCAACTGGGGGATATTTAAGTGAAGAAATAGGCCCCGCCAGATAGATCTCACATTTTAGGTTCCTTGGAGTGATCCCAATGTGCAACCAGTGTTAAGGACCACTGGTATAACTAATATGGATAAAAAGTTTTGTTTCTGCTATTGGCAACTACCCTTCCAATCGAGAAATCATGGGGTGAGTATGAAGAGTGGTTACCAAATGTGAGTGGTGAGCAGAATCACCTGGGGAGATACTAAAACTGCAGATACCTAGACTAACTCTCAGACCCAGTGACTCAATTAACTGTCAGGGAGACTAGGAATCTGAAATTTTAGTAAGCATGTGGATAGGCACTAAGAATCCATGTATTTATATATAAAACAGAACCTATATATTAAAGAGAGTTATCTTTAAAGTAATCACTTGGGAAGGCAACTTAATTATTTTAGAATGCTGCTATCCTTTAGAGATGGTTTAAGGACTACATAAGAAAAGCTAAACTTACTATTTTTTATTCCTTAATGTGAAATTTTGATAGATAAAAAGTCCATGATATATAACAACTTGCAAATTTGTTCCAGCCACCCTACCGCCAACAGAAAATACAGAATTATGGAAAGGATTCACTTAGCTAATGAGCTGTGAGCCAATCTAGCTGGCTGCCCAGTAACCATCTCAAAGCGGCTTTGTACTTTGAATTCTGAATACAACAATATTTCATGAAGGACAACACAGAGTGCAGTGGCATTCTGGAATATGAGTAACTATCAAATGTAAAGAGCCACTCTATGCTATATAAAACAAAATAAATTAATTACACTATACCTGGTTTTTCTTTATTTATTATAACAAAAACAGAATCCTCAGCACAGGCATGAGTAAAGAAGGCATGAAGTTTATGTCCAACTATGAAAGTCTGAAAGATAAAAAGCACTATGTTGTTAATTGTCTGTCTTCCCCATCTACCCACTTCCCTGCCCCAAAACATAAGTTCTGTAAAGGGCAGGGTTTTTTATTCATTTTGCTCACTGGTGTACCCCCAATATCAAGAGTACCTGACATATGGAAGATACTCAATACATATTTGTTAAGTTAAATGACCTTTAAGTTAATACATATAGTCCAGCTGTTTCTTTCTAATGGTTGTATAGTATTCTACAGAATAAATATATTAACTGATATCAAGGTTATAATCAATTTTTCTTTCATACCATAAACAATGCTTTAAGAACTGTATCTATATGACATTATTTCATCAAGAGTTCCTTAAAGGTGAGATTGCTGGAGCAAGGATATTCATTTTTAGTTTCATTCTCACTGACTGTGTTCAAAAGTATGTTTCTTTACACTTTACCTATCACTAGATTTGTGTTTTCAATTTGCAATTAGGCTAAACCAATAGGGAAAAATGCTGGGTCATCTAATTTACATTTCCTTAGTTATTAATTGAGGTTAAGCATCTCTTGTTTATTGGTAAAGAGTTTCTTTTGGTTTTATTGCTCCCTTTTTGTTAGAAGTTTAAAATTTTTATATAGTCAAATTTGTCTTTTACAGTATGTGAATTTCATGCCTAGTTTAGGAATGCTAAGGATTAGAGAAAATCCTAAAGGAATGACTAATCCTTACAAGTAATATATCTATCATTAAATTATGTTGCCAAGTCTGTCACTAAAATGTTGCCATTCCTTTTCACATAATCCACGTACCTTTATCAAAATGCCATCTATATAGTCCCACAGTTTAATTGTGCCATCAAAGGAACAAGAATACAGCTAAAAGGGTAAAAACAGTACAAAATTGATTAAAAAATAGAACTTATTAAGATGTTAAATAAATTGTGCTGATATAGAAGGCATTCTGTTCATTAATTCATTATTCACCTTAAAGAGATTCATTTATTTATATACTTTTTACAAAATTTATATTGTTTGTGATAATCTTATCACAGCTCCTTGCAGGAAGCAGACCCATAAATTTAAACTTTTAATTAAAACCCTGGCCTGGTAGCTCGGTTGGTTAGAGCATCATTCCAATATGTCAAGGTTGAGGGTTCAATACCTGGTCAGGGCACATAATCGATGTTTCTCTCTCCCTCTCCCCTTTCGTTTCTCTAAATCAGTAAATTTAAAAAAATTAAAGATTAAAATGAGGGGGGCAGAATGTCAACCTTCTCATTTAGTTGTAGCTCATTAGTAGCTCTTTTAGTTGTGAAAAGAAACAATCGGTGTTACTTTATGTCCTATTTCCCTTGTGATAATGCAGTGAATGACAATGCAAACACATTTTTATATCAAGCAATAACTTCCAAGTTGGCTGTGACTAATCCAGAAAGGTGGAACTTGGTCAAAAACTAGAGCAAGAGTGTTTTTGAGAGAACTCTTTAGTAGCTTTGCTGGAAGTTATGAACAGAATTAAAATGACCATTATTCTTGAATTATGAGGAGCAAGAGCTGATTTGTGGAGGGAGTGGGAGACCCAAGTTTGTCCTAAAATTAACTGGTTGATCTAATGACTGAAGAAGCCCTTCTTTTTGTCCAGATGCTGGCCTTAAGATTAGGTGACATCTGCATTAACACTAAGAAGTCTCATTTCTAAAGGAACAGATCTACAAAATCAGTAACTCTGGGTTAACACTGGAGAAAAAAAGTGTTCCAGAAACAAGAGTTCATATGTCAAATAAGTTTGAGGAACACCAAATACTATACACCCTTTTTAGATATTCACAATGCATATAAAGGAACTGTAAAGACCTATACTAAAAAAATTCACATATATGCCCAACCCAGGATTTCAGAAATTTATATAGCCAAAAACCCCTTCAATCAAGTAATAGTTATTACCATTCTATGTAACAACTGTTTCACAGAATATACCAAAGACGGTGTAGTTGTAGGCTGTGACCCCACTTTAGTAATTAAAAATAACTGAAAAATATCCTGATTCAGAAAATCAACAGTTCTTTCCCTAACCATTCCCTAGAAGATTTCCCAGACAAATTCAATTCAAATTTTTCTGGCAACCATAAAGCCAATATTAAAATACGCAATTATAAATTATTTAATACCTGTAGATGGTTGTTGGGGTTGAGCTGGATTCCTGTCACCAGATTTCTGTGCCCTTGCAATATGTGTACACATTCTTCTGTAGCTGTGCTATAAACTTTAACAAAGTCTCCAGAGACACAGAAGATATACCTGGAAATAAGACAGAAAAATAAGTTTCACATACTTTATAGATAGTAAAATCTCTTATTGCCCATGAAAAATACAACATGCAATAAAGGTTTCTTTTGAAAGTTTAAAAACTGTACATTTAAATTTGTGTCCTGTTTAAGTCTATGGGGACATCTAAGGCTGATTAGTTCATTAACTCAGAAAAGTATGTTAATGAGGACAGAGTTTTACCTATCACGGGCTCCATGGGCAGAGGCTCTATGGAACCACTGAGTAAAAACTGCTGACTGAAGCAAGCTGTCTTCACACTAAAGGAAGCAGAAATTGTGCTATGCATTCACTTCATATCAGCTCTTACTCTTTAGTGGTTCTGTTAACTGCAGCATGTTCCCATGTTGCCCAACTTTCCATTGTTCATTGGGGACACAAGCTTACAAACACTAAGTCAAAAGTTCTCTCTACCCAGTGAGATCCATTCTACAGCAAAGTACGAAGACATTATGACACTTCTTTTCTTGTTAAAATGCTAGTTTTGCTTTTTCTTTCTGGATTTGTGGCTTTCTCCCATGTGGCAGAGGCTACTAAATTATTAAGAGTGATAAAGTTGGGATAATTCTTGTTTGCACCAAAACATCTGGGGTACTTGGTTATCCACTGGCTGGAGCCTCCCTCTTCATTTCCCTGAGCACCGTAACCATCTCCAGCCTGGGCCTCTTTTCAGGACTTCCTACAGTCTCTCCAAGTGTGGCCCTTCAATTCATATTTCATACTTGTATCAGATAATTTTGCAAATCTGACCACATCACTTACTCACTGCCTTTAGGATATGATCCAAACTTGTAAGTCCTTTGGTGGTTTGACTCTGATCTAACCGGATCTACTTTTTCACTTAACAGTGTGTCAAGTGGTTCACAACTCCAATAACCTTCGCCCCCTCCCAAGACACATCCTGTTAGTAGCAATAAATAGGTCCTTTACACAGTGTGTCCTGGAGATAGTAGCGGAGATTGTTTGCCAAGAAAATGCTCCATAACTGATTCCGATATGATTCCCCAAAGAAAAGGAATTTCCTCTCCGTGATCCTCAGCAGAGAATAATGGCTTTAGCTATTTGAATGCAAGCCCCCAAAGGAAACTCTCTCTGTCTCTGAACATTCTGCTGTCTACATACTACACTCTTTCCTTCTGACAACTCCTTTAAGATTCAGCTCAGGGGTACTTCCACTACAATCCTTCCCTTTTCTTCTCACTCCAGATCAGCACCAGTCCCCATGTGCTCCTACTGGATGGTGGGCTTGGCTCTACTGCAGCGTTCACCGCATGGCATTATGAAAAACTTCCCCTAACAGACTGTGAGTCCTGAGGGGAGGAAATATGTGCTCAGTTATTATAAATAATAATAGAAATATGGTGTGGTACAAAAAGTGCGTTTTTAAGACGTCAAACACAAATGGGTTTGAATGACAGCTTTGCCATACTGTCTGAATGACACTGAAAAATCTACTTAACCTCTCTAAACCTCACTTTTACCCACTATAAAGTGCAAATAACGCTTTCTCACAGCATTATTATGAGGACTAAATGAAATAACAAATGCAAATGCAAGCTCAGCCCACAGAGCAAAAACTCAATAAATGCTTTTGTAAAATAAGAATACCTAAACTGTGCAGACAGAAATGTGTGCAAAGCACCCATCAACAATGCCGGTCACACACGACTCAATCATCTTTGATGGAATGTAGAGAAATAAATGAGGGATGTTCCTAAGCAAGAATCTGGATTTAAATGAAGCCTGAAGGACATGTGATTTAAGGGTTGCAAAAGAAAATGAAGAGCAACGTAAGGAAAAGCAGAGAAATGATTAACATGGTACCTGAGTGTGTGTGAGTGAGAGAGGAGAAACATACCTATGAAAGAAGGAACGTGTGCACAATGGGTAATACCAGGAAACACAAGTGGATACACTGAGTTGAGCTAACTCGTCCTTAAAGCCAGATAGAAGAGCTATAATTAAGACAATAGAAGGCTGTTACAGGGTTCTGAGCTAACACTAGAAATGAGGCAACACTTTAGAAAAATTATTACAACAGCAGTACCCAGAATGATCTTCAAGGTAAAAATATTTTGAGTATGGAACAAAGCTTTGTGATAATTTATGAATGAAAAAGGCAAGAATGACCCATATTTTTAGATTAAGAAGCTTGCAAAAGTCACACGGTGGAAAACCAGGTTTTGAACCCAGGTCAGCACCAGGGCTTATGTATGCTTTTATCCCGCAGACTCTAATACCACTTTTCACGCAAAGTTCCAAAAGGTTGCCAAAATGTCTTTTGGGAGGGGGGGGGGTGCGGTGGCAGGGAAGTGTGGAGAAAAAGAAATCTTTAATGCCCCTGTAACTCCGAGTCATGGTTCTGTCCCCGTCTTCGGCTTCTAAGCGCCCAACGCCGAGCCGATTCTAGACACGTGGGTCCGCCCCCCGGGGCCGCTCAATCTACTTGCGCAGGTGAAACGTCGGGGGACAGGGAAGCGCGCCCAGCCTGCGCTGACACGGGACGAAAGGGTTTCTCATCCTTTCAGCACGTGGGCACCGGCTGCGCCCGGGAGCCCTGGGTTTCCCGCACGCGCGCCCCTACCTTGAGTCCACGTTTGACACCGGTGAGCCCGGACACCTGACAGTTCTTTCCCCCGCCCCCCGGGACTCGCTCACACCGCTCAGCCCGCAGACAAAGCGCAGGGGCCCCATACTTAGAATCTGCAGAGAACACCGGTCTCCTGAAATTCAACTCGCTGCCACCACAACGAACCACGCGGAGACTCTCCTCTTCCACCATCTTCACCCAGACGCCGTAACTCCCGATGGCGGCTCCGCCCCGGACTTCCTTTACGGGGTTGGCTGATAGGACGGGAGTCCAAGGGAGCCCCGCAGGGCGCCTCTAGCTCTGCGTCTCTATGGTGGAATCCAGCACGTGTGCCGCCATCTTTTGTTTGGTCAGTGTCAAATTGGAATCCATGTGAAAGCGAAACGGACCTAGAGACAATGAGTTCATATTGGTGCCTCTAAACGCGTATGCGGAACAGATAAGTTTCCCTCCGGCCTCGTCAATCCGACTCTAAAGCTTTTTCCGCAGGAAGGCAAAGGTGGTCAACAATGAATCACGTGACTCCCGGTTACCCTCCCCGTCCCGCTCTCCTTCCCTTTCTTCCTCCCGGTAACTGCGATTCGGGCGCTAAGAAATGACGCTAACGGCTTGTGCCAATTTGTTTCTCGGAGGCGCAGTTGAATTCAGGCGTGGAAAGGTAGCTTTCTATTTTTTGCACAGTTGTTGCATCTGTCATTAGCCATCACTTTGTCCCGGTTCTCTGGTCATAGTATACGTTCTTATTCGAATGTACCTGTCGCTCCTCGTTTGTTGAAGTTTACTACATCTCTTCACTGTTTCTGGAGACAAATGGTTTATTGGGAGACCTTATATGTGAAACAATGCGAGGCAGGCGGGCTCCCTGTCCTTTTACCTTGTATGGAAGAGAGACGATAAAAAAGGTTAACAAACAAAGTAATCACAGAATGTGTGATGAAGAAAATGGAACAGTAAAACAGTAATATGAGGAACAATATTTTTCTCTGAAGAGGTTTATGTTTTAACCTGATGAATATGTTTTTGTTAAAGTTGTGCAGGTAAAAATAATATTTTAAAATATTTCAATGTTAACACAGATTTGAGGTAAAATAAATCAATACAGAAATATAATCAGAATGGTCTCAGCCCATCCTACAACCCATGAATATTTCTCTACCATTAGAAGTTCGGTGTGTATGCTTCCTGATACTTTTCTAGGTATAGGAAAACACTCTTCAGGGCAAAGCACTACAAATGTTTTTCTCTCCTATGGGAAATCTTATGTATATGCACACATAGAAATCTTGCTTTTTAACGACTGCCTAGTATTTCATAGAGTAAATATACCATAATTAAATCATCCTCTCAAGTGTGGCTATTCAGACATTTCCATTTTTTGAAAGTGGCAAATAGTGCTGTAGGACACACAAGTCTGCTACAGTATTGCCAGAGGAGGGGTTCCTGGAATAGGGCTGAAGGATATCTGCATTTTTTATTTTATAGTCAAAAAAAGGGGGATGTTTAGTTTTTTTAATCTAAAGTGTGGGAAAAATGTATAAGGAGAGGGAGTATTATAAGAGAATATGATTTCTTAAGACATTTGGAGGGAAAAGGACTATGAAATGATGTAAGGCAAACAAAATTGCTTATAAATACTACTTCAAGGAGCAACAAATGAAAGGTAACAGGGGGGGAGTCCGCTGTTTAAACTGTAAATTGTAATGTGGAGCGTCACGGTGTCAAGAATTAAGTGTGATGAATTTGCTTCTTAAGTCCATTATTTCCTTTCATGTGCTGGCATTTGTATATCATGAATCAGTTTTTGTTGACTGGCCCTCAAACACTAAAATACAAGTAAAATTTTCTAAAATGTTTGGAGGATTGGAAAGAATATAATACTGAGGATAATAGAAGGTAGCTAGACACTCTCCGCATATGTTTAACTATCAGATACTTTCCTAGGCACTTGATAGAGGAGAGCAAGGAAAGTTTGGTTGTTGAGAAGGGCGGCTGAGCATCTCTGACAGGTCCCATGTTTTCTCTAGGTTATTGCTTTTCTTTCTGAGTCCTAACCAGGACCATTATCTTTAAAAGTTCCTTCATGGCAATATTGACTTTTTCTGGTACACACCTAAAGTCTTCCAGCCTCTATCCTTACCTAATTCCAAAGCCACGTCCACAGTTTTAGGTACTTATTAGTACAGCAACATCCCATTCTTGGTAGCAAACCCTTTATTAATTAGTGACCTCCAGAAAAACAGAACCTGTAGAATTAATTAATTAATTAATTAAAAGGATTTGGCACGCTCAGTTATGGAGGCTGAAAAGTCCAACAATCTTCCATATGCAAGTTGGACACTTTGGGAAGCAGGTGTAGTATAATTCAACCTGCGTCTGAGGGCCTGAGAATGATGGGAGCTGATGGTGGAAACTAGGTCTAAGTGCAGAAGAAGGAAGTGCCAGCTCAGCAGTCAAGTAGAGAAGGAATGAATTCTCCATTTCTCCTCCTCCTGTTCTATTCAGGCCCTGAATCATGCCCACCCATATTGGGGAGGGCAATCTGTTTTACTGAGTCTACGGATTAAAATGTGATTCTCATCCAGAAATACCCTTGTAGACAAATGTAGAAGAATCTTCACATCCCGTGACCCAGTTAAGTTGATACATAAAGTTAACCATCATGCCAGGCAACCACTCTTTATTTCTACCGTTCTGCCTTAATCCAGAAAACTATATAAAACAGTATTATATAGTATGTAACCTTTTGAGTCTAGCTTCCTTCATTTAGCATAACGCATTTGAGATTCATGTTGTTGTGTAGATCAATGGTTTCCTCCTTTTTAAAAAATTGCTGAGCGTTATTCTGTTGTATGCACAATCCATAGTTTGTTCATTCTTTTGTTGAGTGATGTTTGGTTTTTTCTCTCAGTTTTGGAAATTATGACTGTTATTGCTCTAAACATTTGTAGGTTTTTGTGTGAACATAAGTTTTATTTCTTTGGGATTGCTGGGTCAAATGGTATGTTTAAATTAAAAAAAAAAAAACTGCCAGACTGTTTTCCCAGAGTTCTCTACCACTTTGCATTCCAATCAGTAATGTAAGAAAGTTTTAGTTGCTTCACATCCTTGTCGACATTTGTTGTCAGTATTTTATATTTTAGCCATGACGTTTATAGTGAGATTTCTTTGTTTTCATTTTCATTTAACTAATGACTCATGATTTTGGTCATCTTTCATACGTTTATCTCCCCCACCCCCTGCCTAGCCCAAGCAACCCAATAGAAAAATAGACAAAGAATATTAGTGAAAGAGGAAATCTAGTAACCTACAAATATGTTTTCAAGACATAATCAAGAACAAGATACAGAAAGTTTGAAAATAAGGGCAGGAAAAAATATGACAGAAAAATGCTATAAATGAAATGTGGATTTAGCAATATGTATCAGTATAATTTAGAGAAAAGCCCTTTAAAGGATCAAAAAATATTTTTATATTTTTAAAGATATATTAAGAAGGTATGAGTCATGAACATTTTATGATTTACCAATATAGCTTCAAACTACATAAAAAAAGACTGATAGAAATTAAAGGTGAAATTGGCTATCACAAATCAACTGATCAAGTGGTCAGAAAAGTAAAGATGTAGAATGTGTCAATAACACAATTAGCCAGATGGATCTAATTTACAAACGTAGCCAACAGACAACATACTTTCCTCCCCAAACATCCACCATAATATGCACAAAACAGAACATCATTTAGATCATAAAGACTAAATAAATTCCCAAAAGTACGGTACATCATGCAAGCCATATTTATTGCCTACGGTTCAACAGAATTAAAAATTTAAAGCAAAATGATTGCCAAGAGAAAAAGGAAGAAAACAAAGCCAAATTATCCTGAAAATAAAAAAAAAATTTCCCTAAATGACTGAACTTAAGAAATAATCAAAATAGAGCATAACATTAATAGAAATAATGAAAACACTAACTTATTAAAACTGCAAAGAAAGCAATTTCAGAGAAAAATTTATGTTTAAATGGCACTTATTAGATTGTAAAAGATTGAAAGTTAATTACTAAGCTTTTATCTTAAGAGGCCAGAACGAAAATAACACGATAAATTCACTTTAGAGTTCCTTTCAATATATTCCACTGATGATTCTTGTTAATGGAAGAATATTATTCCTTTTTTTTGTTGATACCTAATTTTTAATCTTAATATTTCCATAGATATTGCTTTTTTTGTCATACAGAGAAAATCTTGCCTATGAATTTTACTTGTATACAAAATATACAAATTAAAGATTTTAATATCTAATGTTGTTGTGTCTTATTGCTTAGGAGTGACCATTAGGGGGCAGAAGGCTCTGGAATGGAACATTTTTTTGGCATCATTAGATCCCAGGAATCAGTTTGAGAGCTGGAGGAGAATAAAGGCAAACATTGTTACTTTGCATAGTAGTATAAAGAGATATTTTTTAGTGAGCAGAAATATCTATGTATATTATGTTAAATTCAGAGAATGTTTTCATTTACAGGATGAATTGCTTTTGTGTTTCTCTGAGTATTACTGCGTTTCCTTAAGAGGGCTGTGTATAAGTTTCCCCCATGATTTTGCAAATGCAAGGACTGGGGAACTGTTATTTGAACCTCACTCTGGAGAACCTTAATTCTTCATGAATGCACTGTAAATTCATTTTTATGAATAAATCAGTATAGCATCCAATTATATATGACCCACAATAAGCTTTCTATTTTTCTTAAAATTTTTACACCACCCATTTAAAGCAAACAGACTCAATGCTGGATTTACTTTTACCTGGCCACCCAAGGTTTCACCTTGCGGTTGTCCCAGTCCTTTATTCCTTTGTCTGATGCAACCTCTCCCCCAACACTCTCTGCCTTACGCTCTGCTGTGAACAGGGCCTGTGAACCTCAGTTTATTCTTCTTTCTTGTTTGTTAGAATTCTTCTCCTTCCATACAACTTATGCCCATCCTCTCAGAACAGAAGATCTCAGTAAGATATTAGGAAGAAGCTTTCACATCTCCTTGGGTTCAGTCATCATTCTTTTAAATATTTATTTACCTATTTTTACCCCTAGGGATTTGGCAGTTTTCGGCTGGTTGACTTTAATTTCAGTGCTCTGTTACCTTACATTACTTAGGGTAAGGAATTAGAGGATCTGAGCTGCCAGACTATTCTCAGTTTGGGAAATAAATTATTTCACACAAACTCATAGACATTTATGTGGCAGAGGGATTGTATCTAAAATGGGGAAAAATGCATGATTTATTGAATCAGTGACCACCCGTGACCTGTGGGCTAAAATCCAAGCTTCTTGAGCTGGCAATAAAGGACTACCACAGATTGTCCTGATTTATCTTTTTAGTCTATCTTTTCTCAACTCTACGACCTTCATTGTGGGTATGGTCCCCTAGAATTCCATGATGATTTTAGATCCATACTTTCATTTAATGTTACTTGTATCTGAAATACCCTCTTGTTTTTAGTCTGGATATGTAAATCCTTTCCAAGAGCCTTAAAACTTCTCAACTCTCTTACATGAACATTCTCATGTGTCTTCCAACGTTTCCACTCACAGCACTTAAAATTTGCTTTACCACTCATTGCCATCTAATTATATAATAGCTCTTGAGTTGTCTCACATTAATGCTTGATTTGCCTTTGTTTTATGTTAACAGATGCATGCTCTTTGTAGGCCAGATGATGTATTTTTCTTTTAGATATCATAATGCAATGGTATTCGCTTCTGGCGAATTATGGGAAAATGACATATGTTCCTCAAGCCTTTAATAGTATTTGCATACCAGAAATCTGCACTTATGATGGTGACTTCAGAACTAGGTATGAATATTAGCATTCAAAAACTTAAACTACAGCTGCAAAAATACTGACATACCACGTGGTGGCAGCAAAGGTACATTATTATTTTTGCAGGTTTTGTATATACTTCAGTCTACCAGAAATTGTAATTATCCTGTTAGCACATTGAAAAAATATTTTGAATGTATAACTCATAAGTAAACTTAGTGGAATGTTATGGAATGGCAATTTTTTAATAAAAGGAAATTAAAAAAGATCTTTGGATTTTTGATTGTCTTTATTTACAAAGAAAGCATCTCTTTAAATTCAGAACTCCTCTATATTGCTTTGGAATCAGATTTCCCTCACTGTCTTATCCCTCTCTACTCTGAAAGTTTCATGAGCATTTTGAGCTGATCTTTGATATTTGGGTTTTGAGACTGGGGTCATTGGTGACTTGCAGGCTGTGTAGAATGTGGACCTATACAAATTCCAGCTGTTGATGGTACACGTAGTTCTTTTGCAGACAGGCTTCTTAGGCATGTTGCCGAAGTTTAATTTTCATGTGTAAAGTCATACTTAAAGTATGTAAACTGAAACAGATGTTAGTACTCTGAGAATGCATTTGGTGCATGAAGGAACAGTTCCTGAGCCTCTGCTTCCACCCCCACTTTATTTTGAAAGCCCTTTTGAATAGAAAAAGGCCTCTGGAGAACCAGAAAATCTAGTATCTTTGACCTCTAACTTAGTATGTAGCAATTCATTCCTGGGAAATGGTTGACCCAAATAAATGTTAAATTCTGCTTTAAACTTCCTTAATAACTGTATGATTTTCTTTCCTTCCCCATAAGCTTTGTTCTTTAATTAGGAAGCTATTCACTCTAATAATACAAGTTTTCTTAAAACCAAACTAGATCTTACTTATATTATCATTTAAATAATAACTTTGGACTTTCATTATTTAAAGATTAGCAGGCAAGACAGATATCTGTGCTACACCTATGCACCTACTCACCTTCTCACTGCTGTGGTGGCAGATGTTAAAGCACTGTATTTGAAAGCCTTCCAATATTTGAATTATGTTGGTCATAGTTTATAAATAGAGCGCAAATGATAATTTGTGCTTCCAATAATTTTCCAAAGAAAAAAGGTAGAGTTATTAGAAACAACATCTAATTACTTTCTTTGTATCTTCTTCCTCTGTCCTTTTCTCTTTTCAAAGATACCTGTTAAGGGCCTACCTCAGATACTATGCTAGGCTCAAAAAGGGATTTTTTTTGGGGACAGATTCTGGTCTTAAA
This sequence comes from Mormoops blainvillei, assembly GCA_004026545.1. NCBI lineage: Eukaryota > Metazoa > Chordata > Mammalia > Chiroptera > Mormoopidae > Mormoops > Mormoops blainvillei. Next base: position 383,960 of record PVJD01000508.1, on the reverse strand, counting down.
GAATAGTCAATATAACTTAGAAAAGAAGCACATATTAAAAATCTCTGACAGCACTGAAGAACCAACCCATAATTGTGGAGAAGTTCAGAAGGCTTTGTAGAAGAGATGATGTTGGAGCTAGGTGTTGAAGGGTGGAGGGCGATTTCTCTAGGCAATGAGGGCGAAAGCAGATTTACTAGGCAGCAGAGTGGAGTGAACACTGGGTTTGTGGAGCATGCATACCTCTGGTATGGTCATCTTAACAGATGAAGGGTTGGAGGGGATTAGGTGATGAGAATGGAAAGAAGGGCCAGATTTAGTTATGTCTAAAGATTTGGAGATAAAAATGCAAAATCTTTCTTTAAAAATTTGTGATTATAGTTTTAAGTTTTGATGCATGTTTTATGATAAAATTCTAATTTATGTTACTTCAAGGTGAAATTTATGAACTTTTTTCTGCATAGTAAAAATTAAGATAAATATAATAGCTGAAGTTCTTAAAGTTAGTGGTTACCCTCTACAAGTATCAGTAAAATGCATCAATTGACTAAAAATTTATGGAATTCCATGTATGTTAACATAATTTTTGCTTTGTTATATGAAAATAAAAAGTCTTCTTGAATTTCTCTTTATATTTAACCATTCAAGTCCATAGATATTTAGCTTCTAGATTAAGAAGCAGAGCTTTTAACCCTGGCCAGGTAGCTCAATTGGTTAGAGCATCGTTCCAGTACACCAAGCTTGTGAGTTCCATTTCTGGTCAGGGCCCATTTAAGAAGCAACCAATGAATGCATAAATAGGTGGAACAACAAAAAAAACATTTTTCTCTCTCTTTTTCCCCTTCCCTCACTCTCTCTAAAAATCAATAAATAAAAAAAAGAAGCAGAGCTTTAGTGAAAAATGTAATTGTGTGTTGTGTAATTGTAATATAGGTATGTAATATAATGTATTTGTAATTAATTGATAATTTGGCCTTTATTAATGGCCAGTTTGGCTAAATGATAACTCTGGTATACATTAACTATAACAGAAATGACTTAATTATCAATATAGTATTTTCCTCAAAAAGTAAAACCAAATTCAAAGTGTTTACGGAGAAACTTATGTTCGAAAAATAAATTTCATGTTATTTTGTCTTGCTTTTAGAATCACTGATGGAAGTGTTTTAGTAGCTGCTTTTTTTAGATACATAATACTGTTGTACTCTTTTATAAAAATAAATTAAGTTTTCTACTTCTGGTTTTAATATTTGCTTTATTCTCAAATCATACATCTTTTGGTCTTGACATTACAATCTTAGTTACATTGAAATAAGTGATGTTATTTGTTGGGACATATGTGGATGTCTTTAAAAATATTGTTGGAAATTTGACCTGAGAATATTTAATGTATCTTATTTTTCTATTGGATCAGAATAAAATGTACTTCTAAATTAAGAAGGAAGCATTCACATTGCTGTCTTCCATTTAATGCCTGGTATTGAACTCCCTTTTTATTTTTTTTAGCCTAAATTGTAATTCTAAAACAAACAGATTCAAAGTGCTTTACTTTCCATTTTAAAGTTTCCATCAAAATGTGGTCATGGAGTGGATAGAAAATTATTATGACATTCTTTAGGTTTTTTTAGTTTGCTTGAGTGATTTCATAAATAAACAGTAAAGCTTCAATAGTTTCACTTATGAAAGCCACTTGAAAAAATAATTAGCTAATAATATTGTCAGAAATAAAGTCAATCTGATAAAGGGGCATTACAAAGGTTTTCTTTTTATTTTTACATTAAAATAATTCTATTTTTAGGATGAAGAGAATAGTTTATAAGGAATTAATTGGTAGTTCTATACCGAATCTTTGCAATTGCTTGAGGTTTCCTCGCCTCCCAATTAGAAGTAGAATCTGTCATCCATAGGACTTCTCAGAGACAGTATTAGAAAGAAGCTAAAGATAATTTCCTTGTTTTATTAACCTCTTACACAATACTGTGTAACGATGCTAATTGAACAATTAGATTTCTGTTTCTGATTTACTAGAGCAGTGATTTTCAACTGGTGTACTGCAAGGATTTTAAAAATATGCAATACCCAACTATTTCGTTAGGGGCACTGACATATTTTCCCCTAGATTGTCAAATACAAAATGACAATAGCTAGCATAACAATAGTCGTCCGGTATATATGAATCAAAACTATACCTTTTTTTCCAAATAGGCAAAAAATATATTTTTTGGTGTGCCACAGAATTTTTATCTATCTATCATCTATCTATCTATCTATCTATCTATCTATCTATCTATCTATCATCTATCTATCTATCTATCTATCTATCATCTATCTATTTATCTATCTATCATCTATCATCTATCTATCTATTTATTTTGTGGTTAAAGGAGAGATTTTATTTCCCTTCTTACTATTCTTGGGTCAGAAATGGAGAAAAAGACTCCAAAGATGACTGCCCTTTTCCAGAATAAGGAGAATCTTTCACCATTTCAAGGTCAGGACTAATAGCCAATGGCAAGATAATGTAGGGAGGGGAGAGAAGAGGAACATTAATGCTCCCATTCTACATGTCAGCACTGTGCAGTGACTTAAATTTATGACCTCTAAGTCCCACAAGAAGTCTTTCCAGTCAGCACTATTGTTTTCCATTTTAAGACGAGGAAACTAGGGATGAGAAAAACAAAGTAGACTAACTGTTCATGATTAAATAGCTAGGACAGAGCTGAGTTGAGATGCTATTTGAGACTAGAACCATTCTCTTCCCAGGTTCTCCCTTTTCTTGGCTACCCCAACATGTTTAATCAAGTTTAAAGACTACAGATGTAAATATATATTCAGATTTTAACTTTTGGTTCTTCACATTTAGCCTCCTAGTATTTTTGTATTAAAATACTATGATGTGATAGGATGATGATATGAAAAAAAATTCTCTAATCAGGTGTGCCACAGAATTTTAGTAGTTTATGTGTGCCATGAGACGAAAAAGGTTGATAATCACTGTACTGGGCATATGTCCTGGCATTTTGAGTGGATTTATAAAAATCAATATAATGTAAGGGTATTTCTGTAATTCTGTGAATGGAATCTATCCAGTGTCATTTTGTGAGTGTAATTTTGTGTTGAAACAAATAACAGTGACTTTTAGAAAGAAGTATATCACTAAACAAGAATAAATGCCATGAAGTGAAAATTTTATAAACAAAACTTCAAATAAGGGAATGGATTCATGCTGATTTTCAGGTAAATGACTGTCATCATAAAAATTAAACTTGCAAGTACTGAGATCATGGACATCCTCAGTTCACTTTCCTTTGATTCTATCCATGCTGGGTTTCTACAACCAAACTCCAAAGGATCAGTTGAATAAATAACCCAGTGAATTACATTAAAACGCCTGATAGATTCACAGATATTCCTGGATAATTCAGGATAATGTGGCTAAGTGTTTTGTCAGTATTTACACAGAATGCCTTTCATCACTACACCCCACTGTGGTTCAGGTCTACATGAGGTCATTGAAATAGTAGAAGTGGTGATTGTATCTTGTATGGCTTCTGCCTAGTGTTTAGAAAGATGATTTAAAGTAAGGCCAGGGGTAAAAAGATAAAATAATATATTTGAATCATGCCATTTTAATTTTTATTATTTTCCAATATCTTTAAAAATTTTTTCATATTTATTTTTGAGCTATAATTGACATATAACACTGTGTAAGTTTAATACATATAATGTATTGATTTGATACATTTTTGTCATATTTTAATTTAAAGGACGACTGTTAAAGGTCACTGTGGTCACCAGGTTTTATTCTTTGAGTTGCTTTCCTTTTTTATGGTTTACATCCTGTGGTTTTCAGACCAGTAATAAGAATTAATAGTCACATAATTTAAAAAAGAACAGCTTTATTGAGGTATAATTTAAAAATAAAAATTCTATACATTTAAGGTACGCAACTTGATGTTTTGATTGTCACTTGTGTTTTTAAGAGTGTAAATATAATATGCCAATTATAGTTAACATAGTAATGTCATCTATGTACTTTCTTTCAACATCACACCATCTGAGAGGCAAAAAGGAAGACTGAGCATATATCCAGGCAGTACAGTATATAATATAATGACTATGATATTAATATCTGTGAGATGGAATTAACTTACCTTTAGCTTCATCTTCAGCTATAGCCTCTTATTTCAGATAACTTAGTATTATGTTTTACCTAGATTTATCTTCGCTTACCTTTGTCCTCCACATAGAAACGGTAATGGCTTTTTGACTTGAAATGGGTCCCTTGTGCTAAATAATTGGCTAAATAAATAAAATTGTAGACAATTTTTTCCACCCCTCCCCACATTAGAGTGGATTACATCTTAATATTTACATCAAGACCATGAAGCTGGATCAAGGAGGCCCAGGTAAAAAGAGCCAGTCAATCCGGCCTGGGTTTGAACAGCCTTAGGTAATGCACTCTACTTTCACCGTCAAAATTAATGCATTCATCCTTAGTGGAGGATCTTTAAGCTGCCATAACAAGATCAGGAGTTTAAGTTCCCGTTACTGGAAAGGCAACCTTAATTTTTTTTTTTTTCCTCCAGAAAATGAAAAACAGAGAAACTCTCATTTCTTGACTACATGTCATCTGTTACAAATGTCTTAAAGCAAGGAAAATGGAGGCTGGGTTTGTTCCGTCCAACAGTGCTAGCAAAGAAGTGTTGTCTTGCTCTAGTATTCCTGCAATTTAATTTATTTGTTGCTTTAGAAAGAAATTTCGTTTCCATTAAAACTATGTCTCTGGGTAGGTGATTCATAAACAGAGGACCTGGAAATGGAACCAGTCCCTTGAGCCTGTTTACATTCTTAATCACACACAGCTGCTGTGTTAATGGAGGATTTTGGATTTTTCAAAGGCAGAAAGAATCTTATCTTTTGTGATTAAAATGTTAGAGTGTGGTCACATTAAAACAATGCCAAGTAACATAATCTCTTAGAAAGCTGAATTTTAAAGAAGGTGGATGTCCCTCTCAATATGTGGTGAATCTTTTTTTAGTTATTTTGAACTCAGCTTTTAGCACATTTTAAAAACTTCTCCTTTGATGCAAAACAGCTGTAGCTAATGTTTTGAGTGATATAAACATTTCCCTCCATCTCCTCCTTACACTTTCCAGGCTCAAGTCAAAGGATTTACAAACTCTGCCATTTCTTCTTATCATGCACTTCCTACAACTGTTTAGCTTTTTAACTAAATAATACTTTATAAGAAAACTTTTACAGAGATGGAGTTTGAATAGTTACTTGAAGCAAATAACCTAAAAATGGTTGCAAAACAGTTGTGTTTTGGAAATTTAGTATAAAACCTTAAAACACCTTCTTAACAAATTTCACTGCAGTTTGTCTTTGGGAAGAAGGTGGCCGGCACAGATGGTACAAATTAATATATGTTCAATAGATATCTGGGTTGAAACAGGCAAGTCAATTACAATTCTTTTGTCTTTGAGTTTATAGGAAGTGATCCTTTCAGTGTCTTCCACCCCTATAAATTACAGTTCCCTCTTTCTCGATTTTGTGTTGATTTGTCTATGGGCTCTTTGTCTGAACAATGTTAAGATTTTGCATCATCATTGGTGAACTTCCCATACCTTGGAAACTGTAGTAACAGATTAATAGCTGCTTATTGGCATCTCATATTTGAATAACATCATGCACGAGTGGCTTTTCGTATATAAATAACCCAATCTAACCCAAGTTTCAATTTTCCTAGTCACATGGCTGCAGGGCAGAACTGGGTCAATCATGTTTAGAGAATTTTTCCATATAGAAATTTTCTTGTTAGATCTCAAGGAGTGCTTTTTCTGCTGGAGCTTAGCAGGGGGAAGAAGTTGATTTTAGACTAAGGATAAGTACAAGGATAGATTTTAATTCATGGCAGAAAATATGGACTAAAACTACTTTTTTAGATTTTAGCAATAAAGGATTTTGGTGGTCCTGGAAATTCCTGAACATAGTCAAATTTTAGTAGTGTCTGAGATGGTATTATCTCAGAGATGGAATTTGCCATCTATTTATTTTACTTGTGAAATATGTTATACCAAAATACAAACCAGTAGAAGAAATATATCTTTAAAAGCGTTAATTACATGTTTTTAAATGTATAGCATAAAAATCAAAATGAGACTGAAATTAAAATTGGAAATTTCCAACATACTTTTAATAGGGTTTTTTTCTGTTACTTTGAGCATATTTTATTTCTTTAGTTTTTCCTTTATTGGAAGAGTTAATATTAGCATTTGGAAATGTGAAAATTACTTACTCTGTGCTTTGATTTTAGCCGAAATATGTTAGTTACATATTTCCCTTTAATCACTCTATGAAGTGGTTGTAAATATTCTAGGAAGAACTAAGTTACTCTTATTCATTGATTTGAAAAGAAATTACGAATTTCAAATCTTGCAATAGATTATTAGTCCAGAAAGTTTCTCAAGGATCACAAATGTTGACTAAGTTTTGACAATAATTTTAAAAGTTGTTGGAAGAACCCTGGGTCAACCGAGATTTTTGACTCAAAAGTGCTATAAACCTATATTGGGTTCATGCTTATAGATACCCATTGAGTCTTACAAGCATTTTCCGCTGAGAGCATAAAATAAATTCTGTGCAAGAGTTTTTGTTTTTTGATTTAGCACTGTGCTATGTTGCACACCTCTGCTTTGTATTTGCAGCGTAGTTCTTTTGGGCCTCTTTTCTGCATGCCTCCCCAGAGGCCAGTCGGTAGAATGTAATACAGAATGCACTAATCTTAAGAAGTTCTGACACTATACTTGTTAAAAGGAAATTTAATTGCAAATGGATATCCTGTGCCATTGTGTGTTTTGTGAGAGTTTCTTTTTATTTATTTTCATTCAATTAATTCTAATACCTTCCTGTTAGTAATAATTATATTGATAATAATGGCTAATATTTATAGAGAATATGCCAGCAAAGTACTTTTACTGGATTATCTGATTTATTTCTCATAGCTACCTTATAAACTGGATACAGTTATTATCATTTTTTAAAATCCTCACCTGAGAACATATTTTCATTGCTGAGAGAGAGCGGGGGTGGGGGAAGTGGGGAGAGAGAGAGAGAGAGGCATTAATTGGTTGCCTTCTTGTCACGCCCTGACTGGGGATTGAACTTGCAGCCTGAGTATGTGCCCTGAACAGGAAGTGAAGCCATGACCATTTGATCTATGGGATGGTGCTCCAACCAACTGAGCCACATTAGCCAGGGCCAGTTACTGTCATTTTATAGATGAGAAAACTGAGTCACGCAGATATTAAATAATTCATCCCATATCATGTAACTGGCAAAGGGCGGAACCAGTATTCGTATCGAACCTGTCTCTAGAACCCTTGCTCTGCCTCTCTTAGTTGGAAAAAATTGGATGAATGTAAACATTTGAAAATGGAATTAGTGTGAACCACCTAAATCTTACGCACAAAACATAAAAAAGAAAAGCAAGTGTAATTGCCTTAAAATTTTTGTGAAAAGTAGGACATCCAGGTTCCACATTTGTTTTAGAATTTCTTTAGAATAAAAAAGGTAGTATAAACTCATAAACAAAAAATCAGACATTTATCAAAAGAAAAATGTACAAAATACCCACAGTCCATTTGAGACACACTATTAACCCTAATACTATGTCTCTTTAGATGCCATATATAAACATACATATTTATTGAAATATTGTCTCTAACAATTCATTACATCAAAACACCTGACAGACTCATATATAAGAACTCTCAGGACTCCACTCCAGGAAGACAAACAATACAATTAAAAAATGGGCAAAGGTCCTGAACAACACTTCAGGGAGGACATACAGAGGGCTCAGAGACATATGAAAGGATGCTCAGCAACACTAGCCATCAGAGAGATGCAAATTAAGACCACAGTGAGATACCACTTCACACCAGTCAGAATGGCCATCATTAACAAATCAACAAACAACAAGTGCTGGTGAGGATGTGGAGAAAAGGGAACCCTAGTGCACTGTTGGTGGGAATGCAGACATGTACAGCCACTGTGGAAAACAGTATGGAAATTCCTCAAAAAACAAAATGGAACTGCCTTTTGACAGTTCCCAGCAGCAATTCTACTGCTGGGATTATAAGCATTTATTTTTCAGTTTTGGAGGCAGAAGCCTGAGAACAGGGTGCCAGCCTCGTTGCTGGTGAAGGTCTTCCTGGTTTGCAGATTGCCATCTTCTCATGTCTTCTCAGAACAGAGACCAAAGAGAGGAACCAAGCTCTCTTGTGTCTCTGCTTAGGAGGGCACAAATCCTGTCATCTGGGCTCTACCCTGATGATCTAATTATCTCCTAATGGCTCTGTCTCCAAATATCTTCAACAGTGGAGATTAGGATTTTCAACATACAATTTTTGGGGGGAGAGACACAAACATTTGGTCCATAGCATAACCATTTCAAGAGTATTCAGTTTTCAAAAGGGAACATTTGTATGAAGGACCTTAAAAGAATTTTTTTTTTTTCAGAATCTTCCTGATATGTCTTCCTACTGCAATGAGATTAATATCAACATTATCCAGGAACAACTTAACTCTTCCTCTAGAGGTATAAACCTTAAAAGAAAACACAATAATGACTAGTAAGTAATTATAAAGGATTGATTGCTATGGGACCTTGTGATTGGAAGGTGTGCTCAAGAGAAGGTCTGATTTAATTTCTGACTAATACAGTTAAACACAGGGCAATGGCCTACTAAGGATGGGAAGCATTAAAAATTTGGCTGAGAAGGAGTGAAACTTAAGTAGACAGATTGCTTTTTAAGGCATTAATGGCAGGCAGGCAGCTGGGAGCTAGTGTGGTGAGGCCCTGTATGCCATGAAAAGTCAGGCATTAGCAGGTCTTGCCATATGTCTTGCTACTATAACTGAGAAATGTTGAGGGAATTTTGGCATACAGTAAAGGCACACATTCATTTCTTTTGCCATTCTAGGAATAGAACAAAAAGAAACTATACGAATGGAGGGTTAAGAACTAGTTACTGAAAGACCCAGTTATCACATCATGGCTAATATTTTTTTCTTGATTAGAAAACAGTTTGTTTGCGTCACTGTTGTCCAGCGGAATCCAACTTTAAATCTCCCTGCTATAAACAGCATTCCTCGAACCCATCCCAGCAACCATGAGACATTGTACAGATACTGCTTTGACAATGACTCACATTCTTTGGGTAGAAATGAGAGTCTCATAAAATTTAAGAAGAGATGTTGGACTGTAGAAAGACAGGTCTCTGTAGTTCTAGCCAGTATGTAAGTTAATAAAAATATTAAAAAGTGAACTAATGAGAATGTTAGAAACTTTTAAAACATGAAAATTTCCAGGTACTATAAAATGGGATATGGTCTAATCCTATTTAGTTATTAGTGTTCTTTCATTTTACAGTTAATTTTTAAAAAAATGTTGGACTAAAGAACATACATACATGTTGCCATACCCAGGACTGGCAAATCATAGTTCCTTTATACATAGGGAATAAAGTCATAGCTGGAGCCAACTTCTTTTTATGTGTTTCCGTAAAACATATTTGAAGATACCCAAAAAATGTCAAAAAATAAAAGACTATGAATTCCAGGGGCACACATATGATGCTAAATTGGCATAGCTGATCAGAAGCAAGTTGGCAAAGCACTTATTTAAATCTATTCTTAAAGTTTTTCATTTGTGCGTTGAGTTCTGTGCAGTAAAATAAGAGTAATGTAAGGACAACATAGATGTAACCAGTGTATAGACTTTTTCTTTTACAGGTAGATGTGACATCTCTTAAATTAACTCCTCTTGCCTGGTGACAGTACTCTCAGGGTAGGTACTTTAGCTGCCCAGGTGATAGGATAATTTATTATTAGACTAAATCCAGAGAGAGGATACTAAACAAGCCTTCCAAGCGGAGTTAGAGAGTGGATGGTATGTCAAGTGATTGCTTGCCTCTTGGGCCATGCGGCGAGTGTGAGTTGCTGTGCCAGTGAATTCTTACCCTGATATACCGCCTCCCTCCTTGCACCCTGGTGCAAGGCAGGTTCCAAGCTGTTTGCAGTCTGGGAGTGATGGAGTGGAGGGAAGCCACTTTTGGTGTTCAAGTGGGATGATTTGCTTCTTTAGATCCGGGGATGTGAAACCACATTTGTTCTTTAAAGTGGGAGGATGAAGGAAGGTGCATCTTGCTACAGGTGAAAATGTAAACTGATTTTGTTTTAAGAATTAAGAAAAAGGGACAGATATTCATTTGAAATGAATGTGAATGTTTGGGACAACCAGGAGCACAGGAGGACATAATTGCTCCTGTAGTGTGATAGATAAGGTCAAAGTCAGTATGACATTTTTGAGGAAGTATTTCCTGAATGTTGTACATGTATTCCTAGTTCTAGTTGAATCCAAGCTCTATCAACAAGGCTGTAAAGATACCCGTAGTTAGGACTGCATTGGCAGTTTTTCGTATCCCTTGATTTTTCTTTCCAGGTTTATCTGGAATTTTGAGTGGTTGAATTAGGCTCAGTAGCTAAACTTTTCATATATTTGGCAAGTTGGTACATAAAAGTAAAAATGGTTTACATTCTAATATTAAGTTTGCTTGAATTGTTTTACTTTTAAAGTAGTGGGGATAAAGGAATATTATGTGTTAACATGGCAAAGAACTATATTAATAAACTAATATCTCAGGTAAACATTAATAACTTATATAGACTAGTTACCTAATGAGAACAGCATTGCAATATGATGTCAAATTTTAGTAATATTGAGAGGCACAAGTAATGTAAGGAACACATATTTATTTATTTATTTATTGCATTTTAATGTATTTATTGCATCTAATCCTCACTACAATGCTATGAGAAACATACAATGACTTTAGTCATTTGACAAAGAAGAAGCAGAGGCACATAAATATTCAGTATTTCTCCTAAGGTTGCAGAGTTAAAGTTTGAATTAGGTGGTCTGACTGCTGTTTCACTTTTAACATTAAAACTGAAAGAGTGATGGTTAAAAAGTGAATGAAGCCATGAAGCTTCAGATTAAGAAGCTTTTAAATCATTAACTATCTCTCTTTTACTTTTGGGAAAACATACTCATTTAAATGGGAAGAACTAGTGGCCAATTAGCAACAGCATCAACAACAAATTAAACAATTTTATCATGTAGATTGAGCTAACATGATATGAATAATTTTTAAAGCAAGTTTTAATATTTTTCTTTTTATATTTCAGAAATAAGAAAGAAGGCTTAATGAGTAGTATATCTGAGAAGGCCTTTTAAATCCAATCTTCTCAGGACGATCAACCCTGTTCCTAATATTAATGGGGGAAATCTGGTGGATGGCCTCTGAGAATATTTAATGTGTCAGATAATTAGTTTCTTTTCTTAAAAGGTAATCTAGAGTAAATTACACTTAGCACATCGCCTCTTCTGAGATGCTAGATTGCTATTTGTTCATGTACCACCTTGTTCACCCTGGTTCTGTTCTTTGTGACCCCAATCAATCAGCATTTGTCTAAGGAACTAGCAAATTAATATCCTGTATTTAATGGGCGCATTGGATTCTCATTTTAAATTTGTGTCGGTGGGACCATAGCCACAAGCCAGAGATGTCCTCCATGATTCTCGCTGCCACGCCACCCAGGAGCCTGTAAATCTCCAACATCAAGCTAAGTTTCCCCTGTAGCATGTGTGTCAGATGTTGTGCACAGAAAACAGGATTAGGGTGTCCTAGCCTCCTACCTCCATTTCAGCTCTACACCTCAATGCCATTTTAAAAGATCCAGCCCACTTTAAGCCTTAGGAAGGAGAGTCCAACCTGCAGACCACAGGCTGCATACAGCCTAGGATGGGTGTGAATGGGGCCCAACACAAAATTGTAAATTTGCTTAAAACATTATGAGATTTTTTTGTGATTACATATTACATGTCCCAGTGTATTTAGTGTGTGGCCTAAGACATCTCTTTTTCTTCCAGTGTGGCGCAGAGACGCCAAAAGTTTGGACACCCCTTTTAGAACATTTGCTACTTTCAAAGTAGTGCTGTTGTTTTGGATATATTTAAAAAAGAAGTAGTTTTTAAAAATCTTTGAAAATAGCAACCACCAATTTCCATGACTAATGACTTATCTTTGAAGCCAACTTTAATAAACTCACATTTAAACTAAACAAATCTGTTGACCAAAAGGAAAACTTTATTATTTTAAGAAATTAGCATCTCACTCCAAGGTGACAGTTTCAGAACATGAAAATAGTTCAATTTTAATGAATTCCAAAAATAAATAAATTGTTATAAATTTGCTAAATAAATCAGATAAATGGCTTCTAAGTACTGACTACCTATTCTTACCTTTGACCTTTTATTTCCTTATATTCAGTTAGACTGTAAAGTGAAGATTACCCTTGGGAGCTGATGGTTAAGATCACTAACCTGGGGATGGATATAGGTGAGCATAGCCTATAACATTTTCTTGTGACTTTTGAACACGGGGCAGCCACTATGTTTGGACAGTGCCTTCCTTTCCTTTCCTTTCCTTTCCTTTCCTTTCCTTTCCTTTCCTTTCCTTTCCTTTCCTTTCCTTTCCTTTCCTTTCCTTCTTTCCTTTTCTCTTTCATTCTTTTTAAATTACAGTTTACATTCAGTATTATTTTGTATTAGTTTCAGATGTATAGCACAGTAGCCAGACAATCATATGCTGGTACCCTACAAAGTGTTCACCTTGATATTTCCAGTACCCAGCTGGCACCATACGTAGTTACTACAATATTATTGACTATATTTTCTACACTGTACTTTACATCCCCATGACTATTTTGTAACTACCATCTGTATTTCTCATTCTGCTTACCTTTCCTCCTAGTCCTTCGACCCCCATCCCTTCTGGAAACCATCAGTCTATTAGGATAGTCTCTTATCCTAAGTTTTAGTGCTTAGCTTTTCTCTGTCTGTAGCCTTTATCTCATAACCTTATTTCCCTATTTTCTCCATCCCAACCCTATGGCCATGCCTTGCTAGGCAATAGCAGCTGGATTTGACTTGATTCACATTAATTCTAAGTTGTCTTCTGTTGTATGCATTTGGGGGCCTTTTCTCCATTAGGATGTGTGGGCAGTCAGGTTTATAGTTATTTACTCTTCTACTCTGAAAAAATGTTGCTAAAATTTGATAGTTTCAAGCACTTTGGCTTTATTTATTAAAAATAAATATTTTATTTATTAGACCTGTCTTGTCCTTACCAACATTTTTGGTGACCTTCAAGTCATGCCACATAGGGGTATACTCTGCTGTGGCTGTGCTCATCTTGGCTTGAAGCATCAAACCATCTTGGTGTACGCTCTTACGGTTTGTGCTGGTGAGCCCCTTGGCCCGGCGTTGCTAAGCTGGTGAGTCTGTACTTAAACACAGAGTCATCCTCTGGCCATTCATTTTACAACATTATTCTCTATTTAGGCAGTGTTTTGGGCTTGGCTTGCCAAGTTTGGGCAAACCCTAGAGCTCCAGGAAACCCATAAGAACTTGCTTCTGTTCCAGAACTTGGTCATCTTATTCATCAGAATGACAGACTAGTGCGCTTCCACTGACTAATATGTTTTCACAGTTCAAAAGTGCTTCACAGTAGTTCCAGGTTTTATGAAATTTAATGAGAGACAAAATGTGTTGATGGACTCTAGCTTCTTGATGCAATAATATCTTTCCTCCAGACTTCAGATATACTTAGAGTTATTACAAACTCATTACTACTGGCAGGTCATTAGAAGTTGCCATTTCCCATTGCAGTGACCTTCATTTTAGACTGGAATTGCATTTGTTTTCATTAATGACCCAATTAATTATCTCAATATGTATGTGGCTGAGGTGGGGGATTAGGAGCTCTAGCTGATTGTATTTTCTCCCCCTGAGAATACAACAGGAATGAGCAATAATGTAATGGCCCCTACACAGATTTCCAACACATCATACATATGTTTACAAGGCTGAATTGCTTTTTTCTTATTTAAAATGTAAGCTATTTTATCCTAAAGACTTGATTGACAGCATAGATTTGGGCATTCTGAATGCACCAGGGCAGATAAATTCTCTGAAGGAGGATGTAAAAATGATCTTGGAAAAAAATTTCTAGAATCTTTGCCATTTGTTCATAATGATTTTATTAAAAAGTCATTTTTAAGCATGATGAATAAAATATGTCCCCATATTTGAGCCTATATTTCTTTCTGCATACCACTTCCCCAAAGTAATTTTTTAAAAACTCCCCTGAAATAATATAGGCCTATCATAGAATCATAGAATATTAGAACCAGAAGATATCTAATTTACAATGTTAGATCACAACTGTTTGATGTAACTTGAGATAGGATGTTTGGAATTTTTCAGTGGTTCTTCCATTAGCATTTCCTAGGATCAGAACTGCCTTAGCACTGAGGATAATCTTATGTCCTGCTGATTAGTATCAGCACCTAGAATGTAAAAGGTGCGTAGAGAATATTTGCAGAATGAATGAATGAATGAGAGAATGAATGGAAGGAAGGAAATAAAATAGGGACAGACTCATAGATGGAGAGCAAGGTGACAGCTGGGATGGGGGGAATTTAGTGGGTGGAGGGATTGAGCAAAAAGAAAAAAGGACTCATGGACCTGGACAACAGTGTGGTGATTGCTGAGGGGAGAGAGTATAAGGGGACTAAGTGGTAATGGAAAAAAGTACAATAAAGATTAAAAAAATTAAAAAATCATATAATGCCATTCATCTGCTTTAAGATCTTCTAAGCCTTTTCATTGTAGCTAGTACAAAATCCAACCATTTAACATGGCCAGTAGTAGATGTTTAGCCTGATCCTTGCTGACTTGTGCAATCTCATCCCCCACGGCTCTTTTCCTTTCACACTCTATGCACTAGTCACAGGGCCCTCTTTATGTTCACAGCTGGTTTTCACTTCAAGGTTGTTGCACTGACCATTCTCCCTGCCTGGAAGGCAGATCTTCACATATCTGCTTCTCCCCATCATTTAGTTCTCATCAAAGCTCGCCTCCTTAAAGATGCCTTCTTTGACCACTCTGCCCATTTCACGATGCTCCCTCCATCACTTCGCCCCAGGTCAGTCTCTGTTTGTATACAGAGGTAATTTATGATATCTCACAGGAGAACTATCTTACTGCTCTGTCCTCCATGTCTAGAATAGCAAAGGTTGAATGAGTAAATGCTTTATTTTTTTTATTGAGGTATAATTGACATATAACATTATGTCATTTTATGAATGCTGTATTTTATTACATCTTAAAAATGTTCTATCAGAAAGAATCAGGAATGGACTTTAAATTTAAAGTTCATTGCTGAGCTCCTTCAGTACTTTATGCATATATGTATAATTACCATGTTTTTAAAACATGTAAAGAGTTTCATAAAAAGTCAGCCAGCTGAAGTAACCTGGAGGCCTCATCTTCTTAGATCTTCTACTGGGTAAACTATGGTGGATATATTATATTTGTGATGGAATAATTATATCAGTTCTTCATTATTGATAGTGAGGCTAGAAAAAGATATAGAGAAGCAGAATTTAAAATGCATCTTAGAAGGTTATTAAATATTAATACTAACCAAGTTGCAAAATGCAAAGATGATAAGCATAAAAATTCAAGTAGTTGATAAAGGAGAATCAAAGAGTAAAATAAAGTATAATATTTTATTGAAGTCATAAAGGCAGCATTACTTACACACATTGTGGAAAAGCTAGATTCATGAAGTCATCCTGTGGCCAGAAAAATAGAAAAAAGAAGTCTCATTCTCCCTGTGGAGGACAAGGGGAGTGAGATCCAAGTGAAAGTTTGGACTGAGTTTAAGTCTTCCCAAGGAAAGGTTGCAGTTTTTCCATTGTTCTGACATCTACTGTCCTCGGAACTTTATAACATGCTTGTAGAAAGGGTCATGCAGAAGAAAACTTTTTCTTTTTTATTAACTTTCTTCTGAATTCCAGATGTCTAAGTAATTATTTTCAAATATCACAATTTTTATTAAACTGTGTTTCTTATTAACCACTTTGGACTTATGTTGAGGTAAGATCTTAAACTAAATTAGGCATAAGATCTTTTCCAGACCTGTAAGTCCACTGTAGTAATTGATAATACACTGCTGGGCAATGCTAGATTAATTGGAAAAATTAACATTCTCTGTATAAATTTAAACATTGATAAGCTGTGTACAACTTAAACTATAAATAAATACCAGACATCATGTTAGTTGACAGAAGAAGCCATTGCCCCCATTTTGAAGATAGGAAAAGAATCATAAAGCTAATGAAATAGTTATAATCTATATACATTATTGCTCAATAAATAAAAATGGAAACTCCAACCTGTCTAGCACAATATAGTTATGAAGTAATGGTATTTGATAAAGTAGATTGGTATAGAAATAAAAAAGTTTATTCAATAACTTGAATTTATGTTCATTTAAGTTATCTCAGTAATCATAATTTATACTTTAATATATACCTATAGATCCTTCTTAAATAAATATGGACCTTCTCTTGCTGTTTCTTACTTTCATTGATGTAAGGTTTGAATTTCCTCCAATTCATGTACTTCATATATGTGAATACAAATGTATACATTTATAAATATATTCAGATACCCCTATATCTTGGTACATAATATTTTATTTACATTTTGTTCAGATTTTCAGTCTTGGAGCATATTTGACAATCGAATCTTCTAAGTGGTCATATTTCATATTAACTTTATTTAAGATTAAGGGGCTCCTTTTCCTTTGCTTGGAAAGTATTTTTAAAGAGGTACATAGTGTGAAAAGACAGTTTGTAAACTATTATACACTGTTGAATTATATCTGTTTCTGTTTATTCATTCATAGCTTCTTTAGCTCACATCTCCTTTAACCTGAATGCACACCTTTTATTTGGAGAATACATGTTACAGTAAATACTGAATATTCATCTTAGAAGATTTGCAAGTAGAAAAGCTCTTACTTTAAGTCTTGACACAAAAAATTGTTTGAAAAATTCCTTCAGGACTCCAACTTTGCTTTAATTTTGTGCCATCCATATGATACAGAGGAAAATGTGAATCTTTGATAATTTTTTGAATTATCAAATTAGTAGTGTGCTCATTACCAATACATGTTCTAGAAGTGTGACTTCCCAATGATTCCATAAAATTGGTTCTCTAGGAGTCTTTCTGTAAATATGATAGGAAAAATTCATTAAAGATCATTTTGAGGCAATGGTCAATTTCTTTTTAGAGTGATCTTAAAACTGAAAAAGGGATAAAATTGGGCCATTGGGATTGAGTAATTGTAGGAATCTGATGCTTCCACCCAAAACATCTAAACTTTGAGATTGCTGTTAGAAAAGAAAAAAATATGTGAGAAATAATGATTTAATTAATTCAATATCTAGCAAAATCTGAACCGTACTCCATGCCTTGTCACTCATGTATGTGTCGTTTCATTTTTCATATTATAGTTTCTTTACAGTGAAATGTTCTTTTTCAGTTCACGACTGTCCTTTGACCTGATTCTTCTTTTGGGGATGCTATCCCAAATAGTTTATGCAGGTTGCTTCCTATTGCTTCCTAGGACATTTTCTTGAACAAAATGAAATTGATTTCAAGGATAAATTCTCTTCACTTTTGTGCTCACAGCAAAAGTCAACACATTGTCCCATTGCTTAAAAAAAAAACAACCCCAAAACGAAAAACCCTGTTCAAAATAGGCATTTGGAAACCATGCCATGACCTTAGTCACATAGGGGATTAATGGCATTTCCTGAGTTGCAGATGTTTTTGCTTACAGAATAGAGAAATTAGAGAACTGATTAATTTAAAATTTTTTTCATATTATTTCTCTTACTCCTTTCCTCTTCCTTTTCTTCCTGTCAACTGCACTCTTTCTGTGCTCTTAATATTTAAGCTTCTCATATTGAATTTGGTTTCAGATAATTGTGACCCTCAGTATATGCCTCTCCCATACCTTCTCAGACACTTTTCGTCATTGTTATTCATAAGGAATGTTATTTAGAGACTTAATGTTGATAGTTATCTAGAAAGCCTGGAACAAAGAAATGTATAAAGGAATTTTACCTAGTAGGAACTTATAAGAGAGAAATATCAATTTGAAAGGAAGAATGTATGCTTATTTTGAAGAGTAGAAATTAGAGCAGTTCCTGTCCTTCATGGATCCATAGTTGTCAGTGCTCATATTGAAATTCTCTTTCCATATTTTTATCCCCTTTTAGTTGATGACTAATTTGGATAACAGAGAATACTTACCTTTCTTTTTAACCCTTAAATTTAAGCCAGTCTGTGGCATATAAGATGACCAATAAATGCTGAATTGCACTGAATTGAAAAGAACCTTTTGTACTTACTGAGTGGTAACTGTAACCAACACTGTAATGGTTGAGACTGAAAAGGCTATTGTAAAAATTAAGAGTCATATTTTCCCTGCTGAGATTTTAATGTCTGCTTTAGCTTTAACAGAAAAAAAGGCATCCTCTGGGGAGAAAGTGAGGTAATACAGAAATTAGGTTTGCCATGAAATGATTCAGAACAATCTAGGGCATTCTGAAGTTAGTGCCAAGCGTGGTGTATGAAAACCTGTTTTTAAAAATATGTCAATTTTCCCAAAATATGAAGTCACTGCATTTGGTACTAACTGATTGGCTTGCAAAATTCACCCTCTGGAACAGTCTTAACTTCAAATATGAGAGGTGTGAGTTCATGAAAGAATCCAAGAAATAGAACTTATTTGTATAAATGTAATAAAAGTCTACAAACAGAAGATGATGTAATGACTTAAGTCAACAGGTCTTATCCTTTGAAATGTAAATTTTAATATGCATACTTATGTGAAAATACTTCATAAGAGAGGGATAAATTCCATTTTATAATGACTATTTTTCAAAAAATGTGTATTTACTGTTTTTACTGATTATGTGAGTAATGCATGCTCTTGTAAAAACCTTAAACAATACAGAAGGGCTTAAAATTCCAATGGAAAAATCCTCCTTCTAATGCATTTGCAGAAATACCTTGGTTTCTTATATATAATTACAGAACTTTTTCATATATAAACACATAATAAAAGATAGACTTTTATCCATTTTCAGTGTTTTATATATATCAAGTATGCACATTGGAATGATAGTAGTTTGAAAAAAATTGGACATCCATGAGCTTGAAATATGTCCATGAGTTTTATACTATTTCTAATTATACAGATTTTAGTTAAACCTGAAGTTAATTTTAAACATTTTACTGAAATGAAAGTAAGTACTGAGTGGGTAAAATTAGTATCATACTGATCATCCTAGAATAGTCTAAATTATAGTAAGTCTCTATGAATGTACATTGAGCACTTAGCTCTGTTTGAGGTGTTATTCTGTGCTTTCTACTAATTAATTTAATTCTCACACCATCTCTGTGGAGTAAGATTATGATTCTCCATTTTACAAGTTGAAAAACAGAGGTTCAAATAATTTGTCCAGTGACTTAACTCTCACAAATAGAGGAAACAGTGTCCATTATTAAAAGTACAATAAGCTTTATTCATTGTTGACGTTTAAGTTGAGTGAATGTATAATTTGATTTTCTAAAAATATAAATACTAGAGCCTATTAGAATGTAAGTATCGAGAGGAGGGAAACTTTTTCACTCGCACCTTCTTGCCCCTTGGCTTTTGGGCTCAAAGTAATTGACTTTATAAAAATAAATAAATAAATGGATGTATCATTTGTCACCCCATCAGACTTAGCTTTCTTTCCAGCAGCTACAGCTGGGCCACTTTCCCCTTCCACTAGTGCCAACATTCTAGTGAGCACAGGTATTTAATAAGTAGTACAACCAATTGTATAATGTCAGATACTAAATAAATGCTATGGAGAAAATAATGTATGATTTAGGTATATTGATTTATGTGTTTGGCTGTGTGTGTTTGTGTAAATAGGTTGTTTATTATGTGTGTTATGTTGTATGTTGTATGTGTGGAGTGAGTGTATATTTTGTGTGTTATATGTGCATTGAATGTGGTTGTGTGTGTATATGTTGTGTGCACGTGTCTTTTATTTTAGAAAAGATGATGGTCAGAGAAGTTATTTCTAAAAATGCTTTGTTGAAATTACAGATCAGAAGTTCATGTTGTTTTTGTTGTTGTTACGGCAGATTTGGTGTCTGATGAGCCCCTTCTTCCTGGCCCATAGACAGCCATCTTCTTGCTATGTCCTCACATGGTGGAAGGAGCAAGGGAAAGCACTCTGGGGTCTCTATTATAAAGGTGCTAATACCATTCATGAGGGCTTCATGATCTAATCACCACCCAAGGATCCCGCCTCCTAAGACCATGACATTAGGGTTAGGATTTCAGCATTTGAATTTGGAGGGGACACATTCACATCATAACACTGCTTATCCCTAAAACTGGTGGAAAGGCCATAGAGAGAGTAGGAGAGATAAAAGTACAATTAGAGGTGGAGAGTGGAGAATTCATAATTTCTCAGATGGGAAGAATTTAAAGTAATAGAAAATCATTTGATATATATTATGGCAAGATAATTGACTTGCTGTATTAAATGAGCTAAAATATGCAAAGTAAAGAAAGCAGTGCCTGGCATATAGTATATGCTATGTATGTTAACTTTTATTATTATTGCTGTCTGGTAAATTTATAGGTGAAGCTAATGGGATTTATTGACACATGCAGTTTATGTCTTTAATAAATAAATTAAGAACAATTGGCTGCATACTATATGTAGTCCAGCTGTGTACTGAGATGTTAGTTTTCATCATGCAAGCAGAAAACAATGGAAAAGTAACCCAAATCAAACAAACATTGCTGGATAACATGATCAAAGCAAACCTCATATTTTGCCCATTGAGCTATTACAAATATATTTGGAATGTTTTGTTTTGGAATTGTGTAATTTCCTTAGAAATGACCAAGAGTTCATTTAATCACGTTATCATAGAACAGTGGTTCTTTATCAGTGCCAATGTCCTGTCATTATAACAAATGAAATTCATAGTTGATACACAATTAATAAACAACATAAAAATCAGGACATGCATTTGTTTAAAAGTCTTTCAGAAAGAAGCTTCACTAATCATAATCAAAACAAATGTACCAAATTCCCCCAATTAAAACACAAAGATTACCAGATTGAAAAATAAAATACAACAAAAATAAAATGAACTATATGCTACATATAAAATATACATGTAAGGCATATGAACACAGAAGTTTGAAAGTAAAAGCATGGAAAAAATAACAAGCAAATCCCAAGCAAAAGAAACCTGGCATAGTTGTATTAATGTCCACCAATATATTTTAAGATTGTCCAAGGGTATTAATACTTATCAAAAGAACTTAACAGTTTTCAGAGTCAGATTAGCCTGGGCCGGTTCAAAACATACAGCCATAATATTTTTTTGAGCATCAGTGATATACACATTCTAACTTAAATCTTTCATAAACCACAGGAACTTTTTTCTTCCAGATTAACCTGGACTTTTAGTATGATGTTTATATTCTGGACTTTAGTATGCTGTCTAGGCGAAATAAATATTTAGTGTTATTATTTTGTTGTTAGCAACAACAAAAACATGTACTCATGGTATGAAAATCATTTCTGCTTACTATTTTGTAGTGGTTGAACGATCTGTATTCATTTGTGCAGAAGTAACTTTAGAAGAATAGAATTCCTCAAGTAATGGTGCTTTTTTCTTTGTGATCGCCTGAATTAGGCCAACCTAATTATGGTCATGGTACAACTAATTTCTAATGCCTCTACAAAAGTACGGTGGGGTAGGTTACAATTTCCTATTATAATTTTCTAGTGTTACAATCTGAAGACCTTGACATTGGAAATATAAATCAGAGAGAGGGATTTGATTACTACCATGTGTGACGGTGTTGAAGCTAGATGGTTACAACTACAGGTATTTTTCTTTTTCTTTTTCATATGGACTTCCAGTACTCCCTCCCTCCCTCACACCCTCTTTTCTTTCTTTTCTTTTCTTTCTTTCTTTCCTTCTTCCTTCCTTCCTTCCTTCCTTCCTTCCTTCCTTCCTTTCTTCCTTCCTTCCTTCCTTCCTTTCTTCCTTTCTTTCTCTCTGTCTCTCTGTCTCTCTGTCTCTCTTTCCCTCCCTCCCTCTTTCTTTTTTTTTTAGATTTCATTTATTTATTTTTAACACAAAATTAATGTAGTTAATTTTAAAAATTTATTTATTTTTCTTGTTGTTCACTTACAGTTGTCCTACCTTTTCCGCATTGCTCTCCCCTGCCCTGTCACACCCTGCTCCCACAGTCAACCCCCCCCCGCCACAATGTCTGTGCCTGTGAGTCCTCTATTCATGTTCCTTGACTTGCCCCTTCTCCTTCTTTCCCCCATTATCCCTCTCCTCTCCCCTCTTGTCACTGTCAGTTTGTTCTTTATTTCCATGTCTCCGGTTCTATTTTGTTCATTTGTTTCTTTTGTTGATTCGGTTCCACTTATAGATGAGATCATATGGTATTTGTCTTTCACTGCCTGGCTTATTTCAGTTTCTTGAAAAGACTATTCTTTCTCTGTTGAATTGCCCTTGATTCTTTGGTAAAGGTTAGTTGAATATATTTGTGTGTATCTGCTTCTGGGTTCTCTGTTCTGTTTCATTGATCTTTGTATTTATTCTTTCACCAATACCATACTCTCTTCATTACTGTATATTTGTTTGGTGCTTTGAACTTTGAACTGAAGAACTTTGTTCTTCGGCATTGTGTTCGCTTTTCTGGGTCTTTCGACTTTCCATATAAACTTTAGAATTAATTTGTCAATATCTATAAAATAGATTTCAGGTATTTTGGTTGGGATTCTGTTGAATCTATAGATCAAACTGAGAAAAATTGACATCTTAACAATAACTAGTCTTCTAATTCATGAACATGAGATATACATAACCCATTTCTTCCTGCATTTTGTGTACTTTTTCCATTAGAACCCTTATCCTATTAGTCACATTATATTCCCTGTCTGATAATTCCAAAGTTTGGGTCATATCTGAGTACTTTGTGTCTTTGGCCCGTGTTTTTGTTCTGGTTTTTAAGATAGTTAAAAGCTTTATGATTTTTTTTTGTTGTTGTTGTTGAAAGTTGGACATGATGTATCAGGTAGTAGGAACTGAGGTGAATAGGACTTTATTGTGAAGTTCTCTGTTATCCTGGCTAGGAGTTGCCCATGTTTAAGGTTGTTTTATAGCTTTAGGTGCAGGGGCTTCAAATTTCTCTAGTGGTTTTTTTTTTTGTTGTTGTTGTTTGTTTGTTTGTTTGTTTTTGTGTCTTTGCTGTTGTCTTGGGTTTCCTTAAGAAGTCCTTCTTAAAATAGTCTTTGCCTTGCAGCTCTTTAAACTTTAATGGCTGATATTTTATTCAACCCTCTTGATATGGTATTAAGAAGTGGAGGAGGGTAAGTATTCTATAAACTTATGATTAAATCTAAGTATTTTACCAGGTCCATGTCCTTGGGCTATGAACTTTACAAGTTGGATAATTGCCTTCTGCTTATAAATCTATATAGTAAAGTCTTTTTCATTGGAGAGTAGTTTTTTGTTATGGTGAATGCAATAAGCATATTTCATAATGGTTACTTTTCTCTTCTTGTTATCAAACACATGAGGTGATTTTTCTTGGCTTCTCATGAGACCCGGTGGGAGTCTCAGAGGTGCGAGCCTCTAGAACTGCAGCCTCGAGGGGTTTCTTACTCTCAAGCCAGTATACACTCAACCTCCTGAAATTTGTCAAAATTACCTTGTAAATTTTCTTACCAGTTTATGATTCTAGCACCTTCTTCTCCAGGTAAACTGATTTCAGCTGTCTTCCTCTGTATTCTACTGTCTCTCCAACCATTGGAGTGGCACTTTGCCTTGTAACCTCAGTTCTCTGATGGGCTGAAGAGGTCACTAATTTTCAATTTGTTGAATTTTTTTCTTATTGTAAGGATGCAAGTGATGTTTTCAAGGCCTTTACATGTCAGAGCTGAAATTGGAAGTTGCTACATACTTTTAATCGCATCTTCAAGTGCAGACAATTTTGTAATATATTCCATATACAGGAAGAATAGAAAGGTAATTGCACCTCTTGCATGATTAGTCAAAAAATTGTTATTGATAATTAGAATGCAAGGAAGCTCACACATAGATGAACTCACAGTTACTAGTGCAGCTATAGGTTTCTGTCCTGAAAACCTAGGAATTATGATAAATACTATTTTGCAGTGTTTAAAAAGGGAAAATGTAGAGAGCCTTTATAGCTATATTAGTTGCACTATCACATATATTCCTGACAGGAGGTTGCTTTTGTTTTGTTTACGCATTGGTGAGAACTGGCCCTTTGTTTGCAATTTTAGAAATATGATGATCGATAGAATTTTTGGTTCTGTACATATGAAACCTTGGTTCCCTTCATTCATGCAAATTATTTCCTGCTGGTTGATGTAGGGCACTCTGCCTAAGCCTCTGTGTCACAGTGACACATGGGTCAGCACAGTCGGTTGTAGTAAGATTCCTGAAGTCATTTCTATTCTGAGAAAACTAGCAGCAACTTTACTACATGTAGGAGTGGCTGTGAACTACAAATATACTTCAGTAAACTCAAACAGAATGAATCACCAATTTCACCTCTCTGTGACCTGATCCCAGTACCACACATACCTAGAGTTACATCATAATGCAGAAGAAACTAATCTTGTATTTGATAATTTTTCTGAAATCTCTTATAGTTATGAAACTATTGACACTTTACATTGTTCTATGTGGGTGATCACATAATTGAATGAATATTTTAGTAAATATATAATACTAAATAACATCATGATAAATTTATAAATAACATGAATAAAAAATACATTATAGTCAAATAAGGTTTATCCCAGGAATGTGAAGATGCTTCAGCATCAGAGAATTTATAAGCATGATTCACTACATTAATTGATTAAGAAAAGTAAAAAGTAATTTTAATTACATATAGGAAAAAAGAATTTGATAAAGCTCAGAACATATTTGTGATAAAAATACTGTTAGAAACTTAAAAGAAACTTTCTGGGTTTGATTAACATTATATATTAAAACTTATTAGAGAAACTTTAGATGAATTACCTTTAAGACAGGGGAGAGGACAGTTATTTCACTATTACTGATAGTATTTAAAAACATGTTGAAGGTCCTAGATAACACTGAAATGAAATTTAAAAATTTTTATGAAAGACGTTAGGCTTGGAACAGAAGAGAAAAAAAATATTTTATAGACTTTGACCTTTTTTTGGACCACCTTTTAAGTTTCTTTAGTATTTGTTCTTCTTTTCATGTTCTCTATTTCTATTTGTGTGATTGTCATTTACTATGCATTTCTTTCAGATTTTAAGATTCATTAGCATATAGCTGATCCAAAAACTCTTTTTATTAAAAAATTTTATATTTGTAATCAAGTCCCTTTTTCATTTTGTGCTTTTTGTCAGACACCTTTTACTCTTTTAAGTCTGATCAGACATATTGTACCTAAAAATATTTTTAAAGAACTACTCTGTTTTTTTGTTGCATGTTTACTTTTTTATTTGTTATATTCTTTTTTATTTGAATTTTTATTATTCCATTTCTGCTTTCTTGTACTGGATTTATTTTTAAGCTGAGCTGATTCCCACTATGTAGGGAATCATTTTTGCATTACAGTAAAAGAATCTATGATATTAATATTGGTCCTTTGGGATTGAGGCTTACTTTTAGCCCAGTACGTGCTCTATTTCATATAAAAACAGGTGTTTGAAAATAAAACATTTTTTCTCTTTTTCACATGTGTTTCATATTTTACATATACTTGTATTGTTCAGGTTTTCAATATTTCTGCTTAATTTTTATCTGCTTATTTATCATTTCTGAGAAAGTTATATTACTGTCTACTTAACTATTGATTTATCTACTTTTTTCTCCATTGTGTTTGTTATTGCTTGGTATAATCTGACTGAATATTTATAAAAAGATTTTATCCCATGGTTTTTGTGGATATATTTTCTTTATTGCTTCTTTTATAAGAATATAATGTCCATGTTCTTTATGATCTTTGTAGGCTAAAATTCCTTTGTAGCCAATATTAAGATTACCTCCACAGTTTTTTGGGATTTCACTTTATTCAAACTTCTGTGACTTTTTGTTTTAAAAGTATCTCTTATAGTCAACATGTAGTGGGATCTTATTTTACAATCCAACCTGAATGTCTTTTTCTTTATTTCTTTCTCCAGTCTTGCTATCTTTTGGATTGATAAGGGTTTTCTTCTACTTGTTAAAAGTAATACATTCTATTTTATATGGTGATTGCCCTTAACTTAAAAGTCCTACATGTGATTATTTACCCTGTTGATTAATTGAATTGATTAATATTTATTTTTTTCCCCTAACAAGTCCTATAGCAACTATCTCATCCTTTAGTTTCCTTCCATAGTCCATCATGTAACCCAAAGTTTGCTTCTGGGTTAATATAGATATACTTTATATTTTGCTTTTTGGGGGGAGAAATTTTGTGACACCTATACATTTTATCAAGATATTTTATCACATTTCCCATATCACTCAAAAAAATTCCTATTTTCTCTTTTTCATTTGATTCCTTTCTCCAAAAGTGTTTTCAACCTGGACCTCTATATGAAAATGCTCTAAGGCCCTGTGCTTCAGGTTTGGTTATCCAGAAGCAGCCCGGGATTTATTACAAAAGTACTAACATAAAAACAACTATTGGAATATGGAAAACAGGAAAAGAAAAGTAAGAACCAAGCCAAGGTGAGATTTCAGACAAAGTTCTAGCTTCTCTGCCTGATCCCATTGAGAGAATGGAAGAACAAATTACACTTAAAAATTGTCCCATCTTGAGCCCTGGCCAGGTGACTTAGTTTGCTGGAGCATTGTCCCATACACCAAAAGGATGCGGGTTCTATTCCCTGTCAAGGCACATACCTAGGCTGTGAGTTCGACCCCTGGTTAGGGCACATACAGTAGGCAATGGATTGATGTTTCTCTCTCTCCCTTCCTTTCTCTCTAAAATCAATAAACTTATCCTTGGGTGAGGATTAAAATGTTGTCCCACCTTGACAAGGAAGTTAGTCATTGACTGTGGTCTCCTTCAGTAGGGTGTGAATTTCTAGACATTTCTAGTTCTTTGCATGTGCAACCCAAACTTCTCCAGTAGCCAAAGGGCAGTCTTCTGAATGAGACTGACCTTCCCACAAAGGAAGCAAAGCATACAGAATCCAAAGAATAAGTACAGAAATCTGGGAAGTAGGATCTGGGAAGAACATCAGTTGTGTCCACTACAGTCCATCCCTTCCTCTGCTCAGACCCACTTAACTCTCACATTAAGATCAATATATCTTAAAGTGGCTCCTTCTATATTTTGGATGGTCACAATTTGTGGAGGAAATCTTACAAAAAGTATTTAATGAGATAAGCTATAGCCCTCAGTCCTAGGTTTACAACTAACAGTTACCATTTTTTCCTCTACCATCCCTTCTAGGTTCTTCTCACTTTGGCTATAACCTCTGCTATTCTAGTGGATTGACCAGAGGTTTAAGCCTTTGGATATCAGGATCTTAAAATGACATGGTTGCTCTAATTACCCATTCACAATTATTATCGGGCAGTGGAGTACCAATAGATAACACAGTGGATCACCTTCGTGTCAGACATATTTCTCTCTTTCCCAACTATGTAGCACCATCTCTACCTCCTCACTATGATCAGGGTCAATTACCTCTACCAGCATGGTAATAATCTCTTTTTCTACCAGCACAAAGAATGCAAACATTTTGACAATTGTGGCTTTTCATTTTAGTGAGGCCCATAATTGGTTCCTTGTTGAAAGCACAACTTTTCTGGGAACCTGACACTTTAGACCTATAAAGCCTAGTTTTGTGTGGACAAGAAGCACAAAACTCTCCAAGAAGTTCTCTGGGAATGATGATAAAAACCACTTTTACTTCTACCACTTAGTTCCTGAATTCAGTAAAATTTAACGGCCAATTGGCTTAAGGTATATATAGTATCATGAAGGAGAGTGTCCCAACCATACAAAATGTCACCTTCAATCATGTACCTTATCTCTACCTTCAAGCGCCCCTCCTACCACTATACCAAACTGGTAGCTTATAGATGATACAATTCTTTTGACCAGTGGATCTTATGGTTATATGCCCACTGTTGTACTTGCTTTACTTAAAAATCTGAGTCAATTTTATGTGGAATTCCATCTTATTAAATCAGATTCTTTGTGAGCCTCAGGATAGTTATGTTGGCTGAGATAGTATAGGCAGGAAAAGAATATCTATACCTAAAATACATGTAAATCTTTGGTCAGAACAAATAACTGCCCTTTTCTAAGTGAAAAGGATCCTATATTATTGATTTGCTGTCAAAGGGATAACTGATGTTGAGGAGGTTTCAACTTTGGTCTTTGTCGATAAAAGTATATGAGGTCTGTCTGGAAAAAGTCCAGCCATTATTAATATAATGAGAATGGTTTGCACGACTTTGATGTAACCTGGCAGCCAAGGAGAGTGGACTGGAACATGCACACGTGGACAATGATGAATTCACTGTACTGGTCAGTGGGGTCGGTATATGCTGTTGAGTGAGCATGTGTACTGTGTGGCTGTCGCATTCAAAATGACTGAGAGAGCAGAGCAATGAATCTGCATCAAATTTTGTGTTAAGCTTGAACATTCCTCCACAGAAACTATCTGGATGATTCAGAAGGCCACAGCTATGGGCAACTGGTGATTGGCAGCTTCATCATGACAACATGCCTGCTCATGCATCACATCTCGTGCAGTTTTTTGGCGAAACATCAAGCCATCCAGGTGACTAAACCCACCTACAGCCCAGATTTGGTGCCCTGAGACTTCTGCCTTTTCCCAAGACTATTATCACCTTTGAAAGGGAGGCGATTTCAGACCATCTATCAGATTCAGGAAAATATGACCGGGAAGCTGTGGTGATTGGGAGGACTGTGTGAGGTCCCAAGGTGCCTACTTTGAAGGGAACTGAGATGTTACTCTCATATGTACAATGTTTCTTGTATCTTGTATCTTCTTTAATAAATGTCTCTCTTTTTGTTACATGGCTGGATACATTCTGACAGACCTCATATACATTCAGCAGCAGCACTATCCAGATTAGTTTTGGGGCATGTATACATACGTATTGCGGGGAGCTCATGGTGCTGAGCCCATGGATAGGCTCCATTTCTTCCACCACCACTCTTCCATCCTTCGGCTCTTTGAGCAGGTACTAGCATGGCCAATTACAGATGCAGGCATACAGCTATGGACTAAGATAAGTCATCCAGGTTACCTGGTTGTTTAATATGTCTTCTGCAATTGTGTTCTATTGAGGGCACTTAGTATAGTGCAAGGATGCTTAATTTTGTGTCCATTCCCACAGGCTCATTTACAATGCTTCTTTCTAAGACTCTTATCTCTGCTTTGCCAGTCTTGCTCTTTCCTGGCCTCTGACCAACCAGCCAACACTTCCCACTCTCTATGTGTCCATATATATCCTTACTTCTAACCAGTTATTTTTTTTCAGATAAACTGGGTAACCAGCTGCACTGCCCCAAGTTTTGCGCATTGAGAGAATCTTTCCTCACCACTGTCTTTCATGACCACCTTTGCGCTGGGATGCGGTATAGCAACACTCTATTTTTATCTTGCCTCAATTTATCTAATAAAACCATCCATGAACCAGCTGTGGGTTTTTTCCTCTGTCAGCTGGTTGTAGAAAACTGCCCCATGAGCCCATCAACCTGAACATGAAACTTACATGTGTCTTCTAGACTTCCTTGGGTCTGCCCCAAATATTCATGAATGGAACTTCTCTTGAAAGACATATTATTGCTTGGTCAACTGAACCTATGACTTGATTAGGTCTAATAGTATCTAGTTCATTGTGCAGCTATGGTCGATGCCACTTGCTATCCTGTGGTCAGACTCTCAGTTTCTACCATGAACTGATAGCATGGTAGAAACTGATTTTAAGTAGGATTCAGTTCTCTACTACGACTAGAATGACGTTGATCTGGAACCCTAGATGTCTGTGTTATAACACTCTAATTGGGTCTTGCTAGAGATTTTACATAATGTTAATTATTCAGATTAATGTAAATTCCTTAAGCACTTTGGGGTCTCCGGTTGTATGGTCCAAGGGGCAGGACTTCAGTATAGATCTACTACAAAGCCCTATTTTGAGTCAAATGATAAATAGATTGAAACAATATTCACAAAGTCCTCCCAATGCTTTGCTTCTTTCTAATTGGTAGGAAGTATGAGGTGCAATAACTTGTTCTTTATTTGAAAAGGATATTTTAGCATGCTGCTGCAGGCCCCTGGACCTCTAAACACTTGAGTGACATATCAGAATCTTGATATTTGAGTATTTATCACCCATTTTGTGGAGCTCATGTATGTTACTAGGACATTCAGAACAGTTGCTGTTTTCTGCTCATCAGATTTTTTTATCATGATGTTAGTAATATATTGGACCGATGGGATGTTATACGGAATATCCAGATGATCGAGTTTCCTTAACACAGTGACAGAAAAGAGAAAAAAAAAAACCCCTAAAATTGGGACAGGTAGTTAAATAAATTGTAGAATCCACTGTCATCTGCCATGGTCCATCTAAATTTTTTATGGCCATACTGGTGAATTTAAATGTATTCTTAATGGGTGGTCAAGACAGAGGTATAGGTAAACATACCTTGTCTCTGCACAACTATAGCAAAAAACATAATTAGACTATAAAACAAATTTCACCCAGAATTGTCAGAAAATCAAGCTGTGTGGAAGTTGGACAACCAAGGATTTCAAGAAGTCACATTCATCCAGGTGGGTAGGAGGTGTGGAGAGGCAGAGAGGTTCGAGAGGCATGGAGACAGGAACAAGTGGTCCCATACCCACATGTGGTGGATAAAAAATGGGAGCGATACCTCAGGAGCAAGGAATCCCAGCCCCAGTCCAGACCACCAAGCCCAGGGTCCCAGTGCCAAGAAGATAAGTGCCCAGAACTTCTGGCTGTAAAAACCAGTGGGGTTTAGGGTGGCAGAAGAAACTCTACCTAAGGGTAGGGCCTGCAACAGACTTAGGACTCATACAGACCCACTCCCTCTGGGATTCAGCATCAGGGCAATAATAGCTGGAGGGTGCCAGTCCCATATGGGGAGAAGGTGAAGTGTGAGTGGGGAGACAGCTTCCTCCTGAGCAAAACTCCAGAGGCCAGACAGTGGCATTGTCCCCTCTGTGAGTGCTCCCCCCCACAGAGCAACAGAGCAGTGACACGGATTGCCCCGCCTTGGTGATTACCTAAGGCTGCACCCTGTACAACTTAACAGGTACACTGAGACAGGAAGTCAAAGCAGCTCTACCTAATACACAGAAACAAACACAGGGGTCTGCCAAAGAAATATGGTCCAAAAGAAGGAACAAAACAAAACTCCAGGAAAAGAACTAAATGGAGTGGAGATAAGCAACCTATCAGATGCACAGTTCAAAACACTGGTTATCAGGATGCTCCAGGAACTCATAGGGCACTTCAATGGCATAAAAAAGACCCAGGCAAATGTGAAGGTTGCATTCAGTGAAATAAAGAAAAATAAACACGGAACCAACAGTGGAGGGGATGAACCAAAGAATAAAATCAATGATTTGGAACACAAGGAAGGAAAAAGTGTTCAATCAGAACAGCGGGAAGAAAAAAGAATTAAAAAAAACAAACAAGGATAGGCTTAGGAACCTCTGGGACTTCTTTAAATGTACCAACATCCAAATCATAGGGGTGCCAGAAGGAGAAGAGGAAGAGCAAGAAATTGAAAACTTATTTGAAAAAATAATGAAAGAGAACTTCCCCAACCTGGCAAAGGAAATAGGCATGCAAGTCCAGGAAGCTCGTAGAGTACCAAACAATTTGGGCCCAAAGAGGAACACACCAAGGCACGTCATAATTAAATTGCCAAAGGTTAAAGATAAAGAGAGAACCTTAAAAGTAGTAAGAGAAAAGCAGAGAGTAACCTACAAAGGAGTTCCCATAAGACTATCGGCTGATTCCTCAAAAGAAACTTTACAGGCTAGAAGGGACTGGCAAGAAGTATTAAAAGTAATGAAAAGCAAGTACCTACAATGTAGATTACTTTATCCAGCAAAGCTATCATTCAGAATTGAAGGGCAGGTAAAGTGCTTCCCAGACAAGGTAAAACTAAAGGAGTTCATCATCACTAAGGCATTATTATATAACATGCCAAAGGGAATTATATAAGAAAAAGAAGAAGCTCAAAATGATGAACATTAAAATGGCAATAAATTCATGACTATCAATAATTGAATCTAAATAACAACTAAGTAAAGCGGAACAGAAACAGAATCATAGATATGGAGATCATTTGGAGGGTTATCAGTTGGAAGGGGGAAGAGGGAAAATGAAGGAAGAGGTGCAGGGATTAAGACACACAAACTGGTAGGTACAAACTGGACCTTATCACTGATAAGAACAGTGTAGGCAATGGGGAAGCCAAAGAACTTATATGCATGACCCATGGACATGAACTAAGGGGTGGATTGCTGGGGGGAGTAGGGGTACCAGGTGGAGGGGGCAAAGGGGAAAACTTGAGACAACTGTAATAGCATAATCAATAAAACATGTTGAAAAAATAAATAATTGGATACTTAATGGGAAACACCTTCCCTGAATTTTTCACCTTTCCACTGGCACTAAGTTGTGTCATCCACCTGGAGTGTAGTTTATTTCTAATCTTACCTGTGGTGGGTGTATTATTGTGGTCCCTGTTGCCAAAGCCAGTTTAGATCCTGGATTTAATGGCCCTCAAATGGCCATCCTAGTTTTCCTTTCCTCAGTATAAATTATTTGATAAATGATCTGAGGTAGCTGTGGGGAAGGACTGAAAGAATTACTACTCACATTTACTATAGTGTTCTAGGATCTTTCCTTATGGAGATCTGACCTCTCTTTTAATTGATGAGTTCTTTTCTAAGAGCTGGCTCAGGAGTGAACTGTAGGCGAGAAATGGCTTTCCACTGTTTCCAATGAAGCAGCTTATATCATCCTTCTGCTCATCCATTCCTGATCTCTTTGACTCTATGCCTGTTTATCTCTCTATGTATGTATGTATGTATGTATGTATGTATGTATCCATCTACCCAAGAAAATCTTTTGTTTGCTGCCTATTTTTCGTGCTCTTATGAACCATGTTCTGTTAGTAATCATGATAGTTCTCTATGGGTCAGGGTGTCCTGGATTCTATTTCAACCATGCTGCCAATTCTAGTTATTTCATGCACCTTGCCTCTGATAATTAAGCGCGGCCATCTGCCTCTGCCATTCTGGAATTCTGTCAACCTCACTGACACAAGGGAGCCAAGTTCTATACAGTGTGTCCTGCCATCTACCTTAGCCTGTAGCCAACAGCCACTACTAAGCTGCTCAGTTGTGGTGGCATCTCTATCTCCAGTGCACTCCTTATTACCATAGTTAATGAAATGTTCTCCACACTCTTTCACGCTTATTACCTAAGTGTGTCTTATGTAATAGACTCATTCTAACATGTTCACTTTTCTGGGACATTTGCTTCCTTTCCTCAGCTCTCTACCAGGGCTGTTCCAGCATCTCAAATTGATTTAACAAAAGGCCATCATTTTGTCCAAGCTTCCAGGAGCCATCCCAGCAGCATATCAGCTTACCAGGCATTAAATCCTGAGTCACAGAGAGTGCCCCATATCAACAAATTTTCCCTGATCCAGCTTTAAGCTCAGGTCCCTTCCTGGTTAGGACCTCCAAGAGCCACTTTCAGGCACGCTTCCCTGGCTCCTACCAGTTCATGTTATCCAGGCCATAAAGCAACTTTGTTGAGAAATCCCTTTTCTCATCAGCAGAGGTAGATATTCTTGAGTCAGGTTATGGTAACACTTGGCTGTCGGTATCACCCTAGTGGCCAGGAGGGGCGATGATAAGCATTTCTGAGGAGGGCAGCCTTTCTAGGGAGGCATCTGCCTCCACTGAGGCTTCTGCATGGTCTTCAGGGCTTCTATTTAGAAATCAGTGTTAGAAAAGATGAAGTAATTTCTATCTGTTTCCAAGAGTATATTCTTCAGGAAGCCCTATTCCTTTAAAGATTATACAGAATACAAGAGCTTAATTTTTGTTTTTCTTTTTAATGACTTAACATTCATTATTAAAAATGTCATCTAAACACTATTCAGTATGTTGGAAAACCTCAAAAATGTTGGAAGTGAAATGCATCTAAACAACATTTAATTGTTGACCAGGATGTGAGTTAGGGTTCTCAATTTAAAAAAATGGAGTACTTTCCTACTAATGTTTAGCACTTTCCCATGAACGTTTTCTCACCAAGTAGAAACTAGTATTACTTAGAATAGGGAAGCTGATACATTCAATAGCTTATTGTTCACATTTGGCAGTTAACTACAGAGATATAAAGCTAATAATACGCTTGCTAGGGAAGTTATAAATCAAAAATGAAAAAAATAATTCTGGCACTGAGGACACACTGGAATATTTTACACTAAGACACGTAGTTAGTCATCCAGCTGTGCTCTTGGCTAATAACTCATATAATGTAAGAGGGAAACAAATGACCGATACTTTCCCATCATTGTGGTTTTAGGATACTGCGTTGACAGAATTCTGTTGGTAAATTAGGAGAGAAGTTATGGGTAAAGGGGGAAATGGCCTATATATTTAAGGCATTAGTTGAATACTTTTTACCGATTTAAAACATTTACAATATTCTACATTCTTCTTTGAGTCTGGTAGCCTTATAAACCTATTATATGATTATCTAAAGATTACATAGATAAAATTCTTGCTTTTCAAGCTTTGTGAATGGTGGCAATTGATAGCTTTATAAAAAGACTCAAGATGATAAATTTATCTGTAGTCCTAAAATCATTGTCTCCTCATTTGCCTATATTTTATGCATTTTAGCCTGTGGAAGGAAATGGACAGATGTCTTAAAAATATGGTCTAATATACTCTTATCTTGTCATAATGGTCATGTTAAGTGATCATATATGTTTTATTTTTCTCATCTGTTACATTTACAGGTATGAAAATAAACTTTATTAATTAGCATTGTACTTTTTGAGGGAGTTTTTTCCTACCCATAAGATTATGTTATTACTTAAATTTTATGAATTTTTAACAGATCTCTTCATCCTACCACATGTCTGTTACATGTCAGGTTCTTTTTTGGGTACAATGAAAGAGAGTATAATCTTCAGGAACTTGTAATTAGTGAAGGGAGCAAATAAAATATAATTCAAGAAATACATCATACATAATTAAATATTAAATTGGGTAACACAAGCATTATGGAGAAATTACTATGCATAAGAGAAGTAGAGAAACTGGGTATGGTAATGAATCTAGAGTTGGCCCTAAAGGTTGGGTAAAATTTGCATAAGAGGAGAAAATGACTACGGACATTTAAGATGAGAGAAGCAACGTGAGCTAAAATACAGAAGAAGGAATGAATATGGTTAGCCTGAGGGGATGCAATAAAAGTTCTGGTCTTCTTGGAAAATGGATTAAGAGCTCGGAATCAGGTGACAATAAGTTAGATTCGAATAAATTACTTGCAAATTTTTCAACTTGGCAGAAGAATTTATACTTTTTGCAACAGACAACAGAAAATTAAACAGAGGCATGATAAATGCTTTTGTAGAGGAAAGGAATGATGAAAGTCTGGATGAACTGGAGACTCAAGGAGGCTCTTGTTGTAATCCAAGTGTGAGATTATAAGTGCCAGGAAAAGGTGCTATGAAGTGGGAATGCAATGAGAATGAAAAAGGAAAGAGAAGACAAGAGACAAATGATGGAAAGATCTGGGGAAAACACAGTGGGATAATATATTGATATAGTAACCTAGGTTTTAAGCTTTACATTACGTTTTTTCCTTTCCCTTCTCCTATTCAAGTAAATATTCCATTCTGGGCTCATTGTCTCAGGATAGGGATGTGGCCAGGTGGAAACATAAAACTTGACTTTTGTTTTAGAAATCTAAACCTCTTAATGGAGAAAGATTTGTGAAATTAGTAAAACAAAGTCCACATGAATGCGAAGTGTGTTGGCTGGATAGTCGAATGAAGAATTGCCTTGAGACTAGAAAGAAAAAGATTGGGCCAGGAAAAGAAAGCCTGGGATGTCCATGGTATTTTAAAGATCTGAGCGTTCACTCTGCTTCCTGGCAATGCCCTTGAGAAGGTGGAGTTTGGTAAGAAGCTATCAAGGAAACAACTTCATGAGGGAATGGGAAACTTTGTGGGCAGATTCCTGTGCTCCAAGAATGATAAGGAAGCTACCTGAATCAAGACCATAATGGCATGGCATGATGGCAATGGCATGGCATTTCTCAGTGGTAACCTTTATATGAGAAGTGACCTCAGTGCCATATTAGGTTCCTATCTCCTCTCACCCTTAGTCCTACAAAATCTTCTCATCTTTAAACCTCAACATAAGCGTGGAGTACTGGGGGAACCATCAAAAAGACTCAAGTTAAAGTTTCCAGCCTGCCTTACAGAATCATAATAATAATTCAGTGGCATATTGGGAAATAAAATTGAATTTATTGTACATCTAAATTAGTGGGCTTCATTCATCCCTGCTACAATAGTGACAGATCCATTAACCCAGTGTGAATACGAATGATTTTTTTTATTAGAAAAGAATTAATTTACTAAATGTTAAAATCCTTTCTGGAAAATACTTATGATCACACATTTTCTTTTTTCTTATATGCATTCTTTTCTAGCGTTGTTATAATCTCCTAATGGGAGTCAGTCCCTAGCAATATGAAAACCAATAGTATATAGGTACTAGCCTCAAAAAGCTTAGTGTAGTGAGAGAGGAAACACATAAACAAAGTATTCGAAAATACACTGTTCCAAATCCATTGTGGAATAATTTAGATTAGAAACAAATAAATCAATAATTCAAAATAAATTTCCTGTATGTATACACACATGTATATACATATACATATGTATATATATATATATGTATACAGATATTATATATATAATGAAAGCAGGAGAGATAGGGAAGATTAAGTTCAATGTTTTACACACACATGTATATACATATACATATGTGTATATATGTATACACACATGTATATACATATACATATGTATATACATATACATATGTATATACACACATGTATATACATATACATATGTATATATATATGTATACATATATTATATATATAATGAAAGCAGGAGAGATAGGGAAGATTAAGTTCAATGTTTTGGGTGCAAATTCCCTGTAGGCCATGAGAGAATGGGTATATATTGGAAGGTAATGAGAATGAAAAAGGAAAAGGGGCCTGAGACAAATGACAGAAGGTAGACAAATGTTGGAAGTGTAGTTTTGTGAATCATCTACAAATGAAAAGTGAGTGGACTATGTCATCAACAGAGCATCTAAGTACTGAGAACTAGTCCTTGAGCTCTGGGAAATGACCACTGCCAAAACTTTGAAGGAAGGTCTTAGGGAGGCGGGTGAAGAGCTGTCTTAGAGCCATGCAGGAGTTAGAGTAAGGCAGTTCACAGAAAAGGAGAGTCTGCAGTCAGTGCCACTCCCAAGGGGCTGAAAGAATCTGAGCTGAGATAGGTCAGTGTGTAACAGAAGTTGGGAATTTCATTGGTGGGAATAAGACACAGATCCTTCCATGGTTTTGGAAGGTAGAATTCTCACAATTTTATTTTCCTTCTTTCTTCCCTTCTTCCACCATGTCCCTCATGTCCCTTTTTCCATGAGTTTTTGTGTGCAGTTTCCTAAGGGCCTAATTTTTTAAATCTCAATTTTACTTTATTTTCACCAAACTTATTTAATTTTTGAGTAGATAACACTTGCACATGACAATGTAGTAAAATTCAAAAGCTACAGAAAATTACATAGTATATAATGTATGTATTTGCATATAGAGTGGGACAAAAGTAGGTTTACAGTTTTTTGTATGGAAAATAATACAATAATTAATAAATAATAATATAAGAATAAATTCTGTATCTTGTGTACTCACAACTGTAAGCCTACTTTTGCCCACCCTGCACTTATTGGCCTAGTTCTTTACCTTGTATTTTATCTAACAATTATTATGGGGATTTTTTAGATTATTCTATATAGAAATCTATCTAGTTATATTAAGGACTGAATATTATTCCTTGTATAAATATAGCGTCAAGTATTCTACTAGTCCCCTACAAATAGATGTTTAGGTGGTTTCCAAGTTCCAGGTCTTATAAACCATGGTGCAATGAATGTCCTGTATATGGTTCCTTGTGAACATGTGTAAAAATCTTTGGATAATTTTTTAGAAATGCAATTGTTGGTTTCCAGGGTATGTGACTCAGTCATTTTTATCAACCTCGAGGCCTTAGTTTGAAATAGCATTTATTTTAGGTAATACAACATGTAGTTACCTCCAGAATTTAGCTATATTTTTCTATTTGTTAGCCAGATGGAAACTTTTAAATGAATAAGACTCTCAGAGCTAAAAACTCTGTTGAGAATCTCATAGGTAGTTAGTAGCAAGGTGGAAATCCCATCGGTGTGGCAGTGACAGGAGAGCCAGGACTCTTATTCTGGTATTAACCAGGATTTAATTTTGTAAGCTTCCTGAGACATTACAGAAAGTCCTTTGTTTAAAATATTTCAAAGTCAGGGGAAAAAAACAACAACTTGTAGTTCAGAAGGTAGAGAAATTAGAAACATCTGGTAAGTTCGGTTGTAGACACCGCTTGTGCTGACATGGAGATGTAATAACCAGGTGGTTGACTAGTCCAGTCTAATTCGGGTGAATAATATTTTCTCAGCAGTCTCCTGGCCATGAAGTATCAAAAAGCAATGGGAACATGCTGTAAAGTGCCTTGATGCCCAGAACAATTACACTCTGGAAACATTCTGTTGGCTGGCTGAATGTGTGACCTATGACCATGGCTCAGTTCATTCTACAAACAGAATTAGTCACAGAGCGCATGTGGAATAACACTCTTTGCAGAACCTTCTTAGTGCAGGATACCACAATGGGCCCTCACATCTTGGAGTGATATTACCTTATGTAGCAGGGATGTAAAATAATATAACACTTTGCTTTATGTAGTTATGCAAATAATTATATATGAGTGAGGTTAATCTAAGAGTCTATGACTATGGTTTTAACACTTTTTACTTATGTTAATGTCATGTAAATAACATGTAAGTTACTGGTGTCCTAAGAAACTAACCAATTTTCAATTCAGTCCTGTACTTATGTATGGTTCTGATCCCACCCTTATCTCAAGAGAGAAAATTAATTATTTTGCTTTCATGTAATACATATGTACTTCAAACATAATCCAATTGGTTTGTATGTCATTGAATTTTAATTTATTCAGATGCCTACGCCTGGGAGTTAGTACTATTTTATTTTATAATGTGTTCCTAGTGACTGTCAGAGTGCCTAGCTCATAATACATGAAGAATAAATGTTATAACAAATGATTTAGTCAGCTAATCATAGACCATGATGTACCTTGACATGAAATCCAGCCTGGCTACTAATAATCATTTTTCTCCTATGGGTACATTCTTGCATTTGGTTTCCTTAAAACTTTTTACTAATCTATATTGCTGGGTAATTTTCCAAAGGCAACTGTAAGTTTCTGACTATCTACTCTGAAAGTATCAGTATGTAATTCTGTAATTAGGATAGACCAATTTTGTGATGCTCCTTTTAAAGACTTCTGAGGGTTATGTTAGCTGATGGGAAGAGATAGTTTGTTCTAACTGAAAACGAGAGAGTCTTGCTGTCTACTGCACCTGGACATTATAATCTAAAATTATGGAACATGTTGCATAAATTAAAGAAGTTTCAAAAATATTCTGTTTTCTGAATTATTTGTAAACTATCATGAAGGATTTTCTACCAAACACTGACATGCACCTGGTACATCTCTGAGTGCTGTACCAATTAACTCGCCTGTGTGGATCCAACTGAATGCAACACATGATGTCCTGTTTTTATGGCTCTTTTAAATTCTGGATTTGGTATCCTTCTGATTTTGTTTAGAATTCTATTTGCTTTAAAGGTGAACATAACTTTCAGTCATCGTTTTTTCCTTTGTCACTTTTAATTTTCAACATGCAGTCCTTCCTAGCCCTTTTGCTGTAAACAGACAAACGACTTTTGGGGGGCACTTTCTCGCTGAAGCTCCTGCCCTGCCTTCTCACGGTTATGTGGGCTAGGCAAACGGCGTGTCAAAAATCCTCTTCCTTTTTCTTCTGTAGGGATATGGGTGTATCGAGATATTATCAGACAAGATTTGAAGATGTTATAATGTAGCTTTTGTGTTTCAAGAGGCTAGGGGATGTGATACAAAATATGAGAAGTTAAGATTTTATTTACAGTACAGAATATTGGGATATTATGTTAGTAATTTAGTCAGGTATGTTGTGTAGCTTTGAGAAAACTAGTTAATGTATCTGAGTTTTCTTGTTTAAACTGTGGTGAAGATTGGAAGTAATGTCTGTTGAACTTCTTGCATAGCTCAGACATGTTAGGCACTAAAAATGACAGTCAATAGCAGAATTTATAGCTGCAAAACATGGGAGAAATAATTTTATCTGAGCTTGGTACATATGTAGCATGCATTCTGCCATTGTATGCTTACATTGCCCACAGCAGACTCTCCTAATCAGTCAGCATCTTTTCCAGTGAGCCTAGGTATAGTTTTGGGGTTACTTATAAGCAGCCATTGCCAGTTAACTGAAGAAGGAAAATGAGTCAAACCCATTTTCCATTCCTTACCTAGTCTAATCCTTTCATTTTGCAATACAGAAAACAGGATTTCTGTATGATTTCCTGAGGGGGACACATTCATCTTCTTTTATAATAACCAGAGTTGAGATTCATTATCAGTTGCCATATTTTTCTCGAGTAAATAAATTAACCCGTGAATTTGAATTTTTCGAATTTGTTAGTTTATATAAATGAGCTACAATGGCCACGTTACAGTGGTGAGTGTATATATATATGTACATGTAATATATATGTATATATATTATATATAAAAATAAATATTTTTTAAACCATGGTGTTTGATTTAAATCTCCTGTCATATTGGCTTTCAGAAAAGGAAAACCTAAGGGTTAGCAGATGTTGAAGGGGATATAGTCAAGGTAAACAATTCGATAACTAGGAAGACATTTCCTAAGCAAGTAACTAAACATTTTCCACATACTCTCCTTTGATCATTTGACTTTTTTTTTTCTGGTCTGGATATAATGCTGTAAATTTTGGGTTGAAATCCACTGAAGCTGGCAACAGTTAAATTAATCCTTCTTTTTACTGAGAATATGCTTATGCTTGCTAACAACTACAAAATTAATTTGAATTTACTAGCCAAAAGAAAACTGGAATGAGAAAGACAAAGTGAAGTGTCTTTTTCTCATCACTTATGCATCCACCCCACTGTTTTTTGTTTGTTTTAGTTACATTTTCAAACATTCTCTCATTTTCCCATGTTCTGTGTTCACTTAGAAAATCCTCTAATAGCACAGATGACAAACAGAAGTTCCAGGAGTGCTGACTCATTACAGCCGAAGTCCAGTGGTTTGGCAGGAAACAACTTGGAGATGTTGAGACAGGCCCTTTTAAAAATAAGTTCCAGGCAGCAGATGTCACTGTTGGTCTACCTTAACTTTAGCGTCCTTGCGCGGTTTGCTTGAGGTTATGTGAGCCCAGTAATCCTAGGTTTTAGGCAGCAGCAGCATCTTGTTGGTCATTTCATGATGGTCTGTGGCACTAGCATAAGGACAAGTTCTTACTCATGGACCTAATTTAATTATGAAAAACTTTTAGTTTTCTGATTATGATTTTCATACTAGTGTCATTTCCCTTTTTAACAGAGACCTTTTCCACGAGAACCAAATTGTTGTTGTGTTTCTTCCCTCTTTCTGCAAGTCACTGCTTAAGCATGGGACCACTTTTCCACCTTACTCGAATGTGCTTATTGGTTCATGTATCCATAATTCTTACGCTCTCTAGGATACTTTCTTCAGCAGTGATTTTTGTGCCATTAACTACTTGGCAATTAACCTTTACTTTCCTGAGTAAGTTGTGCCAGCTGTTTACCTACTGTCTCTCAGCTCCACGTTCTCCTATTTGACTCTGATGCTAAGGCTGTGACTCTGCAAACTTCTTGCCTCAGATTTCCTTGCCAGTTTCTAGAAGGCATTAGAGTAGGACTGGGAGGGATTGGAGGTAGAGCAGTGGCACAGGAGATAAGACTTTGTTCCTGCTTTTAAATTTCTACCATTCTTTTTGGCCTCCATTCCAAAACAGCAGTTCTCCTCAGCATTAGATGGCAGTCCCGGCTGTGGAAGGGACTCCAGCCTTCACTCCTTTTGGCATGTCCAGAGCCAGTCTCATGGTGATCCTTCAGAGGTACCAGCAGTAGCCAGCCCATGCCCCTCCTATCAAGGGTCAAGTCTGGGGTCTCATTCTTCTAGCTCTTAGGTTCTGGTTTTCCACACCATTTCTTTTTTGTTCCCCTAACTTCAGACATTGTGGCTGCTTCCTGAGTTACATCAGTGTTCCTCTATTGCTCACTCAGCCCTCTAACACCTGCAAAACCAATTCCCTGCGTTAAGTCCCCTCTGTTGAGCATGGCTTCTCTTTTCCTGACATATCTAATATATAGACAGGAGTGGGCAAAAGTAGGTTTATAGTTGCGAGTAGGTAGAACACAGAGTTTATTCTGCTGTTATTAGTTATTAATTATTGCATTATTTTTCATATGAACAACTGTAAACCTACTTCTGTCCATCCCTGTATATGTGTGTATATAGTCATATATTTTTCAAATTTATTTAATATTAAAATAGGAAAAAGCAAGTAGCAAATTCATTGCATTGTGTTT
The DNA here is from genome assembly GCA_004026545.1 of Mormoops blainvillei. Classification (NCBI taxonomy): domain Eukaryota; kingdom Metazoa; phylum Chordata; class Mammalia; order Chiroptera; family Mormoopidae; genus Mormoops; species Mormoops blainvillei. The sequence continues at coordinate 340,950 of PVJD01000508.1, read as the reverse complement.
CTGATTTATATTTTAAAAACATTTCCCTAATTTTCATCTTACTATGTAATATGTATGTGATGATTTTGCCTACTTGATATGAAATGTGTTTTGTGAAATGTATATATACCTCCAGATATAATCTAAAGAAAAATCACTGTTAACACTGATGGCAATTTTTCCTTGCAAAAATACCTAATTTTTTGCCATTGGGGTTCTAGTTAGGTTTTACAAATTTCTGAAATCACTCGATGCCTGTTTCTCTCCCTGATCCAGGTCATACTTCATTACACAGAAAGCAAACCAAGGCCTGGAGAGAGGGAGGGACTTACTCAAGGTCATATAAGTGAGGGGTTAGAAACCTAGAGCACCTATCCCATCCCTAGGTAGGTACAGGACATTATAAACTGCCTCAAGGTTACCTGCACAGGTCTACTGTTTGCCGTGGCCTTGTGGCTGAAGATGTAGCTGCATGGACTTTACCATCCTCTATAAAATTGTACCATTACATTGATGATATCACGCTGACCTCTAATTCTCTTACAGAGTTAGGATGTGCCACTCTTCCCCTGTTGGTTCATCTCCAGGGTCAAGGATGGGCTATCAATTCCAGTGAAATTCAAGGACCTGTATTGTTTGTTAAATTCTTGGGTATTGTTTGGCCGGATAAGACAAAGGTGATGCCTGCCGCCATGACAGATAAGGTTCAGGTTTACCCATCCTGCAGAAACCAAAACAATAACAAGAATTTTTTGGTTTGTTGGGATACTGGTGGGTTTTCATACCACACTTAGCTAGCGTGCCCTCTTTATCACCTCACCCGCAAAGGAGCCACCTGGGATTGGGTGGGAAGAGCATGTCCAGGCTTTTAGGGCTGCGAAGCAAGTGGTGAAGATTGCAAAAGCAGTGGAGGTCACAGATCAGTCTCAGGTGTGTGGTTTAGATAGATGCGTCACCCCTGAAGGCTATGCCTGGCGTCTCTGGCAACGGCAAGTTTGCACCAAGTTGCCAATTGGCTTCTGGTCCCAGCTCTGGAAGAGGGCCGAAGCTCAATACACCCCAACAGAACAAGTAAATGATGTTTACCAGGCTCTCCTGGCTACTGAAGTCATTACCAGACCTGCTGAGGTTTGAGTACCTTCTACCTATCCCATCCCTAGGTAGGTACAGGACATTATAAACTGACCCAAGAGCTCAATAGCACAGACGGCCACTCTGACTGAGTGGAGTGCGTATCTCCGATAGAGAAACAAATGAGCCACGAGCCCTCTGAGCCAAGAATTGCAGCAGCTCCTGAGCCCAATTACTTACCAAGATATGGGCATGGAGGTCCCCGCTCCTCTTCCCATGTCTGGGCCCCCTATTAAGGAGGGACGAGTCCCTGTGCCTGAGGATGCTTAGTATACTAATGGTTCCTGCCAGGGCCAGCTACCCACGTGGAGGGTGGTAGCCTACCAGCCCAGCACGGACAGCATAGGGATGAAAGATGGCTCAGGACAAAGTAGTCAATGGGCTGAGTTGAGGACTGTCTGGATAGTCATAACCTGAGAACCCAGGCCAGTGACCATCTGCACAGATAGTTGGGCAGTATACAGAGGACTGACTCTGTGACTGCCCTGTTGGCAGCAAGATGATTGATGAGTGACTTGAAAATCCCTGTGGGGGAAAGACTGGTGGAAGGACATTTATGAATGTAGTCTGGAAAAAGTAATAATGCTTTACCATATCAATAGACACCTCCCTCTCCACAGCCCTTGCAATGCTGAAGCTGACGGCCTGGTGCGCATTCACTGGTTGAACGAGGCTCCAACAGAAGATATGGCCAAGTGGCTCCACTGAAAGATGCGCCACACAGGACAGAAGACTTTATAGGAAGTGATAAAAGCTTGGGGCCTACCGCTCTGTTGCTCTGATGTAGTTATGGGCTGTCAGAGAAACTTTCTGTGCAGAACAGGTCCCTCACCAGCTGCCTTGATATACAGGTGGCCTGCGACGGCTCCACTGACCTGCTGGCAAATTGCCTACATTGGCCCCTTACCACTGTCTGAAGGCTCGCTCTATGCCTTGACATGCATGGACATGAATGACTACAGGCTTGCTACAAACACCCATGCAAGCGGGCTATTCAACGAACCACAATCCAAGGCCTAAAGCAGCTTTGTGCTGCCTATGGGACCCTGGATGTCATCGAAAGTGACCAAGATGCCCATTTCATGGGACATCAAGTACAAGAATGGGCAGATGCCTTCAATATAGATTAAAGATCCCATCTGCCATAAAACCCCACTGGAACTTACCTCATTGAAAGGTACAGTGACCTTTTGAAAGATGCCCTAAAAACTGACTCTAGCTCATTCCAGGGGTGGATGACCCACCTTTCTGACTGCCTGTGAACCTTGAGTGAACAACCTAGGATAAGACAAACATCTCCCATCAGTTTCCTCACTAAACCTTAGGCAGCATCTATCCACCTACAATAAGTACCTAGGAAACTCTGCTATGCTCTGGTTGGAGAAAGCAAAATAACATGCTGATGCCAGCACCTCAAGACATACCCCTGGGGGAAAGCACCCTCATCTGGCCTTGGCAGCAGCAGGTAGAGTCCTGCTGGTTTTCCTTGGTGGCATCTTGAGGGGAGGGGCTTGCCATGGGGTTGCAGCTAGCACCCATGGAAATGGCCTCCTGGCCCCTTACCCTTGTTTGTTACAATGCACATCAAACCTCAGTTCCGAAGGGTACTTACATAGCCTCGGTTTGGCAGGTATGCATACCCTCCTTGGCCCTTTGAGCACAGGAGGCCCTTAGCCTAGGGCCAGATAAGGGCATGGCGCCAAGGGCCAGGGCATCCACCGGCCAATATAACCATACTAACCAAAGACCAGATTGTTGCATATATATTGCCAGACTGCCAAGCTCTACCTTTATTAGTGCCTATTAAGCATCTCTTATCACCCTTAGACTCTGTCTGGAAACTTCGTTCTATAGTGGGCTGGTATGCTAACAGCCGTCAGCAACCATTTTGATCATTGGGTCTACAGTGAATTTCCCACTGCTGCCTCCACCAGCCTCCCACGGCGGATCCACCCTGCGAGCCAGAGACGTTAGGACTCGCTGCAAGGCTGGAAAGCTCCTGACCTTCTCTTCGAGCAGATGCGTGAAAAAGTATTTTCCCTCATGAGAGAACAGTCCAACTACACCAAACCATGGCTTTTGTATGCAGCTTGGGATGGTGTGGGGTGGCTGTCAGCATTAGGTAGAGGTGTGACAGACAAACTGTGCCCATATATATTGAACACAAAAATGGTACTGTAAATGAGACTGACCAGCTCATGGGGCGGATGCCAGTAACCCTATATAAAAAGTTAACAGTAAAGACTGGGATTTGAAGCTGGGACTCATTTCAGGCACACTATTGAGTCAAGAGCTCAGACTGGTGGTTTTACTTCCTAGCCATTCTTATGCCTCCTGTAGGTGCTATTCTAACCCATGAAGCCATTAAGGCCCTAGCAAATTATGCTGCAATAGCCCTTAACCACACCAGACACACTATAACCCTGGTTTCTGGTGAGGTAACTCAAGTCAGAAAAGTTGTGCTATGGAATAGAATGGCATTAGACTTACTACCGCCCAGGGGGGTACCTGCGCCATTCTGTACACCAAGTATTGCATGTATATCACTGATAATTCTCACAATGTATCCCAAGACTTAACTGCCCTGGGAGCTGAAATTAATCACATACCAGTCATAGCCTCTGACCCCTTTATAACTTGGTGGAATCCTCTAGGTTCTCCGTGGGATTCCCTTCTCCTAGGTCTCTTTGTGTTTTGTTTTGCATTATTGGTCTTGGGGTGTGATTTTTACTGTATTTATAATATACGGATGCAATGTGCCAACATGCTTGCTACACAGGTCCCCCATTGGAAGAATATAATGCAAAAAATATGAGGTAGAGAAGCAATGGGGTGGAGTGTGGAATCATGCTGGACATGGCTCCTCCAACCCCCCACAATGGAAGGCTGACCGGAGGGCCCCTGGTCTGAAAGAATATGTAATGCTTTGGAAATGGATTGTAACTCCTTCCTTATCTTCTTTTGGGAGAGGCTTCTTGTCCTGTGACTGCTTCTTGACTTTTTCTCTTTGCACTTACACACTGAGGTGAGTTTAGAGTCACATGCAAGACAAGTACCCGCTTTGTCTGAGATCCCATAAAACAAGTCTCAGACTCAGGGAGGTGCAGTTGTCCTTTGCCAATGGGCCTCCATCGGTGCTGCCTGTAATGTGAGAAATAAAGGCTATGTCTGCTCCATCCAGTCCTCCTTGTGTGTGTGTGCGTTTTTTTTTTTGTTTTTTGTTTTTGTTTGGTTTATCTGGAAGAGCAGTCTAGCTTACAATTACCTCTTGGAGACTTTTATTTGATAGGTATAGGTTGGATCTTGAAATCTGTTTTTAATGAAGTGCTAAGCCAGGATCTGGGGGATGTCTTTCTAGTGATATAAAGGTCTATTCTACATTACTGAGAACACTTGTTAAGGTGGGAAGAAGATTGTCTTTTCCTAGCTACATAGGGGAAATACATATTCTCAGAGGAAGAGAGAAGCCTGTTGAAGGTATCCAGATTACCTAATCGAGGGGTTCACAAATCTATACGCACATCAGAATCATCTGGGAAATTGAAAATGCTGATGTCAGCACCTGCTGCAGACCAATCACTTTAGGATCTCTGGGCATTGGTTACCAGCACCCTCTGCAAACCAATCATATTATAATCTCTGAGGGTGGGGCATCCAATGCTGAGGACCATCTTGAATTGAGATAGGCTAACATTTTCTGTAAAGGGCCAGATTGTAAATATTTTTGGATTCGGTTTATTATTTGTAGTATTTTTGGCTAAGTGATCTTTGTCACAGCTACTCAACTGTGCCATTGTAGTACAAAAGTACTACAAAAGATGTAGATAAAATAAACAAATGAACATGCCTGTGTTCCAATAAAACTTTATTTATGGACACAAATTTGAAACCATAGTTTCATGACCCTGATCTTAAACAAATAACTTCTCATTTTTAAAAATTTTAGCTCTTTCTGTAATTGACCTAGAAAATTGTACGATATTTGATATGGTGCTTTGATATACCTATACATTATGAAAAGATTTTCCTCATGTAGTTAACACATCCATCACCTCACATATTTATCTTTTTAGTGAGAAACTTTAAGTTCCACTCTCTTAACAAATTTTAGTAATTACACAATACAGTACCAGTTATAGTTATCATGATATACATTGGATCCTCAGATCCTTTTTTATTTTATAGCTAAATACTCTTTGACCAACCTCTCCCTAATTCTTCTACCCCCCTGCCCCAAGCCTCTGGAAACTGGTTTTCTGTTCTCTGTTTCTATGAGTTTGTCTCTTTAAAAAAAAAAATTCCATGGATACTTATACCATATAGTATTTGTCTTTCTCTATCTAGCTTATACTTAGCACAATGCCCTTGAAGTCCATCCACGTTGCCATTCTCTCTCACTCTGTGTGTGTGTTTTATGTACATACATCTATTCTACATCTTCTTTATTCATCCTTTGATAGACACTTAAGTTGTTTCCATATCTTGGCTATTGTGAATAACACTACAATGAACATGAGAATGCAAATATCTCTTTGATAGCCTGTGATTATTTCCTTTGGAAATCTCTGCTTTTAGACTTATTCCAATTTTTAAATATTGACAACCAGCTTAAAAAAATTAAATTTCTGTGTAAGTCAAACTAAACCTGTACTGGACCCAGTTTGCTGCATCTGCACAGAGTCTGATGCACAACGGAATCAAGGGTGTGATGGGTATGGAAACTGGGAGAAGTACTGCCTTTCAGAGAAAGCAAGTTGGAGGGAAATGCCACGAGTGAAGAAAAGATGGAGGAGTGGACTAGGGAATACAACAGCTATGACTCACTTAAGGAGTCAAGAGAGATTGGGCCTCCTATTAACATGCCTATTAAATGGAGGGATAACTTTTATTGGGAAAATGCTACAATTTATAACATTATACCTTCCTTCATCTCCCTATTTTTATAGTTATTGTCAAGAAGCAAACAAGATCATATATAGATGATGGAAACTTTTAAGAACCAGGTGGAACCCTGGCTGCTATGGCTCAGTGGCTTGAGTGCTGACCTGTGAACCAAAGTTTCACCAGTTTGATTCCCAGTAAGAGAACATGATTGGATGGTGGGCCAGGTCCCCAGCTGAGGGTGTGTGAGAGGCAACCAATAGATGTATCTCTCATGCATTACTGCTTCTCTCCCTCTCTTCATCCCTTCCCCTCTCTCTAAAAGTAAATAAATAAAATCTTTAAAAAAGAAATCTATTTGTTTAAGAAAAAGAATCAAGTGGTTTATTATTTGAAAACTTGGGAAGAAAAGAAAGGAAAGAATGGGGGAGCTGGCTGGAGTAGAGAGAGGTCTTGGGGGTGAAGACTACTAATCTGTAAGCAGAGTGGAGGAGAGTTACATGCGTATGGGGAAAAATGTATCTCAGGAGTGATATTAAACACATAGAGCACAAAGAGAAAACTAGGATTAGACAAAAGTGGAGATTAGCCAGGAATCAAGTTCTGGTGGGTTGGGAGTTGACTTGGCAGTATAAGTCAAAGTAGAAGCCAAGGTGAGATACTAAACTGGGTGGCCAAGATCAGAGCCAGAACTATTGACTACAGAGCCAGGGATCTGGAGGCAGTTTGGAAGGATATACAATGGGGGCTATGCCAAGAATATGTACCCCCCTGGTTTGGGAGTTTTCAAATGGGAAAATTGTGAGTTCATAATACATATTATGTAACATTGGAATTATTCGTAGGCTACTCTTTAAGTCAATGTTGAATTATGAGTTAAACAAATATAAAACCTGGAATTTTGTTTACAAAATTAAAACATCCAAACATATAATTTTCCCAACAAATGTTTTTAAACAGATCTTTTAGCCCAGTTGCCTAAGAACAACAGTTGACTAAGACTGCACGTTTTCAAACACTGTCTACTGCAGAATGGAAACAGGAACCTCTGGGAATATCTGTGAGTCATAAAATGTTGTAAGGAACTTTCCAAAGACATTTTCTTGCTAGGATGGAGAGTTCTAATCTCATATTGGCAGGCTCTGTTGGCGACAAGGTACATTGTTTACTTTGATTTCTTTTCAGCTGTCTTGCATGACCTTGATTCATCAAGTTTTTGATATTTTGGAGCAGAAGAGCTGCATAATATGACAGGGTTGTAACCCCTCCTGTTCTTCAGTTCTCTTAAAAGAGATAAAAGTAATGATCCTAATCTATGCTTCCTCTGTGGATATGTTTAATTCAGTTGTCTTTGAAGGAAGTAGTTTGGATTACTTCCACAATTTTGAAAGCGTATAGTACTGGTAATTGAAGACATATGTTTTCATTTCATTAAAAAAGCATGTCAAAAAACACTTCATAATGCTGCCAGAAAGGTTTATTTCCAAGTGTGTGTGCATGTGTGCACTGGGGTCATCTAAACTGGTTTAAATATTAGTGCTTGAATATGGCAAAATATAGACACAAATGCATATCTTACAAAGGTAATTATCAATGTTAAGAATGGACCAAAAAGTAGGTCAGGAAAAAACAGTACCCAATCCTTTCTTCACAAATTCAACCTGAATCTAAACTCTTTCATATTCGATGGAGTTTGAATGCTTTTTAAATTGATTTATTGTTTACAGATTTTGCTGTTTTTATTTAATTTTAAAAATAGAGGTATACTTTACTGAACATGTAAAAACCTCAAGTATACAGTTCAAAAGGTTTTTACTGTTTTAGAAACCTGTGTAATCACCATCCAAATCAATATGTAGAACATTTCCATCGTTCAGAGGGCTCACCTGTGCCCTGTTCTAGTAATTCTCCTACCCTCCTTCAAATAGCAGTAATAGCATAGATTAATTTTGCATATCTTGGACTTCATATGAATTGAATTGTACAGTTTTTACTCTTTGGGTTTGGCTTGTTTGGCCCAATATGTTTTTAAGATTCATCCATATTGTTGTGCATATCTATTCATTCCTTTTAATGGCTGAGTAGTATTCCTTTGTACGAATAACCGCTACTTATTCTCTTGATTATGGACATTTGCACTGTTTTCAGTTTTGGTCATTATAAATAGGATGCTAAAAGATTCGGGTGAAAGTTGTTCTGTGGATGTATGTTTTTATATTTCTTGGGTAAATATGTAGGAGTGGAATTGACCTATCATAGGGATATATAAAAAATTGCCAAATAGTTTTCTAAAGTAATTATACAATTTATAATCTTATCAGCAATCCACATCCTTGCTAGCATTTTGTATTATCAGTTTTTTTTTTATTTTAACCACTTGAATGAGATTGAAACACTATGGTTTTATTTTCATTTCTCTGATTACTAACGATGTTGAGGAAACTTTTCTGTGCTTATTGGCCACTTCTATATCTTCCTTTTTGAAGTGTACTTCAGTTCTTTTACCTATTAAAATGTTTTTGTCTTTGTATTTTTAAAGGATTTCTCTTTACACTCAGTAAGTCCTTTGTCAGATAAATGTTTTCTGAACATTTTCTCCTACTCTGTATCTTGTCTATTTCATCGATTTTTTCTTTTATTTAATTGGGAAATATTTTACATAGCATAAAATTCAGACTTTTAAAGTGAATGGTTTTTAGTATATTCACCATGTTGTTCAACCATTGGCACTATGTAATTCTAGAATATTTTCTTAATTCTCCAAATAAATCCCTTCTTCATTCACATTCACCCTCTCTTCCCCTCTCTTCCTCTAGGCCCTGGAAACTGCTAATGCACTTTCTGTCTATATGAAGCTGCCTATTCTGGACAGTTGATATAATAGGAATCATACAATCTGTGGCCTTTGGTATGTAGCTTCTTACATTTAGCATGATTTATGGCTGAATAATATTTCATTGCATATATATACACACACACACACACAAACACCACATTTTAAAAATCACTTAATTAGTTGATTTTTGGGGGTTGTTTTTATTTTTGACTCTTATGAATAATACCACAATGAACATTCATGCATAAGGTTTTGCATAGACATACGCTTTCAATTCTCTTGCATATTTTCCTTATATGAACTTGTGTTTTCCCAGCATTCATACATTGAAACCCTAAACCCCAGTGTGAGGGTATTTAAACTGGGCCTTCGGGAGATGATTAGTTCATGAGGACAGCGCCCTCTTGATCAAAGAGCGTGCTTCCTCTCTCTGCTTGTCGCCATGTAAGGATACAGAAAGAAGGTTTCCAAGCTACCTCACCAGACACTGTATCTGCTGGTGGCTTGATCTTGGATTGCTCAGGTTACAGAACTGTGAGAAATAAATATTTACTGTAAGCTATGAGTTACTGAGAAGAATTTCTTAGTTTTCAAATATTTGAAGATTTAAAAAGATAATTTATTGATTTTTAATTTATTAATGTTGCCTTAAAAAACATGACTCTATGCTTTCAATCTTTTGAAACATATGGAGGCTTGTTTTGTGTCCCAGTGTATGGTCTATCATGGTGATGTTCCATGTATTCTTGAAAGCAATGTGTATCCTGTGGTTGGTTATAGTGTTCTATTGATGCAATTAAGTCAAGTTGGCTAATAACATTCAAATTGTATATATGCTCATTGATTCATTTTTGACTACCTGTACTATCAATTACTGACAAAAGTGTTCAAATCCCCAATTATGTTTCTGACTCTGTTTCTCCATTTAATTCTGTCAATCTTTGCTTCATGTGTTATTAAGTGCATTCCTTATTAGTTTTGCTACATATTCTTGATGAATTGGCACTTTATCATTGTTTCTTTTTATCTGCAGTCATGAAGTCTACTTTGTCTGGCATATATTAATATAAAACTTCAACAACTCTAAATTTTCATGCTTTTTAAAATAAGTGTATGTTTTTCATGACTTTAAGCATGCATCTTTATTTTTAAAGTATATTTCTTGTAAATGGCATATAGTTTGATCTTTCTTTTTTATTCAATGACAATATCTAATATTTAAGCTGAGTATTAAGTTCATTTACATTTAGCATAATTTTTGATGCAGTTGGTTTTAAGACTCTCATCTGTTCTTTTTTTTATTAGTTTTCCATTTCTGCTTTTTTTGGGGGGTATTTATTCAAGTTTTTTTAATATCATTTTTTTCTCTTTTTTTGATATCTTTGTTACACCACTTTGAATTATGTTTCAGTGGTTATTCTACCGATGGCAATGTGCTTGCTTAATTTATCATGATCTAATGAACATAGGGGTGCATATATTCTTCCAGTTTAGTGTTTCGGGTTTCCGTGGATATATCCCCAGAAGTGGAATCACTAGCTCATAAGGCAGTTCCATTTTTAATTTTTTTTGAGTAAACTCCATACCGTTTTCCCCAGTGACTGTACCAATCTGTATTCCCACCAACAGTACATGAGAGCTCCCTTTTCTTTGCATCCTAGCCAACTCTTGTTTGCTGATTTATTGATGATGGCCATTCTGACAGGTGTGAGGTGATATCTCATTGTGGTTTTAATCTGCATATTTCTGATGATTAGTGGCATTGAGCCTCTTTCAAATGTTTGTGGACCATCTGTATGTCCTCTTTAGAGAAGTGTCTGTTACCCTCTGTCCATTTTTTAATTGGATTTTTTTTTTGTGTTGAGTTGTATAAATTCTTTATAAATTTTCATGTACAATTTACAATCAGCGTATCTGTACCAGTAACCAATCCTCCTTGTACTTTCATTGGAATTTTAGAATTGGTTTGTTAGCGTCTACAAAGAGCCTCCTGGAATTGAGCTAAATTTATATATCATTTTGCTATAGAATTTTGTGTTGAGAATTTTTTCCTTTACAACATTAAAGATGTCATTCTATTATCTTTTGACCTTTATTGTTTTTGATGAAAATTAAGGTGTCACTTTAGTTGCCCTGAAATTAATGTATCATTTTTTTTTTCTATCTGGCTTGTTTTTTAAGCAGCTTTGTTTTTATTTTTTAAAAGATTTTATTTATTTGTTTTTAGAGAGAAGGGAAAAGAGGGAGAAAGAGAGGGAGAGAAATATGCATTCATGAGGGCGACCTTTTGATCTGTGGGACGATGCCTAACCCACTGAGCCATACCAGCCAGGACTGCTTGTTTTTTTCTTTTAAATATTTTTTAAATGTGTTTTGGTTTTTAGCAGTTTGACCATGATGTGTCTAGATATAGTCCTTTTGGTGCTTATTCTTCATTGGTTTTGATATTCTCAGATTTATGGCTTGATATTTGTATTAGGGTTCTTCAGAGAAATAGAGCCAGTATGATCCATATCTACAGTATATCTATTTAGACCTATAACTACATCTACATCTACACCTATCTATCTAGAGAGATAATATTTATTATAGGGAATTGGTCCATGTGATTGTGGAGGGTGAAAAGTCCCACATTCTGCCATCTGCAAGTTGGACATCCAGTAAAGCTAGTGGTGTAATCCCAGTCCTAGTGGAAAAGCCTGAGAGCCAGGGGAGGTGATGCAAGTCAGTACTGGCTTCTACAAAAGCTTTAGGGCACTGATGGCAATCTGTGGGAAGGAGGGTACCCGGTCCCATTCCCACACAGAGACAGGAGCATTAACCGATATCTCCAAAAGGGCAGACTGTTTCCTGACCCTAGGTTTCCAGAGGCCTTTAAGGCATGCTTCTGAATGCTGGATTGCCTGGGCTTGAGGGAGGAAATGTCTACGTGAACCTCAGTACGGGATTTCATAATATAATTTAGCTCTCTGGGAATCAAAACTGTATATATTTGCTACCAATATAAATGCCTGTTCTTTTTAAACCTTCGGACATGTAATTATTGAGCACAGTTTCAAAATAAATTGTGTATAAAAGTAAGTTTACTTAAGTAGTTAACTCATCGAAGTAATATCAGTCAGCAAATATGAATTTATTGGCATAGGAAGTGAAACATGGTAAGCACTAGGTAAGTGTTTATTGTTATCTTTTGTTGGAATCTGATAAGAACTTGTTTGGGTAGATAAGGGATGAGGGAATTTAGCTGAAAGCATGTTATATATTAGGGACAGAACACATCTGACTCTTCATGTGGACTTTATAGAAATTTCTCTGTCTGCACATGCAGCCTGAATATCTCAGAAGGTAAAGTAAACATACCATTAAATTCTGAAATTTTGAATCACATCAGTAGTGTTATAAATGGGTTATATAATGTATAAGAGCTTGGAAAATAACAACCTATTTCCTGCTGTGAAATTTTGAAGCTTTAAATTGGTTCAGCATGAACTCCATCATGAAAATGAGCACTGGAACCATCCAGTTACATCAGATCAAGATGTGGATATGAACTATAAATTGCAAAGGCTATACCTCTGCATTATTTTAGACTTCTACCTGAAAAAATCAATCATGTTTAGTAATATGGTTATTTGTAATCTGAGTAATTCCTTACATATAGATGACCATTAGTAAATGTTATCAAATTATGTGAAAAATCTAGTTTATGTATCTGTCAAACATTGTTTTATTTTTCATCAAGTTTGACTATTTTAAAGTAATGTGCCAAAAGGAAGCATATGAAAGGAGACTATTTACTTGACCATTAACTAGTTGATGAGCAACTGTGCATTTTAATATGTATCCACTAGATTTCTTTAAAATCTCAGTTATTAGAGCCAAATAATGCTCACACATTAAAAAGTTAAAACTCTTATAATTTTCCTTAAACGACAAGAGTTAGAATCTGGTAACATATGAAGTTTGGGTAGTGTTTAAACCAATGTTTTGTTTTATTTTTTTAAAGAGTGCACTTATGTTTTGCTCCCGATATGGGGCATTCTGAACTTCTGAATTCTTGTTATTAATTAAACATTAATCAGAGCATTAAGTTAATTTTATATTATTTGCTTCTAGAAAATATAGAATTTCCATTTATTTCTGTAGGTGTGCAGTTCTTTAGCAATTATATATAATTAACCCTTCAACAATGCCAGAATTCTGTTTTTTTTCATCATATAACTTTTTTGATTATTTATTAAGTACTATGCAGTAACAGTTGATACTGATTATATTATACTGACAAGAACAGGATAACAACATTCTTGTTGTTATTTTAAAAATGCTAATTTGTCTCTTAGTGTCCTCAGAACTCTGAAATACAATCCTGTTTTTTTGTTCCACTCTCATGAGTTCGGTTGTTCACATGGACACAGATGTTATATCAAGAACAATAGTATTACTAGGCCGTTTTCAATAGGTTCTATACCTATGAATAATGAAGCAGCGCATTTATTCAATTAACGAGTAAAACAAGGTCTCTGAGAATAAGGTCAAACCGGTAATTCAGAATGAGCCTTGGGCTCGCACAATGTGCAGCAGGATGAATGACATGCTTAGTCAGTAAGGTCTGGGGGCATCGGCCTCCCTTACTCCAAGACCCTGAGGTTACTCTCTGTCATCCACTTTGTTTTTCACTCTGGATATCAACCTTCTGATGACCAGTATGGAGGCTTTTCTCGGCCATCCTCTTTACCACCACTTCTTTCATTTTCTCCCTCAGAAAGTTTATACTCTCTCCGTTATCTTTCAATCCCATCTTAGACAATTTGTTTCTCACCTATCTCTTTAACTGTAAACCTATCTTTCTTTCTCTAATTCTTCTCAGTTGCCTAAGGAGGTATTTCCTCTTTTCTTCAACCAATCCTTTTGTATTTGCGGGCCCCTTTCTCCTTTTTTTTTTTTTTTTGTATATTTTATTGATTATGTTGTTACAGTTGTCCCGTTTTTCTTCTTTGTCTTCTTTTTTCAGTCTTCTTTCTCCCTGTTCCTTTCCTTGCCCTCACCTCATCTTTTTCTTCTTATTGCTATTTTTAAACTAAACATGTCAAATAAACATGGCATAAAAATAAAGAGCAGGGTAAGTGGTAGATTAGTATGGAGGAAAGTGAAAGCATAAGTTATGAATGGAAATTAGCATAATTTAAACTCCAAAGAATCCAATATATAAGAACTGGAAGAAAACCTGAAAGAAAGTGAATATATTTAAGCTTTTCTGGCTGGTAGGACCATAACATAGCTAATGCTTTTTGATTTTTATGAATGTTATACTTTTTGTGAGGAGAGCAATGGTATAAATCACCATCTTGTCCGAAGACCTTGGAAGTCCTTTCAGAATCATTTTAAAATTTACTTTCTAAATCCTTACCTCTGAAGTTGCTCCTCCACCCAGCCAGCCTACAAATTAGCCTTTTAAAATAAATTATTAGTTGATTTGCTTGGTTTTGCCTTTTGTATATCATCATCATTACAGAAAGCTAGTTTTGTTCATTTCATTGAAAAATATATGGTATTTGCCCTGGTTGGTGTGGCTCAGTGGATCGAGCACCAGCCTGCAAACCAGAGTGTTGCCAGTTCGATTCCCAGTCAGGCAGGGGCACATGCCTGGTTTGAGAGCCAGGCCCCAGTAGGGAGTGTGTGAGAGACAACTGCACACTGATGTTTCTCTCTCTCTCTTTCTCCCTCCCATCTCCTCCTCTGCCCACAAACACATAAGTAAAATCTTTAAAGAAAAAAAAGAAAAACATATGGTATTTTAACTGTATGATGGATTAAACATATTTTAGTGATCTCAATATACAATTCTCAGCACTATTTCTAACATTATTTCTATGGCAAATACATTTTGGTTAGACAAAATTTTGGATGAATGTCCATTTATGATCGAGAACTCTGAGTTACGTTCTTTGGGAACTTTAAATTGTTAGAGTGAGAGTAGAGGTACATTTCCTTTCTCTTTTAATGTTGTAGTGGGAGAAAGTTGAAACTCTCAGATATATGCGAACAAGTATGAATAAATGATTTAGGAAAAATTACTGTAGATTACACAGACACACAGACAACAAATGAATGACTAAATGCTAAGTAAGCAGAGAGTGTGAAAGGCGTGTGTGTACTGTAGTGCCATAGAATAGTTATAGCTGTGCTTTTCAAACGTTCCCTTTGAAGGACCAGTAAAGGCAGAGGAGAAGGGACATTGATGGTTAGGAGGAAGGGAGGAGTGACTTTGAGCAGACTCCTTCAACCTGTCATGTTTTAGTTTTAAAATTTATTTAAATTTTCATTTTGTTTTGTGCCACAATCACATTTGTTTTACTATAAAAACAATAACAGGTAAAGTACCTTTATTCTCAAATCTGATTAAAATAGACACCTTGAGGAGCAATATCTTGTCGAGCTTTGCTTTAGAGGATCTCTTGGCACAGTGCATCAATCATATCTTGGGGGTTCATGTGCCTTGAGAAAGCACAGGTGTATAACGATACATAAACAAATGATGGGCCGGTGCAGCTTGTGCATTTGGAGGCTGCTCTTTTAATTCTACCAGAGGTTTATCTGCAGGTGGCTAAAGCCACGGTGTCAGAGTTCCAGCCTACGCAAGGAGATGCACCAGCAGGCGCCCTGAGCCTCACCCTGTCTTTGGTTCCTCTTCTATCTCATCCAGTAGAGCAGGGGAGGAGACAAAGTGATATTTGTTTCAAAAATTAATTGAAAGTAAAAGTTGGTGGTAAAAGTTTAATGGTTTGATTTTTAGCTCCTACAAAACAATACCATTTTGAAATATCCTTGTCAAAACAGCACTTACCTGGGGGTACTATAATTTGGAGGAGTTCATGGAGAATGAAAACCTTGGTGTGGTGTAGACTGAGTTGAAAGGGCTTCTTGTTGAGTCTATTTGATAAGTTAATGGCAATTAATTAGCCTATTTTTTTTGAAAAATTGAATTAAATAACTAGAAAAAGGGGGTGTGTAGAGGGAATCAACTAGTTCAAGGCTAGCCTAGAAATCAAACACTGGAGTGAAGAGAGAGAAGAAGGGAATTTAGTAAAATGGGTGGTGAAGACTGTGAAACTCACTAAACTTCTTGATTGGGGCATAAATAATGTCATGTAGGTTGACTGCTGGTGAGGAAAAGCTAATTAGTATTTTTATTCCCCTCGTATTAGTTTGCTAGGGCTGCTGTAACAAAGAAACCCAAAAGGGGTGGGCTTAAACAACAGAAATACATTTTCTCACAGCTCTGGAGGCTGGAAGGTGAAGATCAAGCAGTTGGCAGGATTGGCCCCTCCTAAGGACTGTGAGGGAAGACTTCTTTTATCTTTGTCTTGCAGATGACCGTCTTTATGTTTTCTTGGCATCCTCCCTATATGAATACTTCTGTGTCCAAATTTCCCCTTTTGCACTGGCTAGTGTGGTTCAGTGGATTGAGTGCTGGCCTGTGAACCAAGGGGTCTCCGGGTTGATTCCCAGTCAGGGCACAGGCTTGGGTTGTGGGCCAGGTCCCCAGTGGGGGCAGATGTGAGAGGGCATGTGAGGGGAAACTACACATTGATGTTTTTCTCCCTCTCTTTCTCCTTCCCTTCCCCTCTATCTAAAAATAAATAAATAAAATCTTTTTTCAAAAAGGTCCCCTTTCTAGGACACCAGCCACACTGGATTACAGCCACCCTAAAGACCTCACTTGAAGTTAATCACCTTTGTGAACACCCTATCTTTAAATAAGGTCACATTCTGAGATCCTAGGAGTTAGGATTTTAACATAAGAAATTTGAAGGGAACACAATGCAACCCATAGCTCATCTCCTCATACTTAATTTCATAAGTTAGTTCATCGACTCTCCTCTCAGATACTGAAATGAATTGAAATATTAATGTAGTTTGAATTTAGCTCTGGCAGGGACCACTCATATCAGTGGTTGTGGACACAGGTATACTACTGTGGGTCAGATACAGGGTCCAGGAAAAAATACAAGATGTTATCTGAGCTCTGTGTATTGTGCATCTTTCTAGAGAGTTCAGGAGCTTGGAGGATAATAAAACATGGTAAGTTTAGTGATAATGAGAAAATGTTCGTTAGGGACAAGTGAGTACTCATGTTTTTATTTAATTAGAATTACAATCACATTTACTGTGCCTATTAATCAATCTAATAATCTTGGACACCAGCTAAACTGCAGAGCTGTCAAATGGCCCTCTGGAAGTACAATGTAAGGCATTATTATTTTAGAAAAAATGACAGCTGAATTAAGCATGATAAGTTCCCAGGTAATAAAAATAACACTAATAACTGAACCTATATCATTTCCCATTGTAGAGACCACTCCTCATTGAGGAAACTATGTACCAGAATTGTCTAATTATTGTACCTATTAGCTTATTGTTAGAGACATGAAAATGATCTCTGATGGTAATTCTAAAGATGTTCACGATGGGAACACATTTATCACAGTTGGGTTATGTGGAAACAGATGCTGAGAAGGAGTTTGGAGTGTAGGATAATTTTATGGATTGTCTCCCATAGAAAGAATTAGGGAGGAAACAGGATTGTATAGATGAAGAGGTTAAACTCTGATGTGGATATGACAGAGCTCTGATCAACTCCGTACAGAGGGCTCTGGAAATGTATAAGGGGTGTTGGAGTTACCCGACATGGGTCAAAATGACTGAGACTCCATAGCTCACAGTGATGAGTGGGCCACTCTGGGAAGGTCATGGATAAGTTCCTCAGGCTCATTGAGAGTGATGGGAAGTGGAGGCACTCCTGCTTCCATCCATTGACTCTTGATCTGGACATACAAAAGTACATGCTACACAGTGGATAGTACATGATAATGTGTATACGGTGTATTGGGGAATGGCGCCCCATTCCCAGAGAGCATGGTCTCTGAGCTGTTGCTTCAACTGTGTCCCCAGAAGACCATTTCAGAGCTCTGTTGGGCTGATGGTTCTGAACGGGGTGGTATGTGATGGGACCAGAGGATGCCCTGGTCATGGTCTCACTGGCACACCTCTTTAAATACCTCTAAAATACACGAATTTGGTGAATAGCACCTAATTATTACAAGTTAAAGTGGATTTTTAGCAAACTCTAAGTTTAGGATATAGAAAAAAGAGAAACCCATTGTAAAATTATCTGATTAGGTGAGAAATTTGGTACCAAAATTTATTCAAATAAAACAACCTTCTCAATTACCGGGGTCATAATGTTACACATTTCAATTTTGTCTAGATTACAGCATAAGTTCCATTATATATGCAAGCAAAATCTTATTTGTGTTTTGGTTTTTGTTTTTCTATGATTTAGAAACAGACCAGTATTCTCTATGATTTACATATAGCACAAAATTTTCCTCAGGAAATCTCTTCTCAAATGTGTTTTTGAGCTTTACTCGGCTTGCTCATGAAACAAAGATACAACAAAATAAATATCTTGTGAAGAATATTTTATTTTGTTATTTCTTCTGGATTTGAAGAATTTTGTTTTAGCTTGATGAATAAATTAAATCTCTGGTAAAATTTCTGTGTTCTGAATTACTTATACAGTAGAACCAGACTGTGGAGCTGTTTAACTGTGTTATTGGATATTTTTTCAGTAATGGTCTTTGATAAATTGATAGTTCATAAAATTTGGGCAATAGTCTCATGTAGACAGATAAATATAATGTAATTAATCATGCTTTAATAAAGAGTAAAAATAATTAACCAATTTCTTCCCTTAAGAACACAAAAAAAGATTCATCAGTTTGATATCCTTGAACATAAAATTATAGGGATTCTTATTTCTCAAGTATTTAATGATTATGATGCTAGCAGATGACATATTATTTTACTGTGTTTAAACTGGTACAGGGAGTTGGTAGGGTATCTCAAAGGTGTATTTTAAATATTATGGTTGTCATATAATTTACAGTGTCACATTTATATTTGCCTTTTATTCCATAAGCAATTTAGTGTTCCAAATACTGAAGTGGATGCTCTCACGGGTCACCTCTTTTAATCCTCACAAAAAAAATCATTTAAGGTGGTATATATATACCCATTTTCCTGGAGAGGAAACAGAATTTAGAGAGAATACATGACATCTGCAAAGTCTCCTTTCTAGTCTTTGGGACAATTGTCAGAACGAAAACTTGCACGTGTCTGACACCAGAATCCATGCTTAGCTCGGTATTGGTGACGGTTTTGCATGTTCTTCAGCCATCGAGGCTTTCTAATGTTGACCCCATCACTACTGCTTCTTGGATGCATCAGTCTTGCAATGGCTCCTTAGAGGTGTGTCTTCTTCTTCTGTGAGGAGGGTCATCACCTTATTCTTTGGAGTTCATCTCCTTTCAAGACTGATTGCAGGGTGGATACAGTTCCACTCTGCTTCCTTTCTTGCTACTCCAAACATAGTTATTTTTAGTTCTCATAGTTAGCTAACAAACAGAGAACTATTTTATTGGTCTACTATTAAATACAGTGAATAAAATATAGAAAATCTATGAACATTTAACATTTCTTAATTTTATGATGTCTCTAGATGGATAGTCTCATAGTTTCTTACTTCCTTCTGAAAATGTAAAGAGTAGATTTAAAAAATATAGCTTCAGAGGAAAAGACAGATATATGCATAAAGATATTTTCATACAACTTTGCATGCAGGGAAAAATAAACTTGTAAAGGAAATGCAATATATAATATAGCAAGGAACATGCATCTTAAGTCAGAATGCTGAGTGTTATTTCTAAAGCATCAGAACCTTGCTTGGCTCAATCATCTATATATAACAATACCTAAAGGGATTGTCTAACCTGAAGATGTGTGCGCACTATGGAAAAATATGATGAATGGGGTTAATCCTATAATATTCCATGAGAACAGTTGTCAGTACATCATTATTTATGATGAACTATAAAGTCCAGAGAGGGCATCCTTCGGTAAGTCTCTAGTTCCACCTTTCTCCTGGAGTTAGTCTTTAAAAGTTCTGGAGGTTACTTTTTTCCTTTTCTCCAAGATGTCATGTGATTTGATCTACTTACTTTAAGAAAGCGTTTCTTGATTTAGGATCCCTTTTTATTAAGTTTTGCTTAAGCAGCCACTCCAATAAAATATGGATGTACCATGACTTGTTTTGGAATGAAAACAGAACTGATTATTCCAGAAGGCATTGCTATCCTTCAAAACATGGGTTATTTGCCAGTGAAAATGATACCTTCTTCATTATATATACATATTTTCAAGCAATATTTATCAGAGACCCATCATATTTAATGACCTAAGAAAACTACGTTCTACCATTTGCAGAATGTTCTCCCCAAATATTGAAATATATGTGTTCCCAAACTACAGGTAGAGTGGCGATATCAAGTTTTGGCAGGTCTTCCATGCAGGTTAGGGAGAACTGAGCCATGTATCAATGCAGGCTCATGGGTCCAGGGTACAGAGATTTCTTAAACCCGATGATGTCTCCAAATGACAAAAATGCAGGTTGATCTCAAAGCAATCAGAACTTCGGTGAATTAATGCAGCTTCCAAGTTACTTTTCTGAAAACCAATGAAATTACATATCTGACAATAAGTATTAAAAACTGAATAAGAAATTTAGTCTAAAGCTTTAGTTTAAAACTTTGGCTTAAAGATATACCTTCTCAGGTGGTAATCTGGAAAATTCAAATATTAGATGTGTGTAAATAACCTTGAGCTCAATACAGTATTTTTCTGACTGTGTTTGGAAAAAAAAAAAAACCCAAAACAAAAACTTCAGATAATTGTGGGCAAAAGCTGCAGGGTCACGTTAAAAACGTGAAACTCCCTTCTGCAACAGGATTTTCAGTGGGATTCAATGTTCAGTGCCTAGGGTCAGAATTAAAAAATGTGAGGTGTTAAGTATCCTGCAATTTAAACAGAACCGCCCCAAAGAGGGCATTATTAACATTTCTGTCAAAGTTATAATAATAAGTGACAGAACCAACCCTTGTGTATCAGCCACCTCCACTTCCTCGCTTTTTATAGAAAATGACTAGATTGGGGAGACAGGAATCATCATGAATGCAGTTATTGTGTTGGACACTTTGCTCTCGCCTCCCTTGGGGAGGGATAGCAATGCTTTCTTCCTACAGCCAAGAGAATTACTTCTAAGGATTGCGGGTTCTTACCAGGAGAGACTGCCTGGCATCCTGGTTCCTGATTGGATGTGTGCTTAGCCAGCAAATTTGCTAATCTACCCCTTGGCTTATTTCAACAGAGGCAGAGGGAAGAGAGCCCGTACCTTCGCCATCCGGTGTGGTACAGACGAGATCAAGCCTGTATTAAGGAAGGTATGCAGGCTTTGGCCTGCTTGCCCACTGATACAGACTGGGTGGCTGTGCCTCACAGCCCCCAAATTTCACATGCTGACTCTCTAATCGTCAGGGTAACAGTATTCAACCTGTGGGAGGTAATTAGGTTTAGATGAGGTCATGAGAGTAGAGCCCCCACGGATGGGTCAATATCCTTGTAGAAAGAGAAAGAGACACAAGACCCATCCCACCCCCGCCCCATCCCCCCAGTACCACCGCGGGCATGCCCCAGGGAAAGGCCATGTGAGGACGTAAACAGGAAGAGCAAAAGAGCACCCTCACCAAAAGCTCGATAATGTTCGCATTCTAATTTTGAACTTTCAGCCTCCAGAACTCTGAGAAATAAATGTTTGTTGATTAAGTTGCATAGTCTGTGGTATTTGTTATAGCTGCTGAGCTAAGATACCCTACAGAGCTGCTTGCTGGACAAGGAGGATCCAACAGGAAGAGGCAGTGGGTGTATTGACAGGGAGGGAGTTAGGTTTGGAGAATGAGGTTGATCCATAGCTTAATCTGCCACAGCAGAGAATTGTGTTATGAAGAGACCCCTTGTGGCTTTTCCAAGAAGTTGTACAGCCCTCACAAGAGAATCAGAGTTTGGATGGCTGCCACACATCGGGCATCAATGTCCTACCAGAGAAACAGAGAAAGCCAATACAGAGGAGGCTATAATAGCAGCCAGTTAAATAAAGAGGCTCTTGTTTCTCTCCCTTTCCTTTTCCTCCACCCCCAACAACTGGCGAAGCTGGGCTTTGAAGAAAAGGGTAGCAAAGGGAGAAGAAAAATACAGATGTACAGGTTTCCTTCAGTCTCTGCCCTATCAGTCTTAGCAGTCTAAGTCTATCCTCGTGTTAGAGGCTAAGATGATTTAGATTTAGCTTAAGTTTTATATTGGACTGAATTTGAATAACCAAAAATGACTGGAAAGTTATAGAATCTATCAAAAATGATACTAAGTGATGCAAAAATGAGATTTGACAAAGCGTTATTGAAAGCAGTGATTGAAAAAAATGAATTCATATTTATATTCCAACTATTTGAGATTGTAGTGGTATTAATTTTGATAAAATATCTTGCATTGGTTTGGCAAGTAGAGTGGAGAAATAATGGGAGAAATGTGCAACAAGGGGCCACTTCTTTTTCACTTCAGCTTCTGGAAAAAGTGAAAATTTCAAGACTTTGGGTATTACGTTATGATAAGTGACATGAATGGCATTTTTGTGGTTGTGGTTTTCTATGGGATTATATTTCTATGTAAAAACAGTTAAAGGAAAATCTCACATAATATAAAAGCATCTAGATTTTTCTTCATCAAATAACAAATAAGTTGTCAGTTATGTGAGAACAAAGGTAAATCACTGTGAATCAGTTTTTGTGAAGGACACATCTGGAAGATGCCAGTTTGCCTTAAAGATTCCAAAGGAGTACAAACAGATGGTAAAGCGTGCAGCCTCAGCGAGCAGCTGGAACTCTAGAGGGCCCCAGACACCTGTGGTTTTAAGCAATAGCATTTTACATTATCATTTGAGGAGTCTGCATTTTATGCTAAAAATGCAGATGTTTCCCATGCTTCTGAGATACTTTTCATGGGTTCGATCCCAGAGTCACCTTACACTATTAAAGCATGCTGAAGTTTTCTCCTCTTGATCTTCCTATTGTCTTATAAGAAATAAGATGGAATACAAATCTCATCCAAACCTATGATTATAAAAAATTAAGCTTGAAAAACTTTCAGAATAATCTCTTTCCATCCCTGCTCCCCAAATACAAAAGCCTCTTGATTAACAATGGTGTTATGTCCTGATAAATCCGCTGTAAATTGAAAATATCATAAGTAAAAATGCATTTAATACACCTAATCTACCAAACATCATAGCTTAGCCTAGATTACTTGAAACGTGCTTAGAGCGCTTACGTTGGCCTAGAATTGGGCAAAATCATCTAACACAATGAGTGCACTGTAGGGCATCAGCATGTATCCTCCTGATCAGGTACCTGACTGCAGCTGCGGCCCAGCATCGTGAGTGCGTATCACACCACATTCCCCTTGCCTGATAAAAGATCATCACTTTTTCACAATCGTAAAGCTGAGAAATTTTTAGTCATATTGCTGTAAGTTGAGGACCATCTCTATACACCAAAATAGGAATCAAGGGCAAAAACTATATATGTAAGAAAGCTTATGGCAAGAGCTAACCATAAGATAATCAAAAGAAGTTTATTTTTCATTATAGAAAAGAATATTGAAAATTAAAAGACAACTTAGTGTAACATAGATAATCATAATTTAAATTCTTATTTTACAATGTGTTTTTCTTTTACATTTCTGCTTTTGTCAGCTATAATTTACCAAACTAAATCCAACTTTGGAATATTATAGGCTTATTTTTCAGGAAGGTGGATATAGTGGATTGATTTCAGGCCTCAACAGGCACTCCCTAGCTTTTTCACGCTGAGAGTGCTACTTGACCTTACCATGCAGTCTCCTCATCTGCAAAATGGAGATAAGAACACTAAGTATGTTGAGTGGATGTGTGAATATTAAACGACAATCAAATGAAGTGCTTAGGTGTCTAGCAAGAGTGAATGTGCACACTATAGTGTTAGCTGTTATTATGTAGGTGTGAGATGGGGATATAGATTTGAAAAGAAATGTAAACAGAGGTTAATTCCTTCATGTTTTGAAGGAAAATAGAAACCCATGACAGAGAGGGAATTAAAAGGGAGTCCAACATTAACATTTCTCATCCTGACCCCAGCTACTTGCTGGTGAGGCTAAGCTCTGGATGACTGCAGCTGAGAGGTGGGGGGGTGTCTCTTCTTTTGAACTCTCCCACTCATGGACTGGAGGCTTGCCTTTGGCATGGCATGATGAGGATTCTGGGATCCTTGCCCCGGCTCAAAAGGTGGTGGTTTCACATGAGGAGAGGCAAAGGTGAGATGAGCTGCTACAGTCTTTTGGGAGAAATTTCCTTACATTTTATACTATAGGAGGGGACAGTTTCTCTTTTCTCCTCTATAACTTGAGATTGGATATAACCAAGAGTTTACCAGCCTGAAAATGAAGCCAAGAATAAAGAGGACAGAGTGGAGAAATAGAAAGAACTAAAGTCTTGGAAGACAAAGTTCAGCCATGATAAAAAATTTCATTGGCATAGCAGGGAGTCAAGAGGTCTGGTGGCCCCTATCCTGGGATCCACTGAGCTTCCATACCTCCTTATATAAGAGACAATAATTATTTCCTTAACACTTAAGCTACCTTAAGGCATGTCTTCTCTTACTTGCAGACAAAAGCATTGTTAACTGAAATATATTAATTTAAAAACGGTTATTTAACTCATCAATGTTTGTGTTATGCAATATAGTTTACTGGAGTTTTTAGAAAGGCTCTCTACACTCAACTTATATATTTCTGCCCTTGACCTTTTCCCTTTTTATTACTCTTTAAAGGAATTATTACGATTCTTTTTATGTCTTTTTGTCTATCTTTTTTTCTCCTATGTTTCCTAGGGATTTTTTTCTTTCAGCAAATATTTTGGGCTTCCAATTTTAGTTTCTATTCACACCTTCTTTGCTTTTTAAAAATTCACTTTGAATTTTCTGTCTTGTGAAAAATGACTAAATTATTCTATGGTTGCAATACATCTTTTTGTCTTTCCTTAAATATATTTTCATTTATTTAGCTCCTGCTGCATCTTTGGAAACCCTATGTGATAGAATAGTATGTGATAATACTGATGCGCTCTGTTAGCTAAATTTCTAGCCCATTCTCCACCTCTGTTCTCAGAGTGAAACATAAAGTCATCATTTATACTTGGGGAAAGAGGGTAATGTTATTGTTAGAAATGGACAGCAAACAAAGATACCAGATTCTTCTAAACTAAAAACTGAGGCATGAAGGGATGTTTTGAGTGGCAGTGGCAACCTACAGGTGAGTTCTGTGCTGTCTGTCTGCCATTGCAGCACTGACCTGGGGTCAGAGAAATGACCCCAGGTTGGGGACAAGGAAAATTTTAGAGGTAAAAAGGAGGAGAAAGGGTAGGCCTTCAGCCTGGCCTATATTCCCCACCACGCACCAGAGATATAGAAACCAAAGGGCGCCCCTTCACACTTGTCCCACCTTGGTCACAGAAATGGAAAGGAAGTGTCAGGGGAAGAGCACACATTGCACTCATCCCTAATTTTCCCACAGTGCTCAGAAGGACACAAGAGAATAGCCAGATCTTTCCCATACTTAAGCATAGGGTGGAATGGGTAGGGTAGAGCAGTTCAGAAAATTCAAATAATGTGAGGAGGCCATGCCACAATGTGAGCCCTTCAGAAGAGGCCCTGAGGACAGTACTGATAGAGGGCAAAGACACCTGAGAATGATTATGGGATGAATTATCTATGCATTCCTGGAGATTAGCATCAGACCCAGGGAAGGGAAACTAGGGACAAAGGGACTATGATTACATTTTAAACTGAAGTCATTGAAAATCACTCAGTTGGATTGAGTTTACTACAAAGTGACTAGATTAGGTTTATACATTTGGCAGCATGGGACCTCTAACTAAAAAATTGAATTAAAGGAAAATAAGCCGCATTTTGCACTTAGGAGATTTGTGGTACATTGTAACTTTGTAGAATCTGAAATGCATACCTGCTGTACACCTATTTTATGAATTCAGTGCCCTGAGGCATTCCTCCACAATATTTCCCCCAAAACCCAACACTTAGCTAAATGCCACCCCTGCTTCCTCCTGCATATCTCTTGGATGCAATGTTTCCTCTCCATCTTTGCTGCCAAGTTAACCTTCCAAATTTCCATTATTTCTCGCTTGAGTTATTTTAACATCTTTCCTAGTGTTCCTGCCTTGTTTTGTCCTCATTTCATTAAGTTTTATGATCTTGTTACTTTTTTTCTTATAGTAGCATATACTGCCTGAATTCATTCTTTGATTAGTCCTCTAATTTTCCACGTCATATAAACCTACTTAGTATGATTTGGAGACCAAGGATATATTATACTCTAAGATAATTTGTTTATAATTAACTATTATTCTTTTAATCATTAAATGACTTGTTTCTTTTGGAAGTGCTGTTTGGCACAAACATGAGGTTAAATCTCTTATACTTTGCTATTTGCTTGGAATTAGGTCTCTATCTAGACCTGTATTAGGATTACATTTTGAGACTCAGAGCCTGATGGAGTGAGCTGATGCAGATCATTGCCCTCAAAATTAAAAAACCTAGATGAAATATTTAACATACTTTAAAATATAATATTTTCAATGAAAATAAATATAACCTACAAGTGCCAGGGATTGAGAGAAATAAAAGACAGAGTTTTAAATGGTAGCTGAGCCAATGGACACTCACAAGGGTTTTAGGCTTGATACAGGCCTTCTGGGATGAGTCTATAAGGCTGAGAGCCGTATCATTGGATCCACATGAGCTGGGGAGCTAGTACTGAGTATCCAGCTTAAAACCAGTGCCTTAAAGTACTGCTTTGATTGCAAAAGGTGGACTAGAAACACCCTGCACATAAACCTTGGTAAGCAACCTGAAAGTTTGCCCTCTGTTTGGAACTTTATGTAGAGAAAGATTCTAGTTAGTGATAAACTGAAACCCCAGGTCTGTGCCAAATGTGATCACAATGGTTATTTCCTGAAAGGCATGGGAAATGGAAGCTGAGAAGTTGGAATAAAAACTAGTCAAAGGTGATTAAATTATATTTTATTTTGCCAGAAAAAAGTGCAAAATTGATCGGTTGGGATAATTTCACAACTCAAGAAACTTAGGTCTCCTGTGAAAAACACTGAATATGAACTCGAATCAAAGCTTGTAAACCATACTAGCAAATGAACCCATAAACAGGAGAAGCAACCCTCAAAAACAGAAAATAAGCAATATGGAAAAGACTATAAAATAAGTATATTTAAATTTTTTAAAAATTAAAGATGGAGCTGAAACCACAACAAAACAAGAAGACAATATAAGATAAAGTAAAAGAAAATGAGAAGTATAATATATAAGGAGACATAGTTCAAGAGAGAATTTGTGGTAAATTTGAGGAAATCATCTAGACTACAACAGAGAAATAAAGAGATGAAGAATAATAAAACACAGTTAACAGATATAAAGGGTAGAACATGGAGGTTAAATATATATCTAATGGGAATCTCAGTGGTGAAGATAGAGAAAAATGGAAAAATAGTAATAAAAGAATTTATTAGCTGAGAATTTACCAGGTATAAAGAAGATAAAGCTATTAACTCATAATAGCCTAGAATAAAATCGAATTCCCACCTAGAAATGTCAGAATGAAATTGTAGAATACAAAAGGAGAAGGAAGCTTCAAAGCAGCCAGAGAGGTGGACTAATTATGTACAAAGTGTGAAGGAACAAACTTCACACTTCAAACTTCATATCATTCAAGTGTGAGGGGAAAAATTATAGATTTTTCAGACAAATAAGGATTTGAGAGCATAACACTCATAGTTCATTGAGGAAATGATTATTAGAAGACAATTAAATCTAGAAGAAAGAGAAGGGAATTTGAGAAACAAATGGAAAGAAACAAGTTGGTGAAGATATGGGTTAACCTAAAGAAAGAATTGACTGTAATTTTCTAATGAGTTTGTATGAGTATATTCTGCCTTAAAAATTAATTGCTTTTAAGGATATTGAATATATTAATACTGATTGTGCTGACAAGTATGACATATTCCAAGAACCACAGGTTATTAGGAATATAAAAAAATCTCTAATCACTAAAAGGTACTATCATTTTTTTCCTTCAAACATTGGATTAGAGTTGATTAAGGTAAGTATGACATGGCCGTTTCTTCCTCATTATATAAGAGTACATATATTTTTATAGGGCCCGTTGACATGAGGTTATATAAATACAGATTTCAAAATTGGAGGAGAAAAAAAATTAACATCCATCTTATTTTATATTCCCTAGTAGCAGACCTGGAGACAAAGTTTTTAGTGTAAGTAGTAATTTGAATGCTGGTTGCAGAAACACTGGACAGGGAGCTCAAAGACAGGAAGGAGGGAAAAAAGGCAGGAAGGCAGGCAATAGGGTGCATTTTCATACAAATTAATACTTACTCCATATTGTTGGGTGATTTTGGGAGATAGAGAATACCTCAGACTTATCCCAACTGAGGGAAGAATTGGCTAGGATGTTTGTGCATCAACTCCCATCAATCCAGTCATTGGTTGAGAGCTGCTCCCAAAGGGCACTAACTCCCAATCCTTTTTGGCCCAACTCCTGCACAGTGCTAGCAGGCTCTGAGCAGGCGAAGTCCTCAGGCTTTGGAAGATGTTCATCAGCGTGCAGTAGAATGGTCAATATCAAATGGCAAGTGTTGAAAATGACAGTATCTTCTACTTTCAGTTTAGCTTTTAAATAATTTTTACCCAAAATAAATGTGAAACATGAACCAATTTTCTTAAGTAGATTTTTTTCTCACCCTAAAAGTAAATTACCAACTAATGATAAGTAATTTTAAATTGTGACCTTCCATACAATATTTGTGGTTCTTAGCTACCCCTGAGGCATATAGCAAATTATATAAAACTAGGTTACCAAGTTACTATGAGTCAGACCACTTAGTGAAGTTTCTTGGGTTGGGTAGACTACTGTTTTTCTTTCTAGAGAAATGCAAAAATTCTATTTCATAGGCTGTGGAACTATTGATTAAACTGATTTCCTTCAGGGGTGTTGATTATGATCATGTAATCAAAAGGTACATGGAATCCTTGGAGTGAGCTCTCCATTTTTATAATAGGAAAAATCCAAAAAAGTCTAGATAGATTTTCACAGAAGACACATTAAAGGTATAAATTAAAATATTTTAGTATAATCCAATAATTGGAACAAAACATTATAAAATATAGCAAGCTCTTTTTTAAACCAAGAACTTGTCTATAGTAAGAAACAGCAGAAAAATTTTTAGTGGTGTAAATGGAGAAAGAGTTTTTCCAAGATATAAAAATTCAAGCCATGATGAAATGCCCTTGCCCACTATAGTGAGTCATAATTTCCAAGTGAGCTTCTCTGAGACTGTGGCTCACAACCACATTATATGGTATGTCTGAAATTCTTCTGGAATGAGAATAACACCTACTCCAAAAGAACATATCCATCATTAAGTTTAAATGAAAATTTAATCAAATGTCATAATAAAGTTATAAGGAAAGAGATGCCAGGAATGAAATAATCAATTTCAAATATAAGGTACTAAAACTGAGAAAATGAAAATGAGTCAAAATTTTATAGATTTCATCATTGGTAAGAATTAATGAATGGTTGAAATAGTGCATGTGACAAAATGAGAAAAACTGGTTTTCTATTTCCTGCCAGAATGTAGTTAGGATTATAGAGCTAATTCTCTGATCCAGAAAATAGGAGCAAAACATATCTTTCAATCTTATGTCTTGAGTAAACATAAAGATAACTACTAGGACACTTGCAATTTTTAAAAAATGCTTAAGGGAGAAGACTCTCTATACCCAAGGTGCATAAAGTCAAAATGTTTTTTGAGGTTTATGAAATCAATCCATGGAATTTAGATGAGTCTCTATGATTTTCATTAGAATCTCAAATGCCTAATTAAATGTTCTGAAAATTTAACTGGCTGTTTCTTTAACATATTGTGTTATAATTTATCAACATAAAAGTAGAATAGCATAAAATTTTGAAATACTTCTTTACTAAAATATCTTCAAGGATGAGGCTAAGTATTTTAGAGTTTACAATCTACAACAAAGCCATTATCTATGCATTTGTATATTTCTGATGGCCTCCCAAATTCAACCAAAGGTCCTTTCTTACATACAAAGTTATTTTCGCTGGCTTTGAGGTTTAATAATAGCCACGTATTTGTTGTGTCTAACATACCTCCTTCTAAAAGGGGTTTGAGGTTCCCTATATGTAATAATGTGTGTGTGCAAATGCATGGTTTCAGTTACTATGGACAAAATACGATCTCAAATTTATTTATCCAGTCCAAATCTCTCTTTTGGGCACTAGACTCAACACTAGCTCTGAAATATCCAGAGTGTTGGAAAAATTTTGGAGATTAAATGATACAGTTCATGTTGCCCAAATCTAAAGGCTATACATCTGAATTATGACATCAATATTGTATGCTATTTTAAAATAAAAATTTGATGCATACCATCTATTACTATAATGCATAAAGACCAATAAGTTAGTTTGCAGCTATCTCTCATTCCTCAGTTACAGAATCTATTTCTTTAGCACTATAAATGTGGTTAGAAAGTAATGCTAAAACTAGAAAAATAATATGAATTATAGACAGAACCAATTTGAGGAGCTTATTTTTGGTCATGCTTTTTTTTCTGGGATTAGTAATGACCAAAGCATACATTTTCACTGCATTTTGCAAATGTACATCACTGTACATAAACCTGATACACGAAAATAATAATTTATACATAATACGAATTTATATCTAAGTGTTTTCTTTATAAAATCCAGAGAACTCTGTTAACAATTTTTGTTTATTTTTCTCCAGTTTTCCTCAATGAGTTTACAAGCGCATTTTGTATTCTGCTTGTTTTCTCATAACTCAAGATATATCATATGTATATTTAGTTTTTACATATTGTTGCATAATATAAAATAACCCTAATTTATTTTATAGTTTCCTTATTATGGAACATTTTTATTATTTTTATTTTTTTATTTGGTAATGGTGCAGTGAATAGTTTTTTTGTGTCTGAATAGCTGTTTTTTAAATATATCTTTAGGGTAGGTTCTTAAAAGTGAAATTGTGTCGAAAGATTACTTTATATTTAAGATTATTGGCAGGGATCACTATTTTCTGTAGGAAATCAAATCAATATATAATCCTACTATGTATGTATGACAGGACTTCCTTATTGTATACCAATTATTATGGACTGAATGTTTGCGTCCCCTCAATTAATTTGTTGAAATCTTATCCTTAATATGATAATCATTGGTGAGTACTTTGGGGGGCAATTAGATCATAAGGATGGAACTCTCATGAATGATATTCTTGTCCTTACAAGAGGCCAGTTTACTCTGTTTCCACTCTGGTGAGGATTCAAAAACTTGGCAGTCAGCAACCTGGAAGAGGGCTCTCATCAGCACCTGGCCATACTGTCACCCAGATCTCACGCTTCTAGTCTCCAGAACTGTATTTGTGATGTCAGGAATAAATTTCTGTTGTTTATAAACCACCCAGTATATGGCACTTATTTATAGCAGTCCAAACTGACTAAAATATTAACATTATTATGTATGTTTAAATTTTTGCTCTTTTTATGGCTTAAAAGTTATACTTTATTGCTTTAATATTTATTTCTTTACCTACTAATGAAATTTCTCATGTTGTTAATTATTCATATTTTTCTTTTATAAGCTTATGTCTTTATCGATTTATTTACATTTTTAATTATTTTATTTCATTGATCTCTTAGAATTCTTATTTCTACTTATTTCTTATTCTATTCAAGACAAATATTTTTCTTGGAATGTTGTCTGCTTTTTGATTTTGTTATAAATTTTGATCTAGTTTAAAGGACATTTTTTAAATTGGTTCTTATAAGTAGTCACATCTTAATAATCTTTTTTTTTTTTTACTATTGTTTTTATAGTAGTGAAGTCCTTCCTTATTCAGGGAAATTATTCATATAATGCTATTTGTTTCACTACCAGTCAGTCATATTATTGAATGCCTGGTATTGCATGTAGACCTTTTTAATAGCTACACAGCCATACTTAGGAAAACATACTATTCCTTTACCTTCAGGTACTTAAAAATCCAAATAGGAGAGCAGCAAGGGTAGATAGATAATCTAACACCTCTATATTGTGCAGATGAAAGAGAGAAGAACTAGACCTGCTTAGTTACATGTGCATGGCTATAAACTTGTTATAAAATGCTGCAACCAAGATCTAGGAAATTGGAGGGAAGCAGCTCAAACTTTTTTTGGCTATCGCTCTTGTGTTCACAAACTGTTGTACCTTTGTTCATTCTATAAACAGCAGGGGGCATACTGTCTTTTCTGATCTTTTTTTGTAGTGGAGCTGTTTACATCTGTTGAGCTCTCCACTGATATAGCTCTTTGACTTTTGCACATATGTAGTAAACAATTTTGGAAATCCTTGAATGGTTTGGCCTCATAAAAGGTGAATACAATTATAATTTCATATCATTGAATTGTCTGAGAAATTATTAGGTAAATATTACATTTAAACTTCAGACAGATGAAACCAAAGTTAATGAATTAGTATTTTAATTTAGAAAGCATAAGTAAACTAGATGTCTAAAGTAAAGTGACCAAAAGTGGTTGGTATTTTACTTTTTTTTTTTTTTGCAGATTAGTAGAGTGTAGCATTTTGAGATATATTAAGAAGATTAATCATAGTGATTTTCTTTCGCAGCTGGCTTTGCATGTGTATGGCTCTAAATCTTGTAATTTAACATGGTTTGTTAGAAAGTACCCATTGTATAACCCTTATGATACCACTCATTTTAGTATCTAATCATATGTTTCTTTGTTCCATGTGTGCAAGTTTTGTCTTACCATCAGGGCTCTTGAAGGCAGGGATAGGGCATCTTTTAGAGAGCTGGGACCGTTGAGATAGCCCATCAAAAGCTTGTCAAGCTGAATGGAGAAGGGGCCTGGGGCTTTTCTGTATACACATCTTTACACCTCCCCTACACTCCCCTTATCCCTCCAGAAGTCACCGGTCCTGCGGTCAGTAAGCTGGTGCCGCACCTATGCCAAATCTCAGTGATTAGTAACAAAACTGGAAAGACAAATAACATCATTTATTCAGCTGCTCTTTAGCTCTTTATGGAAAGAATTTCAAACCTTTAATGATGATAACAACTATCATTTATTATGTGCTAAGTACTTTGCAGATGTTATTTACTAAAATTCACAGTGCTGTGCATTAGGTATTTTCATTTTCTTATTTTTATAGAGGACATTGAAACTTTAAGCTAATAAGTGACAGAGCCAGAATTACACTGTTTTTCTAAGATTCCCATGGTGACTGACACTTTTCAAATTTAGGCAGATTGTCTCAAAATTACAAACTATTTTTTTCCGGGAAGTAAGCAATGGATATTATGATGGTATTAACTATAAATTAATATCCACAACATAAATACTTCTTCTTAGATTCATTCTTTATTTTATTCCTGTTGTTTGAAAAAAAATAGAAGGCAATTTCTTCCTATAAAGAAAATTGTGCATCTAAAATTGTTCCTAACTTAGAATAATTTTCTCCTTTGTTAGAAATAGACATTCTAAGATTTTAAATCTTAGATGAAACTAAGTCTATGTTGTATTTATTAACCCAGAAGTAATTAAAATAATTCTAGGAGCTACCTTTGTTCATTTAGAACAATTAAAAAAATAATTTGTTTCACTTTTGAAGCAATGCCATAAGTTCTCTTAAAATCGTTTAAGACGGCAAATCTGGTATGTTTTGTGGAGTGTTTTCAAGTTGTGTCGGTAGCTCACCTCTCAAGATAATCCTTTCCTGGGTGTAGTCAAGTGTGACCACCTCCTGCTTTTGCCTCCAAATGCCTCCCATGGAAATTCTTGAAAAATAAAGCAATGTTTCAACCCACACTTTAATGAGTGGACCGGAATCCCCATCCCTTTAGATAACTCAGTAGTGACTCATAGAATTGTCTAGCCCTCGCTTTCCTAACATTTTCCATTCACTCTAAGTTATTTCTTCATCTTCTTTTGCTGCTCAAAAGTGCTTTTCATGTCTGCCAGCTGAAAAACTAGAAATAAATGAGACCTATAGTTTCAACTTTGAATGTGCTATTTGAGCTTTTTAATGCAGCCCTAGTGATCTGGTGTTTGGCAGAGGAACTGTCTGAAAATGGACAGTTAGGATACAACTAAAAGCTGCTTGACTATAATTTACTAAATGCAGTGCCAAACTGCGCAATCGGACCTCCCTGTGCCATTTAGTGCTCTCTGCTGTCTTCAGTCATTTGTTTTACCACGTGTGAACTTTTGTGGAGTCACCTTTAGGCCACCCAAAGAATCAAGAAAAAGAATTTCAAAGTACAGTTAGTTACAGTATAATAAGTAGTTTCAGAAACATATGCTAAGCAGGATGTTATGACACTGATATAAGACATGTTCATCAGGAGCACTTGAGGAGATAGGCAACATCCTAATTAAAAGATTTATTCAACCAGAAATGTTTATGCTTCAGCTAGCCACTCATTAATTTTACCGAAAAATTTCCTGGTTAGAGTTAATAAAATGTGTGCAAAAATATTATAGTATTGAGAGGAAGTAATATCTAAAAGACATTCTGTTTTATCAAAAGAACTTGCCCAGAGTGATGGAAGGACACTTGACTTGGGGTGGTGAACACAAAATGCAATTTACAGTTGATATATTGGTATTATAGAATTGTATACATAAAACCTGTAACATTTTATAAACCAATGTCACCCCAATAAAGTCAATAAAAAATCTTTTTCCTTTTACTTTAAAGGGCCACTTTTACCAGTAACTCTGAAATTATGTCTTTGACATTGTGCCTGTCAGATGTGGTGTTGCTGGTGGCAAGATGTGGAGTTAAATGACCCAAGGTCATTTTAGTCCCACGTTGGTAGTTATGAGTGGTATGTGACCTTCTGGAAATCACTTAATTTATCTCAATTCAGTTTTTCTCTCTAGAAAATGAAGATAATATATCTTGCCTTCCTTATCTTACAGGATTTTTGTGAGCACCAAATGAAATGAACCAGATGAGAAATTGCACTTAATTTTTTTTATTTATTGTTTGTTTGTTATGAGAGAGAGAGAGAGAGAGAAACACCAATTTGTTTTTCTACTTATTTATGCATTGATTGGTTGATTCTTATATGTGCCCTGACTGGGGATCGAACCTGCAACATTGGCATATTGGGACCATGCTCCAACCAACTGAGCTATGTGGCCAGGGCCAAGAAATTGCACTTTGAATGTACATAGGTTATTAGAACTCAACAGTCTTTTTAAAATTGCCTTAGCTTTCTCTATAGGTGCAGGACCTGGAATTACACACAGGGTTTAGGTGTTGATGGATCCAGGACACTAATAAGTGAAAAGGCTGTGATTTTTCAAGCCTTGGAGAAGTTTTAAACAGCACCAATTTTTGTCATGGTGGCCTATCTGAAAAGACAGATGCTCAATTCAAAGATAACAGGCAGCAGAGAGGTTCACCCTGCCTTGCTGCATTTTTATTTGTTTCCCTTCTTAAAGGCTATTGCCTCAAGAAAACTCTTTCCTATTCTCTCTCTCTCTCTCACACACACACGTGCGCACAGACACACACACACACACACCATGCATGCTCACACAGTAGAATACTGGAGGCGAGCTCAGAGTTACCCATATGGATATCATAAAGGAAAGGGCTTCATAAAATAAATCTAAAAAATAATCAAGAACAACTCCATCTTCAAACTATCAAACACTGAACAAAATTCTTGTTATCCAAGCATGCCTTATATTCTAGTCATTTCTTAGGTTTGCAAGAATTGCTATATTTGGCTGCCATATTAAACAAACAAACAAAAAAGTGGTCATTGATTAGGAACATTCAAATAATAAAAAGTAGAATTAAAACACTTTTGCACTCCAATGAAGTGATTGCTAATTATACTTTGAAGAATAACGATGAACATCAAATGAGGTTTGAGAAAATCCTTGGGACAGAGAAAAAAGGTGGAATAGCATGGTAAACCTGATTTACTAAGAAGGCATTTCTCTTCCTTGTTTACATTGTTTAAAGAATTCTGCTATTTTTGTATAACATAGGTAATATTTCATTATCTCATATTTGAACTAGGCATTCTTAGCATCTTTAGCTATCCTGTTAACAGAACCATGTCTGTATAAAAGCCTGTTTTAATGTAGCGTATTCACTTGAATTACAGACTACAAGAACCTTGCTATTCATGTTGATAACTGAAGTATGTTATGCAGGACAGGTTAGGTTATATTTATCAAATCCAGTAGCTTACTGTGTGTTCATTATGGCTTGACATTAGAACTTTGCTCACTGATACCACTCAAGGGCTGAGGGTGACAGAGTAGTCAGCCATCTGCTTGAACATGAATGGTGCCTTTGCCAGATGGAAGGACTTCCACTGGATCTCCCGTCAGCTTGGAAGAGATGTGCATCCCTTTTGTTCACAATCTTTTACCAGAGTATCATATGCTGTACTTAAGTGAAAGAGTACCAGAAAATGTATTTTATCATGTGTCCGAAATGAAAGGGAATAGAACCAAAAATACAACTTTTAAAGAAATTAAAAATCTGGCTAATATTTTCTGAGAGGTTACCTATATGTTAGGCCATGCGAAATGATTTCCATGCATTCATTCATGGAAATCACACAACAAAGGTATGAGATGAGTTGTATTCTTATGTCTATTTTAAAATTGGGAAAATTGATGAGACACTGTAGTTAACTTATGCAAGGGGACTAAGGTAATGAGTAGTTGAGTAACATTGACTTGACCCCAGAGGTAGCAAATGCTGTCGGGCTTCACCCTTAAATGTTCACAACTGTCAATGTTCAGATTTAATATGATGGACATCAAGATGTCTATCAATATATTTCCTGTGTTACCCATGACAGATTTTCCTTCTTTTGCTTCTAAAAAGAAGAGCCTGATGAAAATAGGCCAACTCATTGACTGAAGATATATATCCTGAGGGGACTGGATGGGTGCCTTCTATTGTAAGAATTCTGGTTCTATCCAGTTAGGTTAAGTAGCATCACTGTTTGTAACATGTAATTTCAGTACATATTTTTCAGATTAATGGTGAATGTGGTTCATATTAGAGACTGACTTTGGATTCATGTGATAGATTTTGAACAGAGTGATTTTCAGGCCCTTATTTTTAAAACAAGCTTTTAACTGTGGAATGAGTCTTATTCACAGAAAAGGTGTGAAGTTAGTAGAGTTTACTTATGCACCACACCTAACTTCCCACATTGTTAATATCTTACATTAGTATAGCACATTTGTCACAACTAATGGGCCAATATTGATACATTATTATTAAGTGAAGTCCATACTTTATTCAGATTTCCTTAGTATTTACTTAATTTCCTTTTGCTGTCCAGGGATCTCATTTAGGACACCACAATATTTGCCTAAATGTAAAATGCATATACAGTGCTAGAAAATACAGAACTGATTGAAACAACATTGTTTGGAGATGTTTATTTTGGGGCTATAATGAATTAGAAAAATCCTGTGACACCAAGCTGTATCCCAGGTCTCTTGCTTTATTCTTTTATGGTTTATTACTAAAGGCTTGTATGATATAAATTCTTAATGTGTATTTCCTGCTTTGTGCAAAAAGTGTAAGAAATTTTTTAAATTAAATACAAAATGGAGAATGGACTTGAGAATTCCCCGAACAGATGAAACTATTTAAACCATGCAAGCAAAACTAAATCTAGCTTATTTCTTAAACATGAGTGAAACTTAATTTAGGGTATTTCTTGTGAATGCCTCTAGTCAAAAGAAACTTAAGTCATGTTCCTAAAAATGATATAAGAGAATCACTTTCAACCAATCCCCTACCATCTGGAAACCACCATTGTAATAACTAATCACTATGAAGGTTAAACAACTTCCTTCTTTTCACTTTATAAGCCACCCTCTAAGGCCAGGCCCTTGAGCTTTATATCAGTTTTAAATTTGAAAGCTCCCAGTTTGCAAACTGTTTTTAAATGCACAGTAAATTCTTACTAACTACTAATTTTATAGATTTGGTGGTTTTAACTTTGCTGTTTCTGGATTTTTGACAAAATAAATAAGCTAAAAATGGATTGTAAAATAATTAAATGAAGAATAGGAAGTTTGCACTTTAATTTTAAGCATAGGAAGCAGCCCCTATACTTACAAGAATGAACTTGATAGTCTATTAAAATAAATGATGCAAAAATGTTTAAATGAAGTTCATTAAATTATTGTAGGGAAGAATACATATATCATCGAAACACAGGGAAAAAGAAATCTGTTGGGATGATAGGTCTAAAGTAAAATAAATTATTTAAACTTTCCATTTGAATAAACTCTTTTGCATTACTAAAAATTGAAACTTGAAAACTTGAATATTTCCTCTTGACCAACTGATTTACTCTGTGAAATATTATGTCTTGATACTCATATTTATAATGATAAAAATTCTATTTTGTACTTTTGATAGACTCTTTTTAATAAAACACATTTTAATAAAACACATTTAATAAAACAATTTAACATTCAAATTGTTTGTATTAGCTTTTTAAAAACTTGGTTTTGATGTCCAGTCTAAAAGTGTCTGTGGCCAGCTGACTTCCTTATGGAAATGCCACCTTTACTATACTCATACGTTTTCCACGTTTGGTAACAGCCAACATCTGGGAATATATGGAGACTTTTGTAAATATCACCCAATTAAAAAATGATTCTATTTTCCTATTCATTATGGCATGTCTTTGTTTTCTAAAGAATCTGTTATTTAAGTCTCTGAATATTTGTCTTTGCTATAAACTAGGAATATATGTTATTTTATTCTTACATTATTAGCTTAATAATTGCCTTTCATTTTATCTTGAAAGCTTATTCCTCTTTTCTCCAATCCATGTCTTCTTTTCCTTTATTAAATTCTTGCCATTGTAGAGTATGTCTCTTTGTTTTCCCTTATTTCTTTCCCTTTTATTGTCCTTCCATTCTTTTCCTTCTTTTTTTGGGGGGGGGGGATTTTAAAAAAATATATAAAATCAGAGTTTGAGAACAAAGGTAAAGCTTTAAACTTAAGCATAGCTTGTCTCCTTAATGTTGTACTTATCTGAAATAATACATTGCAGAGAAAGGACAAATTAGAAAGGTATCTAAGATAAATATTGCAATATTCGCAGAGCGCTATGGAGGTATAACAGAAACATGAGGGAGAAACAAACTCTTATGAAAAAGCAATCAGTTGGAGACAATTCTTAAAATTATGAACTAAATCCAACTAAACAGAAGAGACACAGCTTAAGAACTAATTAATGATTTGAAATATGAGGTCAATGAACTATCCTAGAAGGCATTAGAATGGGATAAACTGATAGAAAATTTGAGAAAATAATTAAGATATATGTAGAACAAAAGAAGTACCGGTACCTAACAGCAGTCCCAGAAAAAGAAAAAAAAAACTTTTAACAGACAAAAATATTTCAAAAAGTATATAGAATTTTCAAGAACTGTAGAAAAAAAAAGGAGACTTCAGGCTGAAAGAGCTCAGAGTGTACCAAAAAGAATATAAGAAAACTTCAACATCGTACCTTTTTTAATGAATCTTAAGAGTGAAAGCAAAGAAAAAATTCTAAAAGCTATTTGAAAGTAGGACTCATGCCTTCTAATGTTTTATGTTCTGTTTCCTTCCAGAAGGATGCTTTGCAGATTGTTGACAAAAAATTTTCTTGACTGACTGAATGTCCTCCTTGATTATTAACCAAGTGAGAAGTTAATGCCATCCACTGTCTTCCACCAAAATTTCCTGAAAAAAGCCCAGATGGAAAATTCTACCATCTCTAAGAAATGACTTCATTAGGAAATGACTCCAGAAATTTAAAAAAAAAATTGATTCTCCATGGGAAGTTAAATATTTTTTTCTAAATCTATTTATTCCCGTCTCAATGTCTGGCTGGGAATAGAATATGTAATTTAACATACAAAGAAGAGGAATATAATATAGATGATATCAAGTTGTGATTTAAAAGAAATTGTGTCATAAAATATTTCTGAAAATTGCTTAATATTTGCTCAGCAGAATATTAACTGAAGTACGATTATTTGTATACATACACTTACATGTAACATTTATGTTCCTGGTAACATTCAGAGTCAGGTATGTTTTCTGTTCAGGTCATGTTTCTGGAACTAACTTTAAGGAAGTAATTTGCATAGAAATTTCTGATTTTTTATATATATATATAAGAATTAGTTGATAAAACATTTAAGGTAAATTTGGTTTAAAAATTAACTTAGGTGTAAATTAAAATGAGTTTTCTTCCTAGGAATTTACATCTATCAAGGGAAGGCAATCTAGAATCAAGGTCCTAATTCACCTCTGCTCACCCCTTGCCTGTTCTGAATCATTTAGTTCTGGTCGAAAATTTTAAATGAAGACTTACCAGCTGGCTGCAGTGTTTCTCATTTTGCTTCAAGAAAGCAATTTACTTTGATTCATGTATAATTTTAGACCCAGGTTTTGTTTGCTACTTTACCTTGTTGAAACTGATGCACTGGGACCTATAGCACTTAATTTTCCTTGTGTGGTCATAGCTAAGTTTCAATACTGAATATTTATCTTGTTTCAACCACTGAGTTTGGGAATTGAGTTTTTTATGCCTCCGGGGGACTCTGCTTTAGTCTAGTCACTATGTACTCAATTACCTAATCCTTCATATAGATAATTTTTCATATTGACCACTCTGGATACACTGATCAGAGTTGCCAGGGCCACTCTAGTTAGTGAGGCTTTATCT
The DNA here is from genome assembly GCA_004026545.1 of Mormoops blainvillei. Classification (NCBI taxonomy): domain Eukaryota; kingdom Metazoa; phylum Chordata; class Mammalia; order Chiroptera; family Mormoopidae; genus Mormoops; species Mormoops blainvillei. Next base: position 300,205 of record PVJD01000508.1, on the reverse strand, counting down.
CTAGTACTGACCGTACTCTGCCTATTTTGGCTTTATGGCCACAGTGCTGACTCCCTGCAGTGCATCTCTGCAGCTTCATGGTTTCTTTCTCTTGTCTGAACATCTCTCAGATGTTTGCTGCTAGCATTCTGGGACTGGAGGCTATTTTTGGAGGAAACTCCCTATTTTCAGTTGTAAAAGTTTTGTTTACAGGGATGTTCTTTGACCACCCCCTGGGACCCACCCACTTTGTAACCTAAACGATTCAAATTTTTCCTAAAACAGAAAGTTCTTAACTACCAAACCCTGTGGGGACTGGCAGAACATTATTGTTTTGTCCAGTGTATTTGGTCAAATAATAAATAGATAGAGACACAGAAAAATGGCTAATCTTTCAGAATATTTTAAATGAGTCTGTGATGGAGAAGGTACTGGATCAATAAGCAATTGCATGTAATGAAAATATGGAAGAATCGACTTTGGTTTTAATTAAAGATACACTGTTTTCATAGAATTTGTATACACCTAGTGGCTACTAAGGCTCTTCTTGTTTCTGAAACCTAATGTCTTCCTAAACTATGGCCTACAAAAGATCTTCCTTTCATGATTCTTAAGTCTCAGAGAGTTGGCTAGGTAGTACTTTGTAATGTCTATGATGTTTTGCTATTAAGGAGTATAGAGATGGACAAGGATTTATTATGATTCACCTAAACTCTCAGGTAATAATAAACCCAGCTCTTGTGTTTTCAAACTGTTATTTAGCTAAATAAACCATACTTGTTCTTTCTTACTTGATTTACCTTAATTATGTGACGTGTTTCATTGAATCTTGGGGTCATGTTAAGACCATCTGGATCGACTCATTCGCATGTGTAGATAGCTCTTAGATAATTGAAAGATCTATGGCCATAGATCTTGTGGTTGATTGGTTAAATAATATTAACATTATTAATAATTACTTCCTTGGTCACAATATAGGTCAGTCATTAAATTATGTGGCTTATATTTGTCATCTAATTTGATTTCTACATGTAATTTTTGTCACCATCATCTTACAAACAAGAAAACAGGTAAAATAATGCCCCTAAAGTTTCATAGTTGGTAAAGTGTTGGGAGAGTACAGGTTCAAACACAGTTTTATTTTATTCCAAAAATCAACTTAAGCTATAGTGATAAACATTCATGAAGTATATCTTTTCTACATTAAAGAAGTAAGCAAATTAAAATGCTAATAAGTCAAGAATTTAATTTTTAGATAAAATTTATGGCAATTGAATGGGAATTTCAAAGTTAACAGATATAACAGAAATGAGATGAGAATTTTAAAATCTGAAAAACTAGCAGAAAGCATGAAATAAACCACTATATTATTTTAGAGGAGAATATAAATCTTGTGTTATTTTAATATATTAAACCTAAGTTATGATGCTGTTTTCCAGAAAAAATATGACAACTTCTACTCAAAAATCTTCTTGAAGTAGTTTTCTAAAATGGTATAGCCTAAGTGAATCAAACTTGTATAACATGAGTCATAAATGAGCAATTCCTAAGGAGAATTTAAATGTGGCAATAAGGCAATAATTGTATGCAATATGGTAAGCATGCACTTTAAACCATTTGGATATATTTAGAAGTCTCTTGGAAATCTGATGTCATTGGTGAAACCAGAAAAATTTCTTCAGGTTTTTCTATGTCCTTAACCTCAAAGGAGACCATTTACCGTAAGTAAGCAACAGGGGATAAGGCATTTCACCAGGCATGTAATCTGGTAAATATATGACATTAAATAGCATGTGGTGGTCATTACACATAGTGAGTAAAAGTCATAATGCTCAACCAACTCCAACTCTGCCCTCAGAATACAGCCTAATTTGGAGAAAAGAAATAGAAAAGTTGGTTTTGGCTGAGATAAAAACTTGAAATCATAAGAAGCCTCTGTGTGTGTATGAGAGATTACCACAATTTCCTATTGGCATTATATGTAACTGACAGGAAAGAATATGTGTCAATATTTTTCTTCTGGGACAGAAACATAATTATTTGTTTGAACCATCTGAAATTGCTGTTATTTGGCCATTTTTGACCAAAAATGTGGTTATTTCATAAGGTTCAATGTAATATGAACACTAAACCAATTGGTCAACAATTGGCTTATTACAAACAATCAAAAAGTGTATTGATATTTAGAAATAAAGAAGTTTTCTTATTTTTACATATTTGCAGTTAATAGATTAGTTGGTGTTTATAGGAAAAGACTTAAAATATAAAACAAAGCAAATTATAGTAATCTGTAAGATTTGCTTCCAAATTATGAACAGTAATTCCACGAGATTGAAATTTTAGAGGTAAATATTCTCTTTTATTTGAAAAATAATATATTTGGAGCAGTATTCCATGCTTCACCCATTATATATACACTAACTTACTATATAATGGTATATTTAAAAAGATGTTAAAATGGAACATTTAAAAAATGTGCTGCAGATGGTTAGAAGGCAATGAGAATTTTTCTTCAATGAGAATAATTAAATGTTAATAAATACTTTGCTAATAGAACTATCATATGATACAAAAGTTCTACTTCTGAGAATATATCTAAAAGAAATCAAAGCACTAACTTGAAAAGATATCTGCATCCTTGTTTTCATAACAGCATTATTTACAATAGCCAAGACATGGAAATCACCTGAGTGTCCTTTGATACATGAATGAATAAAGGGAGCTGTGGCATACATATACATATATCTATACACACACAAACAAATACATAGAATGGAATATTATTCAGCCATAAAGAACGAGGAAATCCTATCATTCATGACAACATGTATGGATCTTGAAGGCATTGTGCTAAGTGAAACAGAGAAAGAGAAATACCATATGACTTCACTTATATCTTGAATCTAAAAAGAAAGACCAATACTGAACTCACAGAAAAAGAGATCAGATTTGTGTTTACCAGAGGCAGGATGTAAGGTGAGCAGGAATTGGAGGAAGGCCATCAAAAGGTACAAACTTCCAGTTATAATGATTAAGTAGTAGGGATGCACTATACAACATTCTGTTGATAGCACCACTCTATGATATATAGGGAAGTTGTTAAGAGAGTAGATCATAAGAGTTCTCATCATGAGGAGAATTTTTTTTCTTTTTATTGTATCTATATGAGGTAATGGATGTGAAGACCTATTGTGGTAATTATTACGCAAGATATGTAAATCAAATCATCATGTTCAACACCTTCAATACTTTGCTAATATTTAAAATTATGAGGTTTAGGGACCAAATGTCACATGATTTAATTAATAAGTTCTAGCAAGGGTTGTAATAGGAAAATAAGCAATTTGAAAGATTATTTTCAGGTTAATCATCCGCGAACCTCTGTAAAATTACCTTTGGGTGGCCGATGCTTTTTTAAAAAAAAAATAGAATTAAAGAATTAAAATTGTAGAAGTGCTTCCCCAGTCAAAGGCTATTCTTCTAGAAATAATTAATTCACTTAGCAGAGAAAAATTTATAATATCATAAGTAAAGACATGGATTAGGTAAAGATAAAAATAATTATATACAAGCTCAAAAAAATAATAGTACTTATTCAACCACTGCCCACAGGCCTTTGAAGATGCATTTGGTTTTGATTTTTATTACTGCAATGGTTGACCATGGACACTAGACATATTTAAAACTCTAAATTGTAAAGCATAAAACAGAAGCACTTTTGAGATTAAAATAGTTACCATAATTCAGTATTTATTAGTTTTAGATTTGGGCATGACATAATTCCCTTTCGTGCAATTTCCCTCAGGAATGAATGAAGGAAGCTAACATTCATGAAGCAAAAGCTCTTTGCCTTTGAGGTAGAAAAAAAACACAACAAAAGCAGGCGCCTATAATTCTCTAGTGCTTTCAGTAACTGACTGGGCACTTAGTTAGGGCAAGGTCCATGTGTTTAGAGCAGAACCTGTTACGTGAACCAAATTGTTCATGTAACAAAAAGTGGGACAGTGAAGTTTGTGAGGATGATGCAAGAGGAAAAAGACGAGCACCCGCAAGACTGAACTCAAGGTTAGCAGAAGACAGGTCTTGTGGCTGAAATCTGGGGAGAGACTGCATGTAACTATTGAGTGAAATGTATGTACAGCCCATGAGACCTTGTAAATCTTTAATAAAAATACCCAAATCAATATATTCTTGTTGTAATGGATTTCCTGTTGATGCTCGTGAAGGATTCTAATTTTGTATCAGTGTCGTGACCGAGTTAGTTTGAGTGGATGAGAGGGTCATATACATTTGCTATACCTTAACTATCTTATTAAAATGTCACAACAATCCTAGCAGTACATATTACTCCCAATTGAATTTGAGGAAACTAAGGCCCAGAGAAATTAAGTAATGATCTATGGAAGGACACAGGTTGTCAAGTGGTAGTATGTCATACAATTTTGAATCAGATTTCACATTCCAAACTTTTTATACTTTGTGCCATTATAATGCCTCCCATCATAGCAATTTAATTTTATCTGAAACTTCATGTACAGAAAGCACAACATTTGATCTTGTAAGAGGTCAGAAAATAACCAGTGTTTTGATCCACCTAATTTGAAATCTATCTTTCCTTAGAATACTGTAAAGAAAAGTTATTTGTACCTTCTGGTTTGTGGATGGTAGAGGAGAACCACCCAGTCATTTACACTGGCATTCTTGGCAAAGAGAAGGTTATAATCATTTCACAAAATTGGTGGTCGTGATGCACAAGGAGTAAAGGTTTTCTTAGTTCCTGAAATATCTGTGCTCTTTGACCATGTCCGCAAACTGGTAGAGAATTACACTCAGCTTTCTTCAGATCCTTCATGGATTTTGTTGTCTGTGTTTGGGATCCACAGCTAAAATCTAAAAAACTTGGAGTAGAATCACAGAAGAACCACTACATGATTAAATAGTTGGAAATTGAGATTTTTAAGGAAAGTTTGGGGTTATTCAACCTGGAGAAGAAAATGTGAGGTGTTATTTATTAGCTCTATTCAAGTATGGAATTAAATTTTTCCATACAAGGGAAAGTAATCATCTGTTTTCTAACCACATTATAGAAAGAATTATTGGAAGGGCTTAAGATTTAGGTTAGCCAAGAAGAATTTCCTGATCATGAAAATGGTTAAGTATTAGAGCTGGCAACCGACCAGATGTTTGGAATCTCTCATTTCATTCCATTAAGACAAGGCTAGACTTTGGTTTCAGAGAATTACGGAGTTATAGGGACATAACTGATCATCTTATTTAATATCCTTCTTTTACAAAGGCTCTGAGAAGTTAAGCAACTACTAAGTAGTTGCTAACCCTCAAATCTGATTCATGTAAAATTGTCTTCTTAGCCAAAAGCTACACAATTTTCTCTCTTCTCTAATGTGTAGTTCTATGTAAAAGAGATACTGTTTTAATGGAGAATTAAATTTATAAAAAAATAGCCACTAATAGTGGCCTTTTTTTCCTCTAAATTTTGTGAAAAGGAGGTGATTCATGTTTTGGTCAACTGGTGAAATGTTTTTTGTGTATCTTTAAAGTGTATTCTCAGGAAAAAGCATAGTTTTCCATATGTTCATTCTTAGTTCAAAATTTATTTTAAACAATTCATTGCCAGCGAAATTATACTTGTGAAACATGGATTTATTTAAACCTCAGATACACTAATTCTCATTGCTTCTTACTCCTTGGAGGTAGGATGTTTGTCTGAAAAATTGTTCCTAAGTGAGGAGTATGCCGAATAGAATTTGCTCAGATGACTAATATAAAAATAGCACAAGGTCTGGAAACAATTTAAACTTCTGCCACATATTCAGTAAACTAGAGAAGTGGTGCTGGAACTACTGACAATTTTAGGCAACAAAATGAAATTTATTCAATTTTCCTCTGCATTTGGTATCCTGGATCCTCAATTCCCTGGCATTCTTATTTTGCTATTTTAGAGTGATAAGTACATGACATGGGATTTAATTAATTCCCTTCTATTTAAAATTTCACTGCTCCTATTCCTCTTCTCTTAGGCAACCATTTCAATGGATGTTTTTGCAAAATGTACATTTTCATGCATAGATGTCTAAACAAATGAATATATACATATTTTATTTCTTCCAAACATTATCTTATTCAGATTCACCCACATAGAAATATTGAAATGCATGCATCTGATTTGTTTTTGGAATGGCTGTCTAATACTCCACAATGCACATCTACCATATTTTACCTGTACACATTTCTACTAATGGCCATGGAGGCTGCCCCCGACTTCCCAGAACTACATATTACAATATAATAAACATTTTTAGAGATGTTATTATATAACTATTGGATTTTTGGATGTATACAGGTATATGTATACATGTATGTGTAGAGTGGCTGGATTAACTTTATTTGACTAGTGACTAAAAGCTCTTTTAAAGCAATATTTTAAGGTATCCTTTTTATAACAGCTTTATTGAGTTATAAATCATATACCATAAATTTACCTTATTAAAGTATACAATTTAGTGTTTTATAGCATTCATAGAGTGCAAACAGCATCATTATTTAATTTTAGAACATTTTCATCACTCCCATAACAAACCCTGTACCCAGTCACTCCAATGCGTTTCTTTATACCATTGTGATTGTTTCAATAGAAGCTCAGTTTTCTACTACAGATATTTCTGCAGTGTTTCTTAAATTCTTCAGCTTGTACAACAATTGGACTAAGTAGAGAATTCTTTGTATACAGTACTCTTTCTCAGAACTTTGAAGATGTTACTTTGTGAGCAATGTTCTTTGTAGTCATCTACTTTTTTTGATTTTAAGTCATAGTTTAATGCTTTTCTTTATGGCGGCTGTCTAAATAACACTTTTTACATTGTAATAATATAAATGTTACTCTAGTTAAGACCTCTTCCATAGCCTGCACTGTTCAAATTGAAGAGATCACTCAAAACGTTCTTTAAGAAATTAATTCAAATCTGAAATAGGTTCAAGATGTACCAGAGCAGCGATCTGTAGAGGTACTTTCTGTCTGGAGCTACAGGGCTTGACTGCTGCACAATTGTATATAACTTTGTACCTGAAGAGAGAACATGTTGGTCAAATGGAAGTTGGTCAGCCATGGAGGTAAAAGATCCGTAAAGACAGGCTTCGCTGTATATACATCAATCACCACTGCGGGGGGACTGGCGCTGTGCCCAAACACAGCCTGGGGCCTCCAGAGGCAGACATATTCTTATTGTGGTGACAGATGTATCAGATGATCTGAATCTGTGGTAAGTAATCATTGAAATGCCTGGCATTTGATACTTAAGTAAATATTTGTTGAATGAACTCCCCTAGTTCTAAATCCATGGTTATTTAACAGCCTCCTGATTAATTGACTCTGATTAAATGACCAAAAATAAATTTAAGAAAGAAATTATGCTTAAGCGAAAATTTCTGTTTAATAGATAAAAGGTTATTGGCTCTTTTGATCATTTAATCATGTAGAATGTTTCCAACTGCAATTGGCAGAACGCTGCGCTTAAATTCCTATAGGCAATATGAAAATGTATTTTTTCAAATAAGTACAGATGAGGCTTCAGGACTGGTTGATTCAGAAGCACAACTGTGTCAGCATGGACCTAAATTCTTCCTGTCTCTCCTCTGACAGTATTATCCTCATCCCTCATCCCCTCAGAGTCATATAATGTCTACTTTTTTAAAAACTGCAAATGTCCCTCATTTCCCCCAACCTTTGCTCCCCCCCACCCAACCCCCTCACTCCTGACCTTCACCACATTATTGTCTGTGTCCATGGGCTATGCATATATGCGTGTAAGTTCTTTGGCTAATCTCTTCTAGTCCCCCTCGCCCACCTTCCCTCTCAGATCTGTCAGTCTGTTACATGAAGTAGGAACTCTTTGCAATATAGATTTACTTCCTTATTTACACCCATAGAAAAGAGGAGTCCTTTCCTGCATGGATGCAATGAAAATCCTTTCTCCCCATCTGATTGGGCCATTTTAGGTCAAGGGCTTACCTCTGGACCAATAACATCTTGCACTAATTAGTTTAAGCCTGACAGGGAGGAGAGGTTTCGGAACGAACATAATTTGCCTAAAATAACCAATGCCTGTTCTTTGGGGTCATGTTTCCCTAAGTTACTTTGGGTCCTTTGGAAGAATGGCTGTTAGGCAGATAGTATCTGCTACAACTGCATCTACTACAGTCTCCAAAAAATGTAAGCTACAGTTCAGTTTCAACTTGTTCAGTTAATGATTTTTCTGAAGTAAGTTATGGACATAAATGTTCTTTCAAGCTCCCCCTCCTCCAATGTGGAGGGAGTGAGAGGCAGCTGCACAGTCATGGGAAGAGAATGGTCTGCAATGCTGAGCACATACAGATTAGAATCCCTCATCTTCCTGCTAACTAACCTCCATCCACTCAGCAGGCCCACCATGGGTTTGATTCAAATGAGCACTTCAGTAAAATCACAGATCCTGCAGTAGACCCTGGGCAGTAACTGGGGAGTCTGTGCTCTACAGACAAAGCCCTTTTGGAGACTGATCAATTTTTTTCTCCTATTAGGGAGAACAAGATGACTAGTGTAAGGTGGAGTTTGCTGTATCCCTTCCCCTAGGCCAACTAGTTTCCTGTTTTTTTAAAAAAGATTTTATTTATTTATTTTTAGAGAGAGGGGAAGGGAGGGAGAAAGAGAGGGAGAGAAACATCAATGTGTGGTTGCTCACTCACCTCCCCACTGGGGACCTGGCCCATAACCAAAGCACGTGCCCTGACTGGAAATTGAACTGGCGACCCTTTGGTTTACGGGCCAGTGCTCAGTCTACTGAGCCACACCAGCCAGGGCTGAAGCCAACTAGTTTCTGATAAAACACCAACAATTTAGGCTCTGGTTAAATAGTTTCGTCTGAGAGCAGACTTTGTTGTAAAGAACAGGGTATTCTGGTGTATTTCAAAATGATTTATTTTCCTCCTCCCTAACCAGAAACATGAAGGGATTTTTCTTCACTATTCACTGTTAGAAGCTTGTGGAGCTTTAGGAGGTAAAACTCACAAAAATGTTGGAGGTCCCCTAGATGACTGGGTCCCTTTTGAGTTTTTATTGCTTGGACTTGCCCACACTGAGTCTCCAGCAGGTTGTCAATTATAGTTCAGGGGTTTCTACCGTGATACTAATTCCTATAGAGGTTTCTGCTCAGGTGGATTGCGATTCTTTGTATTCATTTATTGGTCTCCCCAATTTAAGGGGCAAAGGTTTGCCCTGTGACACTACCTCTCTGACAGATCCAAGAAGAGTTGTTGGTTTTTCAGTTTGTTCAGTTCTTTATTTGCTAGGTTGGAGTGGCTTGGCCAGAAACTAGAGATTCTTGTGAGATTCTCTTGGACCGATGTTAAATATTAATATCACTTGAAGAAAATAGACATGGTAATATTACTGAGTTTTATTTTCAATGAGCACAGTAAATCTCTCAATTAGTTAGCTTTTCTTTAATGAATTTCAATAAAATTTTATAATATGCTTCATGACACTTTAAAAATATATTTTGGTATGTTTTTCTTCAGTATTTCTTTTTGCTGTTATAAATTCTTATATTTTTGAGGCATTTGTAGTTTAATGTAGAAATGCAATTGACTTTTGAATATACGATTTAAATTTTATCCTTCTGTTATTGATTTCTAACTTATTTTCCTTGTCAGAGACTATAGTTTGCATGGTTTCAGTTCTTTGAATTTGAAAATATTTGTAATGGCTCATATAAGTTTTGTTATAATGTTCCCAGAAGAGCTACTCCATGTTTCTCTATAAAGCCAAGATGGATTCTAAGGGAAACAGGTGTTTCCACCTAGCCCTGTGGTTTTCAAGGTTGGCAGTGGGCGTGCAGTGCTGCTCTCTAGTAAAACTTAGTGTATTCGTAAGAAACCTGTGGATGTCATATTTCCTGAAATGCAGGGTACAAATGTCCAAAATCCTACAGGACTTGAAAGTCTTGAATCACTCATGTAATGAAAAAACCGTTTGTAATTATTTGAGCTCAGAAACAACTTTACTATATATGCAATCGCAAAGTAATTTCCATAAAGTTTTAATATATAGTGAATTTCTTTGGAATGCAAAGGCTAATTCCAGTCAATGTGAGTATAATTACTTCCTTTATATCTAGATTCCTAACATAAAAAAGTACTGTAGTAATTAGATAACTATTATACTACTTGTATTATATGCATAGAGTTGATTGTAAGTATAAAAATCTTAGTATTTTTTGTCATCTAGTGTAGTCATGGCTGAACATATATATTGAAATAAATATTTTATTTTAGATCCCTTTTTGTTTGCTTTGTAATTATGACATATTGATTTATTAAAATTAGGTATATTTACAAATTATATATTCTGAGAACTTCATTCCATGATAGCACAAAAGCGTTACAAGCTTTTGTTATAAAAGAAAGCCGAGTCAGTGTTTAGAAGCACTGGTCTAAATAAAGAATCAATTGGTGACCTATAAATAATAATTCTCTTCATAAACAGTTTTAAAGTTTCACCCAACTTTATAAATACAACAGTCCAATATTGGCAATAATTTTATTCCATTATATAAAAGGATTAAAAAAGTGATCTTTGTCCTAAGATGATGAGGGTAAGATTTTTGGGTGTGTGCATGTGTGTGAGTGTGTGTACATGTGTGTGAGTGAGTTTACAATGGAAGGGTAAGGGAATTAAAAGCCTTCAGAGAAAAAAAAACTGAGGAAGGTAGAGTTTAGACAGGTGGTGTCTTTTTTTCTTTTGTGGCTTATATTTGGTGCTGGTAATATTTTCCTTTTCAACTGGAAGGCTAGCTGGGAGCAGTGCTAAAGAAATGGAATAATTTCAAATTATTTTTATATAATCTTATGTAAAGAGGCAGCATTTGGACACTTTGGATTAGAGTTCTTATTTTGAAACTATTCTTTGAATTTGTAGTTCATTAGACACTGAAGTTAAACTATTTAACAAATTCTTAGATGGTAAAATAATTATAGAAAATAATTATGTCTTTATGAAGAATACTATTACCTGTGATGTAGATTCTCTTAGTTTTTATGGCTTGGGATCATGTTTGAATATTCTTTAACTGTTTTCATACCTTCATGTATTTGGAATTGCTTACCTCTTTCACTAACCCTGCTTTCAGATCATCTGTTTAGTCTGTTGCTATAGCAGTCACTACTGTGCTTCCTAATATTTGGCTAGAAAGTCAAACTTCCTCTGTAGGTGATAGACATGGCAATTTTGCTTCAGCAATTGGCCAAAATAAAGGATGGTATGAATGGATGGGAGGATTGTGACACTCTACCCCAAATTCTGTGTGAGTGTAAGCTACATTTATTACAAGTTGAAAGAACAGGAAATCTAAGCTTGGTCATGTAGCCAAATTTATAAAATAGTTATTGACTTTTAGAATCGAGGCCAAGAGCTAGCTAGCAGACATCTGATTCATATGCACTGTATGATGGAGGAGATAGACTTTATGATTCACATTTTCTCCTGATCAACTGCCAGCTCTCTTTTCTGACTGACTGACCAAATGTTAAATATCCTTTGGAGACTTTTTCTGGTGTTTTTAGTCAATCTGTAAATCTCATTACTTTTCTAAAAGTCTTTCCAGAACTTTTATTGTATTTACTTTTCCATTATTTTCTGCATAGTTTTCCAGAGTGTACTTTACTTAAGATACTATTTTCAACATGTGTTTGTAGATCTGAGCCATTTTGATTTAAAAAAATGCAATTTTGTATACAGATATATAAATGGGTGCTACCTCCTATTGTTTTGACTATTATTATTAATAAATATTAATTTGAATTAATAGGGAAACTGAAAATAATGAATGGATTATATATGATTATGCTGATTATGAATTATATTATGTATATTTTAATTCTCATTTTTGTATAGAAAAGTTTGGGTGAAGTGTCAGACTAGAAGAATTCAATAGATTTCAAAAGTAATTACAAAATTTATAATAATTAAATAAATGTCAGTTATAGACATGCCAGTTTTTCAAGAAATTTGAGTATGTCCATATATGTTGGACCCGATCTTGTTTATGACAACTCTATTCAAATCACTGAAAACATACAAATGTGCACTCTATTTTTAAATATTTCATGGAAAGAGAATAACTATGTCCGTCAATAACGAGGCCTCATACTTTATAAAGTTCATTGGATGGGAGATTTTCTTTTTATATAACTTGAATTCCTACTACTGTAATTTCCTTTTTACAGGTTCTAAATGTAGAACATCTGGTCACCATCTTTCTTTCTTTCTTTTACTTTTGCCAAAGCCATTAGCAGAAACCTCTTCTCTGACCTTCACTATTAAAGTCTGACCCTTAAAGGAAGCAGATTCTTTGCCTTAGCCTCATTGGATATCTTATTTTTTAATAATTTAAGAATACCAGTTTTCCCAAGAGCTGGGCCCACTGGTATTCTGACCACAAGTCAGCCCTGCTCCACTTCCTAGACCAATCAGGGCACTCAGAAGGTAGAAATAAACAGCCTTAGCTTCCCCATGAGGCTTACTATTAATTATCTTCCCAGTTCTAGAAACTGCAGCCTCTTCGCTGGTCTTTGGGCTATCCAAGTACTCTTAGCTGCCAACTAGACTTGGCATTTGCTGGCTACTACCATCCTAGATCACCTTACAAGGTCACATCTCTCTTTGCTAAAGGTGTTGGATTGCATTCTGTGAGTAACTTTCTTGGAAGCTGTGAATCCCCTGGAATTGCTCATAAGACATAGTATGTGTTTTTCCTGACTCTGTAACTTTAGCAGTTTCTCAAAGAGGAATATAATACAACAAAGTTTAAAAACAACTGATGTTTCAGAGATATTTGCTGAAGGATTTAAGAGTGCAATATTATGATATCAACAGCCAATATAAAATAAAATGAAAGAAATCAAAAATTTCATTGTTTCCATATGTCCTTGTGCTCAGCAGTGGGCATTTCCTTTGGTACCTCATAACCCACCTTGCTCTTTTCTGTCCCCTTCCTGTGTGGGCTACTAGTAGTAACTGGGACCTCAGCCCAGTTACCGAGGCCCTCTGGCCATTGTATATTCTGCCCAGAAGACAACTGCTAGCCTGTCGGCTTCCTAAACTTAGTTGGCTTCCCTTCCTGATAGGGACCCTAATGTCTCAACCATCTTGGCCTTGCTTCCCAGGCCCTCTACACTCTGTGCGGTCAGTTCCCAGCCAGACCTCTCCCGGTATCTCTGTCTGCCTGCAGTTAAGCCTTATGTCAGGTTCTAACTTATTATGTCACCACATCGGCTTGTGAAACCATTAGCCAAGTACAAGGTATCAAATATGAAAATCTGGGTCTCTCCTTAGTCTATCCCTCTCATGTTGTTTGTTATTGTAATTAGGGAATAAAGACACAGAAAGAGAACAATTAAGTATATAGGTAATCAAATTCTCTAAACTTTAACAAAAGGGATACAGTCTAAAACTTGGTCTATTTGGGAGAAAAAAAATTGGAATTGAGGCTAATAGGAAAGTTTGCAAGTAGCAAATTCCAACAATAGTAGACTGGTTAAATAACTGTGGTGCATTCAAAACTTGGTCTATTTGGGAGGAAAAAAATTGGAATTGAGGAGAATTTGATTATATAGGTAATCAAATTCTCTAAACTTTAAAAAAAGGGATAAAGTCTAAAACTTGGTCTATTTGGGAGAAAAAAAATTGGAATTGAGGCTGCCTTGGAAAAGTGGTGACATATGGTTACCATAGTGAAGTAGAACAATCACGTTGTTACTGTGTGAGGTTAAAAATAGTCTTGGAAAGTTAGACTTGAATGAATATTACTACAAGACTCTCTAAATGGAAAATCTTAGAATGGCTTACAACATTCAGTTACATACTTTTTCATATTTGAGAAGAAAATTAATACACATTTCTTGCTTGCATAATTATCTCCCAGTGCATTTTTCTTTGAATAGCAACTGTTTTACCACCAAAGGCATTTCTGGGCTAAAATGGAGCAAGGGCTCGTTACAGATTACTTTTGCTTGTAATATTTGGGCATTGTGCACAGGCAGCAGATTCTTTGATTGCCTAAGCCTTATTAGATACCTTATTTTTCAATTATTGCTCCCAAGGGCTTTCATTTCTTTCCTCTGGCCTACTCTGTTTGGAATGGTGAGTGCCAGTGGTTGGATAAGGTTGGAATGGTTAGAACATAGCTTAGGATATTGGACTAGGAAGGAGTCCTGGAGAGTATCTAGTCAAACTTTTCAGACCAGGAAGTAAGTCAAGGTTTGGCAGGTGATGCTCCCTGGCTCATTAGGCTGTTATAACTGAGTTCAGCACCTGTTCTCCTGGCTCCTGGATACATGCTCTTCTTGGGCCGCCATACTGTTCCCTGGTCACTTGGCTATTTCCTGAGATGCTACAGCTGCTTGTCCTTCATCTTTCAGGTGAAAAGAGTGAAATCCCAATATGAAAGAAAAAGAATATTTCTAACTTTACATGCTTCCTTCTTATACAGAAACTCAAACAAGCATTACCTTCCTTAGAATCTTCATTTCGAGGACAAGATTTGAATAGGAAATGACATATTTCTCTTTCAACAGTCTTAACCACAATTATTATGTTAAACAAAGATAAGACACTTTCAGTTTTTACTGAATTAGTTATTATCTCCTGTTCCCCTTAAGATAGTCAAGTGTCATTAGCTAAGATATCTGTTCAGGAAAGAATAGTAATTTAAAATTATAGAGAAAAAGTAACAATGTAAAGGAATTATTTTGGATACAAAATTAGGCATTGCAGAGTAATTATCAGCCCCAATAATTTAGTTTTTATGGACCATTGGAAGAAAATACAAGGCATATGATTGCTCCGCTAAAGCTTGTGGTATATTATCTATTGATTCATCTGAGACTATCCTTTTGCAATGACAAAAATTAACTTCATAACAAAAATAACAAGAATTAATCCAACCGAACTTTACTTACACAATATATTTAAGCATATTTATTTCATAATAAACAGGATTTGGTGTATTTTAATAAGAGATAATATGGTACAGCTAAAGAGGCTTTTCATTGAATAAGATGAAATATACACATCTCCATTCGGGGTTATATTATATTTGCAAGATTTGTTTCTAAAGTATATTCTGTGATTAATGTTTATGGATGGTAATTCCTTTGAGGACAGGAGCAGCCATTATATTATTTTTCTTTCTATTCCCAAGATCTGGTCCATTTATCTATGTATTATGTTTAATTGATGATGATGACACTTATTACTGTATCTCTAGTAATAAACATGAAATCTAAGTATGTGTAGATATTTTTGCATTGCAAATTCCAATCCAGAAAGTTAAATCTATTTAACAGCTATGTACCAGAATTAAATTTAATTATATTGAAGCTCAGATCATGTAGTCTATATACTATGAGATAAATGACATCTTATTATACAACATTAAAATCTAATAATTGAACTACTTTGATGTTGACATCATTTTTATATTTGAGAACTACATGGATTAAAGCTTAGAATCATCCTATAATAATAAAAATTAAAATTTTCAGTGTGCCGTGACTAGAAAATGATCTATAAAAGATATCCCTTAAAAACTGAGGAACCCTGTTTAAGATTCTAAACATTGTGTCAGCAAGCATGGTGGGGGCAAGTTGACTCTCTCATGCATTGCTGTACATGAATTAGCACTTTTCCTATGAAAGACAATCTACTAAAATTATGAATGTATATAGCTTTTGAGCTGGGGTCCTTATCCTAAAGGTAAACTCATAATGTGTGAAATAAGGAATGTACACATCACTAATGGCAGTATTGTTTGTAACAGGAAAGTTTGTAAGTAACAAATTCCAACAATAGTAGACTGGTTAAATAACTGTGGTGCATTCAAAAAAGGATTATTATGCTGGTGCTAAAAAATATTGAGGGTACTCTTGATTTGGAAAGATATCCAAAATTTCCTAATTATAAACTCTTGTATTAGCCAGGCTTACTTTCCTTGTTGCAGTCAACTGTGGACAACTTGGAACCTAGAGAAGGTGAGAGAAACACACATTCTCTGAGGGCAGATGCTCTCCCAAGAGGACAGGAAGAGGAATGGGCCAGGCTCTGCGAACCCGGCTTCTCTTTTGAAATTCACAAATCTGGTAAGTAATTTTTCCACCTTAGCAGGAGAGAGAAAGCCATGGGTAATACTGCTGGTAACCCTCATTCTACCAGGAAGAAAACAGCACAGGAGGCAAATAAGTGTCTGTCAAGGCGTACCCATCTTTTATTTTCAACCTTTTGTAACTTTAATCTATTTAACATGTTGCCAAAGAACAGTGCTGTCCAATAGAAGCTTATCCTTTTAACCTGTTTCCACAAGGACTTTTAGAAGCTTCTTGTTGCCTACAAAAATTAAGTAAAAAAAAAATCCTTAAATTTGTCTTCTAGACTTTCTAGACAGGAAGGCATGGACTGAATCTTAATCCCCACAGTATCGTCAGTATGAAGTGCTCCATTTGGGATATAACAGGCATGCAATAGATACATCTGAATGCATAGTAAATAAATAACAAATAAATGCTGATGGGCATAATCATTCTCTAATCATGTTTAAAGTCCTACCTGCTACTCCAGTGATCCGCATACTCTGGCCATTCCCCACTGTCAGTCCCTTCATCCTCCTAGTGCTTTAAGGCATGGTGTTCCAGAGAACAGACTATTCTTCCATCTCTTTCTATCACAATATTGCTCATGTTTTCAGGTGTTTGAGGGCCACTCCTTCATGAAACATGACCTGATTTCCCTCATCAAGATGGATAGTTCCTTCCACTGTACACTTATAACATGTGTACGGTTCACTTTATTTCTACAGTAGCCCACTGTATGTTATGGTTAGATATTTTCATGTTTATTTTACCAGTTAGATTATAAGCTTCTTGAAGGAGCTTATCTTATTGTATATAGTGCTTAGCATTGGAAACAACCTATAATATGAATTAATGCCCAAATTAAAAAAATAAAGTAGTTATTTATATGACAGTGACTCTTTTTGATGTTAACAGAATTATACCATGAATGATATAATTTTGATTGTTTTCGAGAAGATATTGGCATTTTTCAAACATTTTATTCAAATAATGGAGGATTTCAGGGCAGAATTTCAACATCAAAGAGATTTTGGGGGTGGGGGTTGGGGAAAAGTAAAAGTACAGATGGCATTAAAATTACCCTATAAATTTATTTGCATATTGGAAAGAATGTTGAAGCACTACTCAAATTTGACTGCTTTAATAATTAATTGGGTAGTACATATTTTTGATTTTTGTGGAATTTATATTTGAACTAGATTTTTAATATATTTGGATTTTAACTATTTATTTTTAAATTACTCACACTCTCTTAATCAACATTTGGAATTTATGTTTGGATTCTTAGAGTCATATCAACCCAAGAGTTGGATCAGAGGCACATGTTTCTAATACATAGGAAAGAACCTACCTAGCCTGTTTTCTGATTGCTGGAAGGAGAGTGATACATTGATTTTGTGCTCTATGACTTTAGGGCTAACCCTTGGGAAGGAATGTATTATGGAGTGTGCAGATACTTTCTTTTATACGTGGTGAATAAACATAACAGCTATTTGCAGGGCATAGGATAGGCTCTGTAAGATACAGAATGATTATGGTATTTTTGGAATGAAAGAGGTGTGCACTGATGCATTCAAGTGATAGGAGTTTCATTGCGAGGTTGAACAAGAATCGGTGAGGTGGTTTATTTTCCAAATTGGCCCAGATTTGCATTTTTCCTGGCATCTCTCAACAGCATTTTCCTCTAATACAGTGGAACACTGTCTTGGCTTCTCATGACAAGCAGAGGCAGCCTGATTCTGGTATAATGTCAGGGAGAATGTTCTATGCCACAGGCCTGGAGGGGCAGCAGTCAGTGCAGGAGTCTTCTACGGCCCACCAGGCAGGAGCACAGCACCGAAGGACAGGAGAAGTGGCTGCGGAGACACTGTCTGCCCTGAGCATGCTTAGGCAGGTTTTCTTCTTTCTTATCCCTGGACTTGGAAATCTGGATAGCACATGTGTTTGGCTGGCTGCTCTCCCAGGGCATTTTAAAGCCCTGCCCCAGATCTTTCAGTGAAACAGTGGTGCTTGTTGGGATCATTGGCCATCGGAGCCTCGAGTTTATAAACTAAGTGTAAGCCAACCAATATTTACACCCTTCATAACTGCTGTTTGTGAAACATTCAGATGCCTGCGTACACAGTGAAATGTAATGTGACCCAAGCAGGATAAACAACTATCATCTCTGTTAAATTGTAGCACAGTGTGTGCTTAAAAGTTAAAATTATCTTAATTGAGAAGACGTGAGTTTTACTTTTTGGCAAGATTTCGTAAGAACAATAAAATACCAAAAAGCCATCAACAGTGTAAACTCAAGATTACTTAATGAGCACCTTTCAGGTTATATTCCTGGCAACATAGGGTCCTGGATGATGAGACATTTAAGGTAAGTATTGACTATAAAGACAGTCAGTTTATGGTATTAAGGAGTTTATAACCTAGTTGGTGGCTTTCCTGGGAATTATTTGTCATTGAGTGAGTGAGCAAACCATCAAATAATCATGCATTGAATTTATTCATCCAAGACACCATTCTGATCATATACAAAGCCCTAGAAGAGTTGTGGTGAAATGACTCCTGGAGCAATGAGTGGAGATTAGTTACATACATCAAGTCCTCAAATGCAAGACTATGTGTGTGAGGGTCAAGAATGATACAAAATTCTGTGAAAGTTCAGGGGCAGGAGAAATAGTGTTTGATGAGGTTTTCAGAGAACTTTGACCAAATTTAACTCAAACCTAATTAACCTAAGTGCTGGGAATTCAAAGATGACTAAACCATGGTCTCTGGATTTAGGTTGGATTTTGGCAGGTGGAAATCAGAGTGAAAGAGATGGCATGAAAAATGACCTAAAAGAGGTAAAAGTGCAATGTGTGTAGAGCATAAGGACCGTTTAACAAATTTAAGGACACACAAACCTGGGAGGGAGACCTGAAGTCCAAATGATGCATCCGACTCTCTGTATTCAAGGGATATAATTTATAGCCAACATTTATAGGCACTTAATAACATATGGTGCCAACAACTTGTTATGAATTATTGATTTTAATTCTCACAGAATCTCTGGCTATAGGTACTATGTTTATATCTACCTTACAGAAGAGAAAAATGAGTCTAAGGGAGGTTTATTAACTTGACCTAAGTCATACATCTAGTAAGTGGGGAAGGTAGGGCTGGAACAAAGGGAGTCTGACTCCAGAGCCACATAACCATTAAAACATTCTGCCAACTTATCTCTGACCCTATTCATAATAAGTCTGAAATGTTTCTTAGGAATGAGATTTTTCACTCCATTAGCTCCACTGCATTATTTAGCTATCACCATCTCTCATCCCAACATTATCATATTTTCTTTGTTGCCTTTCATGTCACTAGACATCTCCTCTTCCATTTTACCACTGACTCCTGGATTATCTTCGGATCAGATCACTCCTTTGTTAAAATAGATAGTGTCCACCCTGGCTGGTTTAGCTCAGTGTATTGAGTGTTGGCCTGAGAACCAAAAGGCTGCCAGTTCGATTCTCCACTCAGGGCACATGCCTGGGTTGTGGGCCAGGTCCCCAGTAGGGGGCACACAAGACACAACCACACATTGATGTTTCTCTCCCTCTCTTTGTCCCTCCGTTCCCCTCTGTCTAAAAAGAAAATACATAAAATCTTAAAAAAAAAGATAGTGTCCACTTTGCCTTTAAGAATCAACTCATACTTCTTAGTGTGGGATATAATGTTCTTTGCAATCTGACTGTAGTTCAATTTTCTTTACAGCCCCATCATTGGCAACTCCATTTTTCCTCAAGCCCTTTAGACATAAAGTGTTTTGGACATACTCAGATAGGCTTTGATTCCAAAACTCTACAGGAATTCTAGAGGAAAAGGAAACAGTAAGGAATAGGCTGAAAAAATAGATTGGAGTTTAAATAAATAAATAAAAAGACATCGAATGACAGGCTAAGGGGTTTGGAATTTACTAAGTAGGCAATAAAGAATGCTGAAGACTTCTAAATAAGAAATAACTCATCATGGTGGTTCTTTAAAAAACATTAATTTGTTGGAGTGGGCAAAATCAGACAGCAAAGAGAGTCTTTCTGCTTTGTCCCCTGATGCATCCCTGGTATCAAAAACATTGCCTGGAATGTGGCAGGTGCTTTATAAGTATTCGTTGAATGGATGAATTCCAGAACACATTTTGGAATCAGTGCTTATACAATCTCACTTTCTCTTTTTCTGTTTTGTTCTCTGTCTCTCTCACACACATACCTTCTCTCTCTCTTTCTTTCTTTTTCACAAACACAAACACATGCACTCTCTCCTTTTCATATATTCTGACCTTTTTCATCATTTATTAATATTGGATCATTTCTATATTATTATTACTATTACTTAATTATTACTATAATCATTATAATTCATATGCAAAAATATTTCCTAATTTTTTACTGTGTTCTAAGATAAATTGGAGATAGTTTTTTCCACACTTGATGACATATACTTCTCACAAGAGCCTTGTGGGACAGGTGTCATTGCTCACATTTTATGAATGATTCATGTCCAGATTTCATACCATTAAGCAGACTTCTGGCACCAAGTGTCAATCTCTTTACATTAAAGCAATTGAACAATTAATATTGTGATTTTTTTGGTTTCTGACTAAATGATGATCTGTGATTTAATCATGTTTCTTTAATTAAAATAAAAATTTCAAAAGGTGGTGTGGATGATAGCTCAAGAAGGGAGCAGGATTGAGGGAAGATTCATTTTCTTGAAGGAAGTAGAGATATAAATATATTATAGTCTTAGATGAAGGAAAAACTATAGTGCAGTAGTGTGAGGACAGTGATGCATCAAGATCATTTAATGGGTATGGTAGGGGGTGGAATTAACACTAAAGTGGAACACTTAATTGGTCTTGGAAAGGAAAAAGGATTCTTATTTTTTTCAGTGAAAGAAATGAGAGAAAATAGTGCTCTAAGATGAAATTTTAAGTAGGCGAGGGAAGGGGGTTGCACAAAATATCTGTGAATTTAGTCACTCTATGAAAGGTTTTAGCTGAAATAACTCCAAATTGGCTAAACACAGGAAACTAGGGGCAATTGGCTAAAATACTGGTATTAGCCTCTAGAAATGCAAAAGAGCCCGGTTAAACTTCAAGACTTGGTTAAGGGCATGGGTTATAAAGTCACACTGTCTGGGTTTTAATCATGACCCTTCCATTTATAAACTACACTATTTTGGCAAGTTACTTCACTACTCCGTGCTTTAGTCCTCGTCTGTAAGGTGGGATAATATAATACCAACCTCCTGGATTTGCTGTATGAATTACATGTGTTAATATATGCAAAGTTGTGGAAACTGTACTCTGTAAACAGTAAGTGGGAGCTGCTGCTGCCATGTGTTCCAGTTCCCCAGCACCTTAAATATCCTGAGTGTTGTTCATTCTTTTCATATAATACAGATTTTCCTTGGAAGCTGTGCCTTAGCTGCAGACCAGAAGTGAAACAAGCTCCACTTTTACAATCATTCCCATGTACATGGAATGATGCACAGATAACTATGCTGGCCTTAATTCAGCTGACGGTCTGTGATTGCATGGTTTCTTTGTTTTTTGAATAGTTTTATTTTTAATTAAATAATTAAGCAGGAGTATTTGGTTAAGGGTGATTGTAGAAAAAAAGAATACTTTAAAACCAATTTTAATTTAGAACTTTGCAATACAGTGACAAAGGCAATTCATGATAAAGTATGATAAAATCACCTAATGAGTTCTGGGTTATTTTTGAATAAAGAAACTTTGGATCCTGAATTATCATAGGAAACTATAACCAATCTACTCCCTTCATAAATCAGTCAGTTGCTGGAATTTGGTCATAACATACGCGGTACACCTTAAGCTTCAAGGCCAACTGGAGAAAGAATTTAAGCTTTTCATTAATGATGAGTTCATTGCTTAAAATTGCTACCTTCTTTTAATATGACAAATAGACATTTTTGTTATTTTGGTATATGATTGCAATCAGTGAAAATGATATCAAATTTCAACATCCATCTTAGAGAATTTTAGCAAAGAGAAAAATAATCTGAGGTATTTGTCTATCCTATATATTACTAAATTCATTCCCTGAAAGTTTATTTTAATAAGATCTCTTTTTGGTATGCCAAAGAAAACTACAGAATTGGATCCCTTTGACAGATGGTTAAAAAAATTCATTGCAAAGTTTTGAGTTAAGCCAACTAATGCCTTTTCCCACCAATCCTTTGAAATGTTATAACAATCTCTTTTTTAGTGAAATCACTTTTTAATCTATCTACCAAAATAGTCTTAAAGTTACTTTAGAGCTATTTTAATGATGTAGAAACATAACTTGGCCAAGAATAAAATGAACATATTATGCAAAATGATCAGATATGCCCAGAAATTTGAGTTATTACTCAACCACAAAAATCTTTCAGAAATTATTGTGGAACAATATTGGGTCATGACTTAGTCTATTTTCTTGAACAAGGGTAAGTTTAAAAGCTATAGTGAAAATTAAAAGGTCGGAAGGAAGAGTAAAATTATTAGGGTTACTTTTAAAAATCACATATTATAATAAGCAGAAAGAACTTGAAATTTTTCAGAGTATTACATGTATATGTAGTTATATGGAGATTTATACAGACTCAAAATCATGATGAAATGTAATATTCACTAAAAGCCACTTTCTGGATTAATAAATGTCTGTAAAACACATAAATAATTCTCCTTTGTCTCATTTTAAATTATTTTTCTTTCAGGAAAAGTACATGCAAAATAAACTTCCATTTACACAGAGTTGTTCTTCCACTAATGTCAGCCCTTACTGCCAAATATTTTTGAAATAATTTAAAATATACTTCACCATTCAACATCTGTTTCTCTTCCAACATTGTAGAACATGGCAATAATTGCAGATAAGGGATACTTCTCTAAAATGTCAGACTCTGTTGTATGCACATAAATTTTGACATATACACTTACATTCTTGAGAATGAAAACTACAAATTCGTGACATTGATAAGAGCACATGCTATTAAGGTAGAAACTGTGGTATTTGGTAGGTTGATTACATAGATTACCTTTTTCTAATATTTTAGAACTAATAGACAAGGCAAAATGTTATGAATATGATTCCGTAAGGATGTGTATTACTGAGCTTATTTTTGTTTGGATTCTTAGAGTCATATCAACCCAAGACTTGGATCAGAGGCACATGTTTCTAATACATAGGAAAGAACCTGCCCAACCTGTTTTCTGATTGGTGGAAGGAGAGTGATACATTGATTTTGTGCTCTATGACTTTAGGGCTAACCCTTGGGAAGACCTAAACTTAGATTTTCCTCCACAGATTTATTCGCTGATTGACTGACCCATTAATCCCACCACTGTATGTTAATGATATCGCTGTGTTGTATTATCTATTGAGTGCACTTGAGAACTACCAGAAAGCTGCCTTTGAGAACCTTGAAATAAAATAAGATGTCTTCTGAGAGGTATATTATGAAAACAACACATAATAGTTCAGAAAAAAGATCTACAAAGCTAACTTAAAGACACTGGATGACCCCTGGGCAAAACAGGACTGGAGCAAACCCAGGTAAGCCCATCTTGGGAACACTCATTGGCTAGAGAAGCTCTGAAAGAAGAAAGGAGAGTTAAGCCATGAAACATGCACAGTTTACAACCCTGCCTTGTTTAGGCCAGAGATCACCTTAAGTTAGCTAATATTTTAAGTGTTACTATCCTGGTGGTAAAGCTGTTTTTAATATTTTCTCAAGGTACTTATTTTTATAGTCTAAAGGATGGAGTTTGGCTCACAGATATGATTAACTTGGCATGCTTAGATTTAAAAAAAAATATTGAATTAGTTTCATAATGCTGCTGTAACAATATATCAAAAATTTAGTGGCTTAGAGCAGCACACATTTATTATTTTACATTTATGGAGCTCAGTAGTCTGAAATGAGTCTCTTGGAAAAAAGAAAAACAAAATGGAAAAGATGTGAGTAGCCTGCATTCCTTGTCTTGTGGCCCCTCTGCCATCTTTAAAACCGTTAATGTTATGTCTTCAAATCTCTCTGACTCTGACTCTTGCTTTTGTCATCACATCTCCCTCCCTGCCTCCTTGTTTCCCTTAGGGACCTTGGTGATTAAACTGGATCCAATTGGAAAATGTAGAATAATCTCACCATCTGAAGTTCTTTAACTGAATCACATCTGCAAAGTCATTTTTGCCAGGTAAGGTTATATATTCCAGGTTCCCAGAAGTAGGATGAGAGATGGACATCTTTGGGAAGCCATTATTCTATTACAATTTTCAACATTTGTAAATCTGAAGATAAACATTAACATTTGAACTGACGGTGACTGGAGGGGATGGGGGAGGGGGATAATGGGGGGAAAGAAGGGAGAGGGTTTAGTCGAGGAACACGTATAAGGGACCCATGGACATGGACAACAGGAAGAGGATTGACTATGGGAGCGGGTAGACAGGGAGGAGGAGAGCAACGGGGGACGAACTGGGACAGCTGTAACTGAACAAAAATAAAAAAATTCTGAAGTTCCAGAGTTTCTTAAAAAACCAGAAGATCTGTCAACACTGGGTCAGCCAGAGGTGAGTATCTGGTAACTCTTTTGTTAAGAACTTGTGGCCCTTCATTTCACCAAAGTCTTCATTTGGGATTTCTTTGTTAATTGATATTTTCTGCCTGACCTCTAAAGCATTTGAGCTTTTGTTCTCTCTTGTAAAAGAATGTATAATCCTACTTTCAGCAGGAAATATTAAATTTTTCTAAGAAATTGCCTTTTTAAAAAGTGGTTTCTGATTACATCTTGGTTTCTCATGTATATTTTCCTAATGTGAGATACAAATATTCTAGATCTGCTTAGAATTTATTTCTCATGAAAGTCTATTCATTTGAACTTTGAGTCCATACTTTAGGATCGTGATCCATTTTTTCAAATAAAATTTATTGGAATGACATTGGTGAATCAAATTATATAGACTTTAAGTATATAATTCTATGATACCATGTACAGGTAATCAGCTCTCTGAGGCTGCAAAATGGAGGTCCAGTTCTTGGCCAGTGATTAACTCATCGAGACGGCGGTATTCAGGAAGACCCCTTTGGGGACGTCATGCTGGCCACCTCATTAACATCAGCCTGACTGAAACAATCATGTTTCTAACAGAGTGGCTGAAGGGATTAATAATTTTGGAGCAATACAAGTTCTCCAACAGCAGAGAAGAAATATAACTGGTAATATTCTGGAAATTAGAATGAATTTTTATTACTTGCATATATGTTTCAGTTCTGAATGGGGAATATAATAGCTCACAAATAGGACAGATTCCTGAATGCTACTGATCATTTTAGCTATAATGAGGATGTTTTGTTTTTGTAAAAAACCTGATTAAGGTCTGTTTTTATTTTCATTTAGTCCAATGAAAGCTTTTGAAGGGCACTAATGTATAACCTTAAGTAACATGGGGATGTTTAAATTTAATTGATTCATAACTAGACCTTGAGATAGTGCCAAGGAAATCCAAAGACTATAAAATGTAGTTATAATTACTGTGTCACATGTAATTATTATTTTTTGACTTTTATAAACTCCCATGAACAAATGGAAAATTTGTGCCAAGTAGAAGTGTATTAGGTTCATTATTAAAAGTACACATTATAATGTGACATTGAGTATTTGTTTGGTCCTTGGTGGTTAGATATATTGCCAAGGTAACTGTGTAGCCTGTGCTTGGTATGTACCAAAATTTCAGACTCCCAGAAGGAAAGCAGATGTTCACATAAACCATATTGTTTTTACAAACAGCTTAGGCACAGTGAGCCACTCTGAAAATTAGGGTGGTGGGAAACCTCCCAAAATCCAAGTTTCCAGATGCCAGCCAAGGCCCTATGCGCATGTAGACCTGTTTAAGGAGAGCAGTCACACCTCTGCTACGTTTAACTCTTTTCTGCACAGCTCCAAACTGGAATCATTCAAAAGCCTATTGATGGTAGAATCGAAGAATGTGTAAATAAATTGCTGTATATTCATACAATAGAATATTATACAACAGTGAGAATTATCATTTAAACCCTTATGTGACAGTATGGATGAAACATAATGCTGAGAAAAAGAAACCAGACATGAAAGGATAAACATTTTATATTTCTATTTGTATAAAGTTCAGAAATAGGTAAAATTAAACACTGGAGTGTGGGAGTCACCTGAAGAGGTTATAATTGGTATAGAGAGAGGGGAGCTTTGGGACACTGGTATTGTGTCATTTACTGATCTGAGTGCTAGTAAGATGTAGCCAGTGAATATCATTTGGCTGAAGTGCTTACAATTTGTGCTCTTTTCTGTATTGTTACATTTCAATAAATACCTTACCGATAAACACTTTTTAATTTAAAAGAATAAAGACTCCTGCACATAATTAGGCAGAAGAAACATGTTATTTAGAAATCAAATTAAAGAAAATTTTTTGAGAGTACATCTGTAGAATGTTAAAATAAAACAATAAAAATATGTACAACAATTTTTTTAATGCAAGAAACTGTGTTGGATTGATTGTATTATATTACTCTGCATTGACTAATATGGCAGCCACACGTGCCTACTGAGCACTTAAAATATGGCAATTACAAATTTATATATTCTATATGTATATACTATGTGTATGTTATAGCTATATGTGATAAATGTAAAAATATACACATAGCATAAAAATGCAATATCTCATTAATATTTTCGTATTTTGTATATTTGAAATGACAATGTATTAGTGAATTTATTGGATAAAGTAAAATATATTATTTAAATTAATATTATGTTTTTAACTTTTAAACCTGATTGCTAGAAAATTTAAAACTCATATGAGGCTTACCTCGTATTTCTATTATAGCACTAACATAGATGATTTAATTAATTTCTTATATCAAACCTGGGAGTTAAGTAATAGCTCCATTTTATAAATGAGGACATTCAGTTTAGAGTAAGAAGAAAAGGTTATGTTATTGTAAAAGTCACAAAGCAAGTAATTAGTGAGCTAAAATTAAAAAAATGTGTATACATATATATGATTCTAGGTCCAGTATTTTTCACCTGTAATGTTCTACTCTCAGAAGATAGGGCAGCACTATCAGATTTTTAGTGGAGAATGAGTTTGATTAAAGAATTTTATGTATAACTAAGCTATTATTCCCATGTAAATGCAACAGAAAAACTTTGTTATGTACCCAAAGACTCAGGAAGTACGTTACTAACATATCTGCCTTACCAAAATCTCCATTTAAATACTCAATTCAGCCAATTTAGGGAAAAAATGAAGATAAAAGAGTCTTTGAGTGTGGGAATTCATGGTGTTAAAGGGATGGTTGTGGGTTTCTAATCTATTTAAACACAAAACTGAGTCTAACTATTGTCTTAAGTAGAATTTGAGTAAAAATATAATTTTTTGAGTTAAATATAGGTCTTAATAAAATAATTTTTTAAATGTAATAGAGTAGTGATTTCAAAATCCCAGAGCATACATGCAAAAACTAGGGTGTGTGTATGGAAGTGGGGCAAGGCTGAGGAAGTCTATAGTTTAATAAGTTCTTCATATTTCTTAGGAGGAATTTCATAAACATTATTTTATTCCTCAACTTGGTAAGCTGATAACAATAAGCTTAAACAAAGCCATTAAAAGATATAAAAATAAACACAGTGGAATTAAAAACGGACTACTTACAATATGCTGAAAGTAGATATCATTGAAAATATAGACAATAAAATAAAAGAGAAAATGGCAAAGAGCAGAAATGAAATAGAATCTTTAAGATTAAAATAACATGAAATAAACTTAATTTAAAAGAATTGAAAGATTTAGAGCAGAAACATGAAATAGAAACATTTCTTATTAGACTTCATTTTGTGAATACCAAACGAAAGCTGTAGTAACAAAGCTATATTTGATGACCCCAAGGTATCTAAACCCATATGTTCTTCTCATGTCTGCTATTTAGAGTTCTTAGGGTCTCAAACCCTGTTCACTATTTAATATGTTTATATCCACTGACAAGCAGCAGTATAAATTAGGTATGTTAATATCTCAGTTTTAATTATGCCTTTTTATTTCAACTTGTGGCTACATGTGCTTTGCTTTAGAATGCAATAATAACTTAATTCTTAAATGGAAGCCTTTAAAAACACTGTTTATCTCTCCTAGATCTCAGCCTCCAATTACCTGGAGATAAAATGATGGCAGTCAGAGTAAAGATACAGATACCAACAGGAAAACAATAATTTGTATACTCAGTGTAATAGCCATGTGCATCCCTGATGTGGCAACCATTGTTACTACATGTTTGCTTTGGGTTGAAATTTTCTTACTTTATTTTGAGAAAATTTTGAAATAGCGAATTCAGTGTACTAGGAATCTTGCTGCTTATTTTCTTAAATCTTATTGATATATCAGTGTTCCCAGCCCAGAGCAGCCTTGGAGCATAAAGTAAGTCTCTGTAGTAGTCATACAACAGAAAGCATTTTGATCAGATGAGATCCCACTCACTCTTGAGGAATACCAGCCATCCACCACAATATATATCCCTTTGCTCTTCAGGTATTATTCCTCTATTTCAGGCATAAATCTTACCATCAACTGCAAGATACCAGCCATTTTTCCTCTCCCCCTTTATTTCATTGTGGTGATGGTTTCTTTCTTCTCAACAGAGAAGCTTTTCATTTATGCCCACTCAAGATATTTCTGTAGACACATGTGGGAGAAGGTGCAGTTGCTTACTGAGGTTGAGTGCTTATGATAGCCATACAATACAATATAACGTATATAAGACATATAACATCATATATATTTGCAGAATTTTAGTTTTCAATTATATTTATCAACACATTCCACTGATGCACATTTGGGTGGTTAGTGGTTTTTGGCTATGAATATTCTTGTACATGTCTTTTGATGAACATATGCACACCCCTTACACATCCTTACAGCTTGATTAGCTTTTCCTAGATTTCCTGGCTTATTTCTGACCTTCTGAGAGCTTAGCTTGGTTTAGTGTTCACACAGTCCCCAGTGAGTAGAGAGAATAATCAGAATTTGGAAAAACTGGAAGGGACTATGGATTAGGCATGCATAGGCCAGACTGGTGTCTGCATGAAATACTGTTTGGACATATAGTTTTGTTACACCACAATAACCTGGATGAGGAAAATGTTTAAATTTTCATGAGAAAGATGGCTTTTCCAAGATGGTTTCACTTCGTAGTTCTTTTGGTGGAATTTTCTTGTGTGCTAAGTCATTTGGAGAAATTTATTTTCTAGTAAACACAAGACAGTAAGATGTCTTACTATAAAACTAATTTATGTAGCTGGGCTATGTAAAGTCAGCTGGGCTGACAGAGAGAATCCAGATATTTGTACTTTTTTATTGAAATTAAGCTTTTATTTATTTATATTCTTTGAATGGTATCCATGCATTTTTCTGACATTCATCCTGGGAACACTTGTGCTGGGCACATGCGAATTGCTCAGTGCAGGAGATTAGAGCAACCTCATGTGAAGCAGTTTTCATACCAATGCTGACTTCCTCTGGTCCTGAGATCTGTTTTTCATATGCTCAGTGATGTTCTGCCTTTGGTCTGTAACAGAGCTGTACTGTTGGAATTCTGGGAGGCTTTCTACTGGGCATCAGTGATTTCCTCTCCTAAACTACAAACACAACTGCCCCTTCTGAGGAGGAAAACAGACAGGTTTGCCTTGGCCAGAGTCCAATGGCCCAGAGTCAAGACCTTAAGTGGTTTTTTAAGTGCCCAGTCTAGGTTTTCTGAGGCTCAGTCCACTTGGTAGCCTAAGAAGGAAATTACCCAATCATTTCTCTTCTGGCATTTACTAGTACACAGATGTTTCTTTTGATTCTGTAGAACAAACTTGAACTGGCACTTCTCCTGCATAGGAGGATACAACTGGTAGGAGATATAAAATGTTTTTCATTGACTTAGAAGTATTAGAGACTATATTACGAAAAATCATACTTGAAAATATTTTTATCCTTTACATGTTTTTTATCTGTGCTATATAATTAGTGCTTCTAACACTACTTCTAACACTCACAAAAGCTGGAAATTCATAGATATCTGTTCTAAAGTTTCTTATTATGTGGACCACACCCCCTGTCCTAACAATGCTGAATCTCTGGGAAAGAGGCCTAAGAATTCCCATTTTTGTCAGTCATCTTAGATAATTCCGATGTATACTAATGTTTGTGGACATCTGGCTTAAACTGTAAAGCACACTCAGCTGTATGTACTCTGCTATTAGAATCTATTTGTGAATAAGAGGAAATGTAAATTGCAATAAGTCAGGTGATTTACCTGATCAGTTCTTAAGTAATGGACCAGAGTGTTAATTTTTTTTCAAAAATTATTTTTATTAAATCAGGCAGGCCCAATGCAATATTGTCATGCAAATGCTTGCTGTCATTCCTCCCAAATTTCACCAGATTTTGCAACTTCTTCATGTTGGTCCTCATTGATCATTGAAACATCCATCGGTCTGCCCACCCCTTTCCCTCCAGCAAATTCAGATTTTATTAGATCCACTCAATGATAATAAAGATGGGCATTTTTGAATATACACAATGTGTCAGAGACAATGCTAAGGACTCAGAGTATTATCGAATTTATTTAATCCTTAATCACACTAACATGGCTTTACCATTTACCCTATTTGAAGAAATGGACACTAAGAAAGCCTATGTAACTTGTCCAAGTTTACAGCTACTAAGTGGCAAAGTTTAAAATTACAATTTAGAATTGTTTGACTCTAGACTTTGTGATCTTTACAATAGTATTATATTATTCTTTCTTTAGAATCCTACAGTATTCTCTTTAATGGGACTGTTTAACCTGATTAATTCATCCTAGTGACATGTATAATTTTACCATAGCACTATCACATTATAGTTTGTTGTTGTTGTTTGTCTAGTTTGATCTTGAGATCCCAAGGTGACAGGTATTTCATTTTTTCATATTTGAATTCTTGTCCCACAGCTCTTAGAGAAAAGAATACTGAATGAGAAAGTGAATGTTAGTGAAATATCAAATACATTTAATAGCAACCACTAGAGATTAGTGGCTTTGTCCAAAAGGGTTACATTGTCTATGGAGGATTGTTTTTTATTGTTGTTCAATTACAGTTGTCCCCATTCCCCCCCTCCGCCCATTAATCTCCCCTGCCCTACCCACACCCCACCTTCCTCTTTAAATCCCCCCCACTGTCTTTGTCCATGTGTCCTTTATACATGTTCCTTGACTTGACCCTTCCGCTTCTTTCCCCATTATCAATCCCCCACACCCCCGCCGCCCGCTGCTCTGCCCACTGTCAGTTTGTTCTTTATTTCCATGTCTCTGTAGAATTTTTTATAAAGAACTACTAAAAGTTGGTCTGTTTTATATTATCAGCTTCCACTAGCTATTCTAAACACTGTCAATGATAAAATAATTCTCTCCACCTGGGTAGATCACTCTCACTGTGCACTTCCCCTTCCAAGCAATTGATCTCAAATTGTGCTACTAGATTTTTCAGTGACTAATTGCTGGCAGCTATTTTGCGATTGTCTTGCTTCTCTCAAACGTCTCCTGGTTTCCCCTGACTTCCCCCTGCACAGCGTCCTGTCTTATGCAGGTTAGAGGCTGTAGGTGGTTTGTTTCCATACACTTGTACATTGACATCTAGTTTTGTCGTAAATGTCGTCCATGGGTTTTTTATTTACTCTCTAGCTCCTCTGTCCCTTTCCATGTAGTTTTCCTGGAAGTTCCCCAGACTATACTTTTCTTACTTCTGTCACCTTCCCAGGATCCTCCTGGTATTTTTAATCTTTCTCAAAATGAAATGTGAGAATGGTACCTCATTATTTTTAACTTTTCATTTTTTAGTAAGCCTGGTAATTATTTTCTGTGCATTTATTAATTTATATTTTTTCTTTTGTATGTGGCCTGTTAATAGTTTTGCCCATTTTTCTGTTGGTGTCTTTGCCTTTTACTCAATGATATGTAAGAGCTCTTAAAGTATAAATCTTTTTGAAAATTTGTATTTTATTGTTTATGCTATTACAGCTGTCCCTGCTTTTTCTTCCTTTGCTCACCTCTACTGAGCCTCCCTCCCCTCCTTCGGGCTATCTCCTCGTGTTGTCCCATGGGTCACACATACATGTTCTTTGGCTAATCCCTTCTTTTTTCATCTAGACCTCCCCTTCCCAGTCCCCTCTCACAACTGTCAGTCTGTGCCATCTAACTGTGCTTCTGTTTCTATTTTGTTAACTTATTTTGCTCAAGATATAAATCTTAATTCTTTGGCTATCAAATAGTAATAATAATAATTAATAATAATTTTAACAGTGTGGCATTTGCCATCTAAAGTTATTCTGATATAATTTTAAACTTTAAGTGAATCAATATCTCAATTTTTTAAAAATATGATTTTGGTCACATTTACAGAAACCTAAAAACTGGTTGTTGAGGAATTTGTTTAGTTTAACTGACAAACTGTTTAATTAATGTAACTGCAGGATAAAGAATAGTGAATTCTTGAAAAGCAGCACATTTTCTTAACATTAGATGACACCAAACAGTTTTATTCCCATTCATAGATGATCTCTACAGGCTGTGATTTATTAAATGATTAAAAACTAAAGTTTATGTGATGCCTCATAATTTGAATACTTCTTACACTTACATAATTTGAGCCTCACAATAATTCATACTTAGAAAAATAACTGCCTAAAGTCAGCAGCAATGGATTTTTTTTGCAAGTGAATTCTGACTAATTATAAATCTTTCTTGTTGCTAAGGGATCTGAAGGTCAGTATTAGCAACTACAGTAAAAAAAAAAAATCATGGACAACCAGTTAGCGGACCTTTGCCAGGAAATGGATTGTTTGCAGATTACTTGGCATAGATCCCTGAAAAGAAGCAAATCTTCTGTCCCACCCCTTTACTCTGCTTTTCCTGCCTGTTCTGTTCCAAAGAAGCAAATGTTTAGACACATTTGAACCATCAAGTCTAGTAGTTTATACTAATCTGAACAAAATAAGTTATAAAGACCAGATGACATTCAAATATTACCCAGTTTTTTCCTACAGCTGACAAGATCTTTATATATTTTTAAGGTATTATAAAAATTATCCTTTTTTAGGCTTTGTCTCTGATATTAAGTTAAAAGTTTAAGAAAACTATAAAGCACTTTTTTTTTGATTGGGGGAATTATTTCTTGAATACAAATTTTAAAAAAAGTCTCTTTATATAAAAGTTATTAGTTTCTGTGCTGCTGCAATTCTGGTGAGTCAGAAACAAACCATATTTGGACTTTCAATTTTCCACTTCCAATGGCTTCCTCTGTCTTTTTTTTTTTTCCCCAAGCTCAACAAATGTAGTATATTTTAATCAAGTGAAAACAGACGAAAATGTGACTCATTCTACTCGGCTAGGGATTGGTTTGCTTGATGTCATCCCATTTTCTGCTGCCAAATCATTCTAAGGCATATAATCAATCTAGGGAATCCTGCATTTCAGCGTAGAAACGAAAGCATTTTTTGTTCTAAACTGTCTTTATCTTTCTTTTCCCTCTTCTTTGTGTTTCCTTAAAAAAAAAAAACAACCAAAAACTCATGAATAGCTTCATACTTTTCCTATGTGTCATACCACATACATTTCCTTTCATTCCCCAGGTCACCATTCCACTGCTTAATATATATTTCTTCTGTAGACTCTGCTATTCTTTATGTAGATAAGGGAGCCATAAGATTTATACTTAGCTTGAAAACTCTGCTCACTTTCTTATGCAGGTTAGAGGCTGTAGGTGGTTTGTTTCCATACACTTGTACATTGACATCTAATTTTGTTGTAAATGTCGTCCATGGGTTTTTGATTTACTCTCTGGCTCCTCTGTCCCTTTCCATGTAGTTTTTCTGGAAGTTTTTTGGCACACCTCCCTTTCAGGGCAGGTCTTGCCATCTGCTTTCATGACTTTATCTGGCATCCTTATTCTGAGAGCTCTAAAATCTTTATCTTTATGTCAGCCATTTTAAAGAACCCGACTCAAATTTACCTTTTGACTGAAATCACTCCTCAGATGCTCCACAAGCACCTGGAATTCAAAATATTGAAGGAGGTTGGGGGTAAGTGGAGGAGGGCCTAGTGAGGATAAATGGTGATGGAAGGAGACTTGGGGTGGTAAACACACAATACAGAGAAGAGGCGGTGTACTGTGGGATTTTGTACCTAAGCCTATATAATTTTCTTAACCAGTGTCACCCCAACAAATTCAATAAAAAGGAAAAAAAAGTGAATTATTTCCACTGGGCACTCAAACCCAATCTTTAAAAAAATTTTCCATTTTAATTAATAACTTCTTTATCTAAGTCACCAAAACTAAGTTTCTGGGGTTTGTTTGACTTCTCTCTCTTCATGATCCTTTATGTTGAATGGATGTTTAAATGCTCCTACTTCTTTCTCAGAAATAACTCAAGAACCCCATTCCTTTTTAGTTGTTAAAAGGAAAGACTTTGGAACCTTAAAATTAGGGTTTAAATTCTACCTCCACCACTATTATCCATGTGACTTTGGGTCTGTTAGTTAAAATCTCTCTGGCCCTCAATTTCCTTCTCTATACACTGGTAATAAGTATTGTACCTATGTCATAGAAAAGAAATACAGTATACGTATCATAGGACTTTTGACTTAGAACAGGTCTTGGCATATTGTAAGTGTTTTATGAATGTCAGCTATTATTGTTTTCATCATTATCATCACTGTTAACAGCTTTACTGACTTACTTTATCTCTGTCTAGAAGACTGAAATGCTCTTCTAGCTTCAGCTCTTAGTTCTCTACTTTCTAATCCACGGCAAAATGTTTACGTCAATCAGGGTCCATTCAGAACATCAGAAACCACACCAGGTATTTCAATGTAGGAAAATAACGAGATACTGAATAATAGGATGAGAGGACTGGTAAAACAAAAAGACTTACCAGAGGAAAGCTGCAGACCCTGTTGGTCCTCCTAGCGCTGAGCCAATGGAGGTGTGAAGCTGGGGTTTTCAGAAACTAGAAGGCTAAAGGAAAGGCCCTGCAAAGGGGACCAACCTTGGAGGAAGGGGTGCTGCCTGGAAGGTACTGGTGCCTCCACGCGGCCTGGTGAGGCTGGTTGTGGGAGGGTCATAAGAAGTCCAAGTGCCATGGTATGGCGACTTTGACAAATCACAAAGCAAACAGAAAGGAGAGAGTTTCTTCCTTTTATCAGTCTTTTAGTTTCCCTTTACCATCCCCTATTGACAGAATCTGACACGGAACCAGCTGGCAGAAGAGAGCAACTTGCAGAGGCCCAGCACTAGCATCCCAGAGCTGAGTGGAGAAGGATGGACTGGAGATGAGAGTCAATAGCTTAATAACCAAAACAATATGCTTCCTAAGACAGAGATCATCTCTCCTTCCCAATTCGGAAAGATTCAATGGTCCCTGATGGCCAGTGGGATAAAGTTTAGACTCCTCATACTCCGGGTAACACCTGCTTTTTCAGCTCTTTCCTCAACCCTCTTTTTTCTCCCTTATTACTGTGCTCACTGCACCTCCTGGCTTTCAGTTCCACTCCACTATTCCCTTTGCTCTACAGCCCTTCATCCGTTCTCCTGAAATGTTTAAAATTTCCATTGCCTCTATTTTGCTTCATCTTCTGACTCCCTTTGTATTTGGACAAAATCTTGTTCCTCCTTTAAACGTCATTTCTTCCATTACCCTGGAAGTTCCAGACAAACTGAATGACATGTTTCTTTGTACTTCCATAAGTGGTTCATTCATTCAAATCAAGTGTGTATTGACCCCATACTACGTTACAAACATTGTGCAACAGATTACACATACAGTGATGAACCAAATGTCATTATGGAGTTGTCTGAGGAAGTGACTTTTGGACTGGGATTAGAGGCAGTAACTGGCAAAGGGGGTGGATAGAAGAGAACAGTAATGAATTCAGTTTCGGAGAAGTTGAGTTTGATATTCCTTTGATCCATCCAAGAGGAGAATTTGAGAGGACTATTGTATAAATGAGTGTGCAGTTCAAAAGTAAGGGCTAACAGGAAAAACATTGACACTTTTTAGCATATACATTCTAATCAAGGTCCTGGGGATAAAGGAGAGAGAAAAAAAGAAGGCGGTGGCTAAGTTTTTAATAGCTGCAACAATTAAAGGCTAAATCAAAGGGGATGACCCTAAAAGGAGAGAAGGAATGCTCAGAGAGGCAGGATTAAAAGCAGAAACAGTGAGAAAAACATTTCAAAAGATGAAGTAGCAATAGTGTTGAGTGCTGCTGAGGTTTAGTAAGATAAACTTGCAGGCCTTTGTACTGGACTGAGTCACCTTGTCAGCGAACCAGCGATCATAGGGGGATCCATTCAGTGGGGTGATAGTCCTACCACATGGAGTAGAGTGAGGAATGAGGGAGTGAAAATTTTTGACAGCTGATGTAGAGGATTTGTTTGAAAAGTGAACTAGGGGGCTTATTTCTTTGTTTCACAGTTATTACGAGCTTTTCAACCAGCTGTAGTATGCACATCCTGTGGGCAGCTTGGTGGTGTTTGTAACCTTTGCACTTTATACCAGAAACTGGCCCCTACTGGATGTTTGATAAAGGAGTCGAATGACTGATTAAGGTTATTAAAGAGGATTAATTGAAATGGTAACATAACCGTGTCTAAGTTCATTTGTTACAAAATACAACAGACTGGTTAGTTTATAAACACTGGAAATTTATTTCTCACAGTTTTGGAGGCTGGAAGTCTGAGTGAGATCCGCTTTCTGAGGAAGGCGCCCTTTTGGATCAGAGTCTTCTCATTGTATCCTCAGATGGTAGAAAGGGCTAGGGATATTTTATAAGGCACTAATCTCATTCGTGGGGTTTCTACTCTCACGATTTAAGTACCTCCCCAAACCCTGCCTACAAATACCATTACTGTTGTGGTTTAGGACGTCAAAACATGAATTTTGGAGAGATGCAAACACAGAGCTCATAGCATTGAGGAAGCTCTTCAAGGCTTAGGTGTAATGGAATCGAAGCTGAAATGTTTGTTAATTTTTTTCCTGACTTATTTTTGGCCTAATTTTGAAGACACAGTTCAATGATTCAGAAATATTTTGCATATTAAAAGTTAAAAATAGAAGTTAGAAGAACCGATTAGAAAATACAGCCAATATTTGAAAATACCACAATGCAATAAACTTCACAACTCTAACCCACATTCCTCTTGTTTGAGTTTGAAAAGTCAAATATGTTTAACTCCAATTTAACGTATACAGGAGGAAAACTAAGCTTTTGTTTGCTCTGCAGTGAAAGAAACTAGATTGCCAGTTTCTTTCAACATATGTTCTCTAATCTTATAGGAGCCAACATCTTAATTTTTGTCTTTAATTTGTACAAAATCCAAGGTTATGTTTACAAAATCACCTTTGCTATTTTTAAAAGTATAACTTTGAATTGTGTATAAAAATTACCTTCAATATTACAAATCAAGGGATTTTAATTTAGGCTTCCAAGTTTAATATTGCTTAGATGTTCTTATTGAATAACTGCTCACATTACTGTTGAAAACAAATTATCTGTGTGCTAAATTCTACACAAAATTGTCAAGTATGTGATGTTATTAAAGCCTTTTGATGCCACCTTTGGCAGCCCTGCCATCCCCTTGGGCTCTTCTTCCCTTCTCTGCCTCCCACATTTGATCAATTTCAAACAAATTCCACAAAACTACTGTCAGTGTGAATAGGTTGGGTAAATACTTTTTCAGGTAAGTCGTAATGACAAATTAAGATTCCTCCCTCCATGGTTTTTCCCGCTTGGTGCTAACCCTTCGTGTTTTAACAGAGAACCACCCCTTAGCTTAACGGACTTCTATTCCTCACGGGATGTATCTGGGAAAAGAAACTTTTTATTTCCTCTCAGCCACAACATAGGCAGGTGCTATTTCCATACATAGTCCTGGAGGGTGTATCTACCCAATGTGAAAGCACTGCATCCAGGCTGGGCGCAGTGCCTTTGGGAGCCCAAGGGCACCGTAACAGGTCAGGACGGTGGAGTTTGGTCTGGGCCTCTGTACTGGTACTCCTTTGTTGAATTTACTCCCTTGAAGCATCTTTCAGGATTTGGTTCAAGGTTGGACATTCATGCTCTTGCCATCTGTTTTTGTGTTTATAATTACCTTCCTGACTCTGACATATTTCTAACCACTTGCCCTTCTTCTGGAAACTACCAATGACCCTGAGCTCTTGAACCAGTTCTTTCTCTATTGTTTTATATTCCTGTTCAGCCATGTCAGGAATCCATTATTTTCATTCACATGTTTATCCCTTCCCTGCTCCCTATTCAGAGTAATTGGTAGAGTAATTGTTTTTGGACTTTCAGTAGTTCATTTTAAGAAATAAGTGTTTCAGTGGGGTATTATAATTACTTAAAATCTTCACCACTTTTTCTAATAAATGTGATATTCTGATTCTAGTATGTTATACAAACTTATAATTAACAAAAAAACCTCCATTACTTTTGCTTCTTTAATAAATTATAGACCCTTTTTTAAACCTTAAAGATCTTACTTAGAGGAATTGTAAGAAATTAAAATATGAGTGTAGACAACAAACAATTATTGTCATCTACTATTGGCTACATGCAATTATTTTACTAATCATCATCATTATTTCACCATTTAGTGAGTGTTATCTCCTTTCCACATACAAGGGAGGAGTATCTCCTAGAGACATCATTAGGTAACAATTATGGCATGGACATAGAACTGTAATTCAAGGCCAATGCAAGCTGTGTTGTTTCTGAGCATTAACATTCAGTTCAATTATTTTACTAGAAACTAAAGGTGACCCATTGTCTCATTTGAAGACATAACCTTCCATTGTAATTAAAGACATGGGAATTAGATTTCCTATTTTCTTTTCCTTCCTTCCTTCCTTCCTTCCTTCCTTCCTTCCTTCCTTCCTTCCTCCCTCCCTCCCTCCTTCTCTCTCTCTTTCTTTTCTTTCTCCCTTCCTTCCTTCCTTCCTTCCTTCCTTCCTTCCTTCCTTCCTTCCTTCCTTCCTTCCTTCCTTCCTTTCTTTCTTTCTTTCTTTCTTTCTTTCTTTCTTTCTTTCTTTCTTTCTTTCTTTCTTCTCTCTCTCTCTCTCTCTCTCTCTCTCCCCCCCCGCCCACCGCCTCTCTCACTACTCATCTGCACTAAAGCTGTAAGCATATCATTTAACGTCTCCAAACCTCAATTTTGTTAGCTCTTAATTAGGGGATGATGCTGTTGTAGATGACAATTGTTCCTTTCTT
Organism: Mormoops blainvillei; assembly: GCA_004026545.1. Lineage (NCBI taxonomy): Eukaryota > Metazoa > Chordata > Mammalia > Chiroptera > Mormoopidae > Mormoops > Mormoops blainvillei. Next base: position 260,689 of record PVJD01000508.1, on the reverse strand, counting down.
CCAGAATTGTCTGTGCTCGATGAAGTAATCCATGTAAAGTAGTTAGCATGGTGACTGGTATAAAGTAAGCACAATATAATAGTTTTTCCTTAATTCAGAAATTTTAGCTTTTTAAAAATAATCTTCCTTCTCTTTGGGCTAACAAATAAGAAATAGAAACAATTATATGTTTAAGGCAGGGACCTCCATATTCCTGTGAGAGGGAATTGTATTTCTTTGATTCTTTATAAATGCCTCAAAGTGAAGGTGGGTAGTAGAGGTGATTCTTGATAAAATCCTTAAATCAGGCAAAGAGGAAATGTCACTGTTAGGATTCTATTTCTCCTTTGAAAGGTATGACAAACTATGGAGACTGGAGAATTCTTCAGAGAGATGTGTACAGTTGAGCACAGAGGCTTTATACAGTTGAGAGTATTATTAAGTAAGACTTTAAGATCTACCAGTAGATTCTGAGACCTGGGATTGGTTGTAAATAATGGCAAGTATTCTACCATTTTATGCCCCACCATTCTAAGCTAATAGCAGACATGACCAGTCCAACACTACACTCTTCTCTGCTCAGTGCATAGATTTGTCCTCATGTTCTCTCCAGTAAAATACTCTAGGTGAGTCACTACAAGTCAATCAAAAGTCATCCCACATGATGAAACCTATTTGTAGTCTTTGTAGAATGCTCACTTTTTATACTGGAAGAGGAAATCTAAAGGGAAAATAAAGTAGGAAAATACCCTAGCGTGCCAATATTAAAATTTAAATATGAAATGGATTTGATAATTTGAAAGTAAGTCTAAGTCAATTCAACACCATTTACTAAAACACAAATAGGTCTAAAAATCTGAATCAGTAGGGAAGTTATACACACATGAACACATAATTTAGAGACAAGATAGGTAGTAGTATGTTGTGATTAATTAGTCCAGAAAGAAGTTCTAAAAATTTCCAAGAATAGGACAAGTAAGCCCTAAAGGAGCATTCAGTCATTATTCATTCAGCAAACATCTCTTTGAGTAAAGCCGTGTTGATGCTTTATTTTTATTTTTATTTTTGATATGCTAAAGAGACACAAACTTTTAAATTGGAGAAGGTGAAAATGCCTCCATTTTAGACAGGAATAATCAAGGACCACGTTCTCCAATTTTATTCTCGATAATTTTCCAGCATTGCTTTTCAGAATTTCAATATCAAATATTTCACCTTTGTTGAAATTCTCACACATTCATAGCTAATTATATATCCATTTAAATCTCTACTAGTCTAAAGAATCATTAGGTCTCTTGAGTTTGCTTGTGCTACATTTGTGGAAAATAGTAAAAAATCTGAATTGGAAAAGAACTGTAGCCCTGTCAGTAAGATGTGGTGTTCAATAGAGAAGATGAAAGTATTATGTTACAACTGACATGGTGACAGAAGTGCTTAATAAAGTAATTTATTCTATAAAAATGTAAAAAAAATACTCAGAACGGCACTCTGTTCTCTAAAGTTGCTGATACATTGCAAATTTGGATATTATTTTATGTCTGATTCAGCAGTTTCACAAACACTAAAATACTCAGCATACAGCTGTGTCCCTATTTGCACAGACTCCACATTTGCCAAAGCAAATACTGGTCTGCTCCCTGTAATTCTACCATGCCACTGGAGTTTCTCCTGTATTTATGGGGTGGGTGTGTTGATTGTAAGTTAGAGTTCTGGTGTTTGGTTCTTGACTACATTGTACTTAAGTTCATTCTATGTTTTTTTGGTTAGAACTTGAAAGCAATGCCACTTTTAGATTTGGGAGGGTGCAAAGAAATAAGACAGGAGAATTATATTATGGACATGATATATCCTTACTATATTTCCTTGACTTGTATGTATGTTTGAAAGACTCATCCTTTCTCTTGTCTCCAAAATATACTTCAAGATACTCCATTTGAAATTCATACTTATTCTGTACCGGTGGAAGGTTACTGAACTTGAGTTTTATTCATGGCATTTTAATGAATTTTCATGCTGGTAGAGAAAAACAATTAGCAGGTATGAGACTTGGAATGTATCAATAATGATATTGTTCTTGAAACACTGAGCTGTAAGCAAACTGTTTTGAATAATAAATAATTTCATTAGAATATTTATATATTTGTGTAACAAGCAGTGAAATATGAATGATTAAAATTGATCTGGAGAAAATGAGCTTTCTGTCTCTGATCCCTCTTTCCCTTCTCCTCATCTTCATTTCTACTTTCTGGCTGAATATTTCAACAAAGATAATGATTTAGATGCCCACAGTAAATGTATCATCTTCCTTCAAGTGAGTTATGTACTCTCCGATTATAACCCATTTCTTTCAATTTACCCTATCTGTTTATAATATTATATTCTTATCATTTCTTGCTCTTGCTCAGTACTCTCACTTTTCTACTTCATGGATCCTAAAACTGGAGATACGAATTTCTGTGGTTTCTGAGCATAAAGCCTCTTCCTATTCTGACTAGTTTACTTATTGCCTCTTGTGTAAGTAGAGGTTAGTTGATCCTTTGCACTTTCCCTGCTCTTGTTCTCCTTACCTCTCTCTTCCTTTCATTCCAAGTCCTATTTGTTTTCAATATCTAGTCAAACAGTTTATGTCTTTTACTTGCATAATTCAGTTTATTTACATTTACTATGTCTCAATTTTTAACATTGCATCTCATCTTTTTTATTTCCTTTTTATTGAATTTAGTGGGGTGACACTGGTTAACAAAATTATACAGGTTTCAGGTGCACAATCCCACAACACATCATCTCATCAACTGTACACTGTATTGCGTGTTCATTACCCCAATTCAAGTTTCCATCCATTGCCAATTATCCTCTCTATACCGCCCTCCCCTTCTCCTCTCCCCCAACCCCAGCAATCACCAGAATGTTCTTGTCCATGAGTTTTTTTTCTCTCTCTTTTTTCTTTTACTTAGTCCCTCCATCCCCCTTCACCCAGCCACCCAAACTACCCCTGGCCTGACAGGTGTCATCCTGTTCTCTATTTCTGAGCCTGTCTCTATTTTGCTTGTTAGTTCATCTTGTTCATTAGATTCCATGTATGACTGAAATCATGTGGTACTTGTCTTTCTCTGACTGGCTTTCTTCAGTTTGCATAGTGATCTCCAGGGCCATCCATGCTGTTGCAAAGGGTAAGGTTACCCTTTTGTTTTTTTAATGGCCAAGTGGTATTCCATTGTTTAAATGCCCCGAAGCTTTTTTATCCACTCATTCACTGATGGACACTTGGGCTGCTTCTCAATCTTGGCTATTGTAAGTAATTCTGCAATTAACATGGAGGTGCTTAGATTCTTTTGAATTAGTGTGTTGGGTAAATTCCTAGAAGTGAAATTGCTGAGTCATAAGGCAGTTTCATTTTTAATTTTTCGAGGTAACTCCTTACTGCTTTCCACAGTGGCTGTACAAGTTTGCATTCCTACCAACAGTGCACTGGGGTTCCCTTTTCTCCACATCCTGGGCAATACTTTTTTATTGATTTATTGAAGATAGCCATTCTGACAAGTGTGAGGTGATTATCTCATTGTGGTTTTAATTTGCATTTCTCTGATGATTAGTGATGTTGAGCATCTTTTCATGTCTATTGGCCATCTGTATGTTCTCTTTTGAGGTATCTATTAAGTCTTTTGCCTATTTTTAAATGAGATTTTTTTATTTTTGGTGTTGAGTTTTATAGTTTTTTTAAAAATAAATTTTGGATATTAATCCCTTATCAGATGTATTCTTTTTATTTATTTTGCTTTTTCGGGGAGGGGGTTAGTAGATTTTTTGTTCACCTTCTATTTTATTATTTTATATTCACCCCCAATTAGATTTTATTTTATGCATTTAACTTCTATTCTTTTAGTTATTCTTATATTTTCACACAACTATTAAAATTATGTCTAAAATTAATATCTTTAACATTTGACTGACTAAAACAGGAACTTAAAATGTTTTAGGCTCAAAACCTTATGTGTGTGTATATTACATATTATACATATAATACAACATAACATTATATAAGTAATGTATATATGTTTTATGATATATGATACATAGAATATGTTACTATATGTAGTATATAACACATAGAATATATATATATATATATTACATATATTGTATAATATATAGAATATAGTTGACCTTGAACAATGTGGGGCTAAGGAACACTGAGCCCCTCCTGCATTCAAAAATCTGCATATAACTTAAGTTCCTCCTCTATATATGCGGATTCCCAACTGTGAATCTAAAATCCAAGAATAAGTCAACCGGCAGAGTTCAAATCTCTGATGTTCACAGGTCAATCGTACATGTAATTTTAGTCATATATTATGTTTATTAACCCCATTGGATTTTAGAAATTGTTTTATGTAATCACTGATAGTTTGGATTTACCCATATGTATACCATTTTCTTTGCTTGCATCTCAGATATTTTTTCTGAGATAACTTTTGCTTTTTTTTCAAAGTATATCCCTGCAGTGGCTTACACTGTCTTCTGGTTTCCATTGTTTTTCTTGAGAAATGAGCTTTTAGCTTATTGTATCTTTCACAGTAATTTACCTTATTTTTTCCTGTGCTTCTTATATAATGCTATGTCTCTGTCATGTCACTATCCCAATACAATGTACTTATTTGTGAGTTTCATTTTATTTATTGTGCTTAGATTTTTTACATTTCCAACTTTGAGGATCAGAGTAATTTTCAACTTTGAAAAATTATTAGTCATCATCTTTTTAAATATTGTTTTTTACCCGTTCTCTTGATTTCTCCTTCTGGTATTCTGATTAGAAATGTTAGAACTTATTCTAACCTCAATATTTCTTAATGCCTTTTTTATATTTATTATTTTATTGTTTTTCTATGTTGTATTTTGGATGGTTTTTCAAGTTCCGTGTTCCAATAATGAATTCTCTCTTCAGCTATGCCTCATGTGTCTGCTTTTGGATTAACTGATTATTTCGAATGATTCCATTTATCTCCATTATGGACTTGTGATTAATATTTCTTTTTTTAAAAGATTTTATCTATTTGCTTTTTTTATAGAGGGGGGAGGGAGGGAGAAAGGAAGGCAGAGAAACACCAGTGTGTGAGAGATACATCCATCAGTTGCCTCTCACACACCCCAACTAGGGGCCTGGTCTGCAACCCAGGAATGTGCCCTGACTAGGAATTGAACCAGTGACCTTCTGGTTTGCAGACTGGTACTCAGTCCACTGAGCCACACCAACCAGGGCTAATATTGATTTTTAACACTTTGTTAATGGTTGTTCTAGGGTTTATTATACACATTTTTAATCAAGTTCAACCTTCACATGTATTGTTAAACTTTATAACAGTACATTTCCAATTCTTCTTTTCTACCTTTATGCTACTTTTATCTTATAGTTTACTTTTCCATATGCTATAATTGCTACTATTTTTGCTTTAGATATTCAATTATATTTTAGAGTAATAATAATAAAATAACATCTTTTATAGTTACCTCTATTTTAAGCATTTTCAGAGATCTTTATTTCTTTATGTAGACCCAAGTTTCTGTCATATTTCTTTTGCTTGAAGAATTTTCTTTAACATTTCCTGTAGTTTCAGTAATGAATTATCTCAGTTATCTGTCTAAAAAATTCTATAAATCTATTTCATTTTGAAAGATGTTTTTGTTGGGTAAAGAATTTTTGTTTGGCATTATTTTTTCTTTTACCACTTTAAAAGTGATATTTCATTGTCTTTTGCCTTTCAATGTTTCTAGTGAGAAATCTGGTGTCATCCTTTGTTTTTCTTAATGCATTATGCCTTATTAACCTGGTTGTCTTAAGGTTTTTATATTATTATTATTATTATTATTATTATTATTTTTAACTGCTTAGAACTTTGTTTTTCCTCTTTGGTATTTATCCTGCTTGGTTTTCTCTGAGCTTTTTAAATCAGTAGTGCCTTTAACATATTTTATTATTTTGGAAATCCCCAGTCATTCTCCACATATTTCTTCTGTCTCATTCTCTCCCTCTTCAATTTGTTTTGCAATATATTCCTTTTTTCATATTGTTGAAATCCAAGTTGCTTGGCTGCCCTGTAACCTGAACTCTGTATTGGAAAATAATAATTATTTTGAAGATTGTATGGCTTTTATGTATTTTTACGATGGGAGCAATACACTTGTCTGCTTTCTACTTCCTAGTTAGAAGCTAGGCACCTTCTAGTTTGACATTTTAGATACTAGCTAATGACTTTGAGCAATGAAAGATATGAAAATTAGTACATTTTCTCTTCCTTCTACCTTCCCTCTTCTCTAGCTTCTTAATTTGATTTGTTTATTTTTTAACACATTTTTTTCCTTTAGCCACTTTTTTTTTTCATTTTTAGCATGATCTCTTCAAATTGTGCCATCTATTGACTGACTGAATGTCATAAATGCAGGTTTTTGTTTTCAAAAGTATTATTTTGCTTCTTTTCCTTTCCATCAGTATTTTGCAGACATTTGTTCTGGTGCTGAATATTACTGTGGAAACTTTTTAAACCAACTCAATTTTTCTCCTTTGTATTGGGATTTTTTTTTAACTCCTCAATATTCATATAAATGTTATATATATCATGGAAATTCACTAAGTATGCCATGATATGACCTGATGTTAACTGTCTAGTAACTTCTGTTATGATATATGTGCCCTTTCCATATGTATATTCAAGATATTCTTTTTATTCAAATTTTTTTCTCTTATATCTTTGTATATCTTTTCTGTTCCATTTGTTCTATTTTTAAATTTAGTAGCACCTATATATATGCTATACACATATATATCTATCCAGTATCTATCATTGCCTTTATATATTTTAATAATTATATTATATTCCATTTCATTTTTGTGTGAATGTCTTTAGCCTGTTCACTATCTCTCTGTTTTCAATAGTATTTATTCCATTGCTTTTACTTTCAACTATAGTTTTTCATTTTCTAAACATTTTCATATTAATATTCATTTCCCTTCCGAGTGCTGATAAATTAGTTTTTTATCTACTATTAGTATATACATTTTGATTCTATTAATTTATTATTTGTGTGATTTGTTAATAGAAACATAATGAGAGTCTGAAGAATTCTGTTTAAACTCCCCTCTGCTTTTTCATGTACTGTCTTGTTCTTCCTCTGCCTTTTGCTTACATTTCTTTTTTCTTTATATTTTAGTTTCTCTTTTTAGTTTCCATGCTGGCACTTACTGGTGCTAGAAGTTTACTAATAAATATAATGGAACCAGGAAACAAGCTGGAAGTGTCTGTGATTTTGTTTTTGATTTATTTTCTCGAGCTCTCTTCAAGGTCTATCTTCACTCAGTTTTTCGCATCCATAGGTTGGCATGGCTGACAGTGACATTTATAGTGAAGCTCTCTTTGCTTACGTGGCCTTTCCCCAGTGACTTTCTGAGCTCAGATCCCTTAAACAGTACAGGTCATTTGATTAACTGCTCTGCTACCTCTTTCATGTAAATGTTTATATATATATACACACATACACACACATATATACACATGTATGTATATAAATTGGATGATGGTTCAGAACAGTGTTTCTCAAACTTTCAGTTTGGTTTCAGCATTTTTATAATTATTGAAGACCACCAAAACATTTGCATTTTTATAATTATTTTATAACTTCATAATAATAATTATAAAATTATATATTTTATTATTATTATATAATTGTGATATAATTTTTATAACTATTGAGGGCCCCAAAAACATTTGGTAGATTATGCCTATTGATGCTTATTATTTTATAAATTAAAACTAAGAAAATATTTTTAAAAGCTATTAATGAATTTCAAATAACAATAATATACCTATATTGTGTTAACATAATGTATTTTTCATGAAAATAAATATATATACAAAACACAAAATTAATCATGAAATTGGCATTATTTTACATTTTTGCTTATTTCTTTAATGTCTGGTTGAATAGAAAACAGCAGGAATGTCATATTTGCATCCGATATCTATCTGTTGCTGTATTTTACTATGGTTGAAGTATATGAAAAGATATGCCCCATATAGATACATCCTTGGACAAGGGAAATCTTCACAGGCTCTTTCTCATGCCAGCCCTCTGAAAGAAGACTATGGAGCATCGAGGAGTGCTAAGATCTTCCTTTGAAGTCCCGGAAGAGCTGGAAGGCAGGTCTGAATTTGAGTCCTGCGTGATTTACTTACTGGTTGTGTAATTTTTGCATGTCACTTCACTCCACTGAACTAACTGTAATTGTCTATAAAATGAAGTTCGTATCCTATGGTGCAGTTGAGAAAATTTAGTGTGATGTTGTGAAAGTCCTTTGCAGTTTCAAAACAAAGACAGGGTACAACACATGTCTTTTTGGAATTTTTTTTGTATTTTCTCTATTCAATCTAATAAAATTGTTTATAGTATGGAGTTATGTATGAAGCCCTCATAATGACAAATAGTAAAAGAAAAAAAGAATATTTTGATTCTGTATATTTTTTAGTTCTAAGTTAATGGAAATCTCTTTTCCCCCCCAGAAGGTTATCATATTATCTTCCTCATTATACTTTCTCACTCTTTCTCTCCAAACTCCTGATCTCTTAGCTTATCGTGTTAGATAATACCTTAGTTGGAAGTTCTTTCTGAGTTTAGGCAGTCTGAACAGAACCCTGCCAAATCATAGAATGGTGCATTGCTCATTTGTCTTACCCTTTTACCAACTGAAAATACACTTTTAATGGCTAAAAATAACTTCAGGATCCCACGCTGTTCACTCCTAAGCAAAGAATTAAATAGAGTTCTTTTTACACAGTCTATTTGTATTTAATTATCCTGTAAATGTGGTAATAGTAATTTGAAGAATTTATTTTATTAATTTTTAGAATTGCTAAAACTGATTCATGAATTGTTATGAGTAACAATCCTTGGAAGTATGAAAGGACTTTGACTGTCTTATTTTGCAAACGAGGAAATGAGCTCCAATGATGGGCTGCTCAGTTCAAGTGGTTAACCAGAGGCTGTTTCCCATGGCCCTGCCAGAGATAGTGTTCTGCATAAGAGTCCCTTCAGAGTTATCACACTTCAAGTTCTTAATGACTCGACTTGAGTTTTTGTTAGTTTCTTTTTTTCAAGCTAAAGTTACTTTGATTGTGCTTGCTGTTCATTCCCTTTCTTCAGGACTGGGAATTTGGAACTGTATTTATCTTCCTAAATACTTTATAGGGCTTGTTACACACAAAGAGTTAGATAAGAGAGGAGAACACAGATGTGTGTTTTCCAATTATCTCTGCTATGTTGACTCAGGCTGCCGAAAAACCACTTTGGAGGGAGCTTAGGAAATGAGATGAGGTTGCTATGTGAAAAACAGAATTCAAATCTATGTATGGTTACTGATTCATGCACAATTTTTCTTGAGTTATGTCTTCTTTTGGAAGCAAAGATATGGGTGTGGTTCTACAAGAAACAAAACCATGCAGAGTATCAGAAATGACTTTTTTTTTTGCTACATGAGTAAAGATGTAGAGATATTTTTTATTGATGTCTTTCTGTCCCTCTCTGATGACAGAGCATTCTGGACAACCCATTTTAGTAGTTTATTAGTTTGGTGAGAACACAAAAGAGTTATACTAGCCTGAAATAAACTGATTAACATAGATATTATGTTGAAATACTCAATATATCATTAAAGGATGAAGGTATTGTTAAGGTTGGGATTAATTTTTTTTTCAAGTCTCTTCTTCAATGGTCTTTTCTTTTATTGTTGTTCAGCTACAGTTGTCCCATTCCCCTCCACTCTCCCCTTGCCTCACCCACCCCCATCTCCCACACTCAATCCTACCCCCCCAATTGGCTTTGTCCATGGGTCCCTTATTCGTGTACCTTGATGAATTTATTGCAACTGGCTTTAAAATATTTTCTGTCCCGTCTTCCCATCTGCTTTACTGTGAATACTTCATGCTTTTTAAAAAGTATTGCCCCCTTTCCCCACCACTTCATAGTGTTGAGTGGCCTATGATTTAACCGTGCTGGGCTACTGATAATTTCTTTAAATCATTTGAATGTTCTTTCTGTATCTTCCCTAACCCCTTCAGTAACTCTGAGAATGGAATGTTATCCATACTTAGGAGACCTGCTTCAATTTCACCACATCCATAAACAGTTTTCTGAATTGTGTTCTTCCTGCCCTGTTCTTCTATTGTTCTGTGTACTTGTGTAACTCATTCCAGTATTATGTGGATTATAGATATCAGTGCTTGCGTCTATGACCACTAAACCAGGTAAGCCCTTGGAGGGCCAGGATTATGTCCTACGTATATTTGCATCCTCAAAGTTACCTGTCAACAAATGTGTATTATATTAAATTGCATATGACTTTTGAAACTAGAACCCCCTTTTCTTAAGTAGGTAGGAAGGACACATTAAGATGACAAGGCACATTTGAAATGAGGGTGTGGTGGCTCATGCTCATGACTTAGGAGCCCAGTATCTTCATTTTTCCTGTTACTGCTAATTCCCATGTCCCAAATAATTGAAGTAATTTGGAGAGTTCTTAATGTACTCATAAAAATTGAGCAGAATCTAGAATACATTTAGTAAGTTAAGTACACTGTGGTTTCTGTAGCCCATTTAGACATTAACTACAAGACATGAATTATAAATAAATATGTATAAATTTAATTGTAGTTAGGTTAAAAGGGAGAAAAATTGCCAAAAGTCCTAAGTGTTCCTTGGTTGTTTTAGCTGTATATTATATTTATGGAAAAGAGATTTCAGATGTTCCAGGAGCAGTTTTCCAGATTCCTCTCATTCCAGAATCATAGAAGTGGAGATGTTGCTAAAAGGGAAGACAAAAGTCATTTATAAAATTTCACTCATCCAATAATATCTTGTAATTGCAATTATTCCAGAGAAAACAAAAGCATCTGTAAAACTGGAAAATAAGACCCACATCATTCTCCAAATCTCATGAGATGATATCACCACATACTTAAATAAAACATTAAAATTATACACTTTTCAACTGGAAAAACCTGCATTAGTATTTTATTTGTAGTAGGAGTGATAACCCATTTATTTGTAGTAAGTGACCACAAGAGGATTTCGTTTTCTTATCCTTGGGTGTCAAAGAAGACTCAGATTATTGCGGATGCAGTAACTTAACATACTCAAAATTAAGTTGATGAACTGTTCTCTTACTAACTCTTTCTGTATGTATATGTTTTGTGTATAAATATCTACATGTTTTAATTAAATAGTAATCAGGGCAGTGTGAGCTAAATACAATGTTCCTGATTTTTAAGCAGTGTAACCAGTGAGCCACTGGGTCCTTGTGGTATTTAGAACATTGGAAGGCTTGGCTACGTAATGACTAATTTAGCACTTAAGACTTCACTTACTTAAGAGGCTATCTTAATTCATATATGTATATTTATACCGAAGTGAACTCATTGATTACTTGAAGATATTTAAATAAAAATTATAATCCAAATGAATCATATATTTTTCAATCAGTAATGTCATCTTAGCTTCTTAATAATTATTAAAGTACATATAAGGAATTGTGATAGTAGGAATTATAAGCAGAAGTTTCTGCTTTTCAGAATTAATTAAGACTTGACCAGAACTGGCCATTTCCCCCATGATAAATCTTCATTAGGGAGAGAGAGATAGGGATGAATCTTTCTTGCCCTCATAGATTATCTAAAAATGCATTTAAAAAAATTGGTATTGGGTGCTTCTAACATATTGATAACTGTTACAATTTTACATTTCAAACATGAAATATAAAACAAACTACAACATAAGTGATGCTTAAAATGGCAAGTTTATATAAAATGTTATTCTTTTTCAAGAGCCAGTTTACAAAAAGTTCTTGCATTTCTTTTGAAAGGCAGAGACTTCTACAGCTCTGCAAAACATAACAGAAGTTACTGAAGGAGTTAAAATAGTAGCTTACCTCAATTCATAGGAAAATTTAAAATATTAAAATACTGATAGACTTGTAAAATGTGATAAAATATGTCACATTGATTTCCTTGCCCTCTACTACCCTCTCCATACCAAGGACGCTTTTCCCAGACCTCTGGCCGCCACATAATTGTCTGTTGAACAATGTAAGAACTCAGTGTCTAATGGACTGAATGACTCTTTATTTTTTGAGAAACAACTTGAGATTCTTAGATCTTTAATTTTTTTAAAGTAGTGTATAGAACATAGCAAATTCATTTGGTAGAAACAGCCTTTGATGTCACTGACTTTCTGGACAATTTCCCCTTTGTAGTCTGTACCTAGACCTGCCATCTAAAAAGTTTCCCTCAGTACTTAAGAGATTATCTTAATTCATGGACTTTCATTTTAGCTACAGAGAATTGTCTATTTCAATACAAAGAGTCATCCATGTTTCAGGATTTGTTAGGCTTAATAAATAAATAATGGATTAATGGCTAAGAATGAGGAAATAAAAATAACATGTAAAAATAAAAATTAAAAAAAGAATGAATTGCTGGTACTACAACAGCTAGGATAAATCTCAGAACCACACAAAAGGTACATATTTTGTAATTCTATTTATGTAACATTCTGGAAAGTCGAAGCTATATGAATAGAAATTAGATCAATGGTACCAGTAGTGGGGATGGCAGAAGACTGAATGCAAATGGAGAACATTTTGGAGAAGAGAAAATATTCTCTAGACCGTGACAGTGGTTGCATGATTATATACATTTGTCAAAACTCAAAGGAACTGTATGCCTAAAAAAGTGAGTTTTGTTCTATTTATAGCATGCCTTAATAAATATAATGTAAAAGAAAAAAATCAATGAGAGGGTATGAGTGGAACGTACAGTGGCAGATAACTAAACTCTTGTGGTTTCCTTGAGTTTTGATCTTTAAGTAAGTTTTAATAGTTAAATTTTAAATTGATGACAAATTACATGTTTTTAAAAATAAACACTAACACAGTTGATTATTTTTATTTAAACAGTGCTTTATGCCAGGTATTGTTTTAAAAGCTTTACAAATGTTAACTCATTTGATGCTTGTAACTGAGTTTTATTCTTATTTTGCAGATGATAAAACTGAGCAGTAGAGAAGACATGCGATTTTTTCATGGTCACCCAGCTGGTTAAGTGGTGGGACCAGGACTTGGACTTTGTTAGTCTGGCTTCAGAGACTGTACTCTGACCACTACAGTTAACACAGGCTTTATTATTATTATTATTATTATCATCATTATTAGTATCATTGCTTTTTCCAGTTTTATTAAGCTATAATTGATATATAAAATTATATGTATTTAAGGTGTCCACCATGTAAAATATATACATTTAATATATGTATATATTGTAAAATAATAACTACAACCAAGTTAATTAACACATCCATTGCCTCGTATAGTTACCATTTTTATTTTATTTTTTTTGTGGTGATGGCACTTAATACCTACTTTCTTAGCAAATTTCAAGTCTATAATTATTATTAACTGTAGTTACCATGCTGTGCATTAGATTCCCTGCAAACCTTTTTAATGCTACCTCCCTAGTTAGTAAAACTTGCATTACAATTTAATTATCATAAATACAGTGGATAAAGCACTAGGACTTGGAAAACTATATTAGAGACAGTTGTTTGCACTGTATGTCTTCTGAAAAGTCACTTGACCTCTCTAAATCCCAATGTAAAATGGGAATGATCATCCTGCCCATATTATTTTGTTGGGTTATTGTGAGTCTCAAAGAAAGAGTATGTGTGTGCTCAAACAGTAGGGTGCTGCACAAGCCAACATTACTTATCAGATCATTTATGATTATGGCCCTCAGGACTGTCCATAACTTTTAAACGTGACTGCTGATTATGTTAGGAGATAGGCAATACTTTAAAATGTAAAATTGTAACCTTTTTAAAAAAATGACATAAGATGCAAATATCCAAATTACTCTGTTAACCATTTTTCTTCCTTTCTTAGAGATTTCTTTCACTAAGGCCATCATTTTCCTAATTCTCTGGGGCTGACATCTTAGAATCATTTTTATTTATGATGACTGCTACTTCTCTCATGGTCATTCTATCATCAAATTCTACCAATTTTTTTTATCAAACAATGTGCATTCAAAAAATAACTTGCACAAATATAAATAATAAAATGGTGTCCCTAATACCAGGGAGCTTTTAATCTGATAGAGGAAACAGACATGTAAATTTAGTATGATGTTAATATGTACCTATTAATAATCACTTGAAATGTAAATGGCTTAAATGCTCCAATCAAAAGACATAAAGTAGCTAAATGAACAAGAAAACAAGACTCATATATATATATGCTATATACAGTAGACCCATCTCAGAATGAAAGATACACACAGACTAAAAGTAAAGGGATGGAAAAAGATATTTCATTCAAATGGAAATGATAAAAAAGCTAGGGTAGCAATACTCACACCTGAAAAAATAGACTTTAAAACAAGGGCTCTAATGAGAGACAAAGAAGGACACTGCATAATGATAAAGGGAGCTATCCAACAAGAGGATATAACCCTCATAAACATTTATGGACCCAACAGAGGAGCACCTAAATATATAAAACAAATATTGATGGGCATAAGGGAGTGATCAACAGTGATACAGTGATAACCAGAGACTGTTAGCACCCCGTTGACATCAGTGGTTAAATCTTCCAGACAGAAAATCAACAAGGAAACAACACCCTTAAACACACTAGATCAGATGGATTTAATTGCTATCTTCAGACTATTTCAACCCAAAGCAGCAGAATGTACATTCTTTTCAAGTGCTCATGGAACATTCTATAGGCTAGACCACATGTTAGGACACAGAAAAAGTCTCAATAAATTTAAGAAGATTGAAATCATATCAAGCATCTTCTCTGACCATATTGGTATGAAACTAGAAATCAATCACAAGAAAACAACTGAAAAACACACAAAGGCATGGAAGCTAAATTACATGTCACTAAACAATGAATGGATTAATAATGATATCAAGGAAGAAATCAAAAGATATCTCAAAGCAAATGAAAATGAGAGCACAACTCCAAATCTATGGTATGCAGGGAAAGCAATCCTAAGAGGGAAATTCATAGCATTACAGGTCTAACTCAGCACATCATGCTAAGTGAAATAAACCTCGGAGAGATAAACAAATACCATATAATTTCGCTCATATGTGGAATATAATGAACAAACTGAACTAATAAGGAATATGAGGACAGACTCATAGATAGAGAAAAGGATGACAGCTAGTGGGGAGGTGGAGCTTAAGGGATGGAGGGGTTGAGCAAAAAGGAAAATGGACTCATGGACATGGACAAGAGTGTGGTGATTGCTGGAGGGTGGCGGGTGCATAATGGGACTAAATGGTAATGGAAAAAAATACAATAAAGATTAAATAAATATTCCCCCATCCAACAAAACAAATCAGAAAAAGCTCAAATAAACAATCTAACTTTACACACAGAGGAACTAGAAAAAGAACAACAAACAAAGTCCAAAGTGAGAAGGAATGAAATAATAAAGATCAGAGCAGAAATAAATCAAATAGAGTCTAAAAAATAATACAATAGATTGATGATACCTAGAGCTGGTTATTTGAAAAGACAACCTGTTTAAAAGGAGACAAAGCTTTAACCAGGCTCATCAAAAAAAGAGAGAGAGAGAGAGAGAGGCCCCAAATAATAAATATAATCAGAAATGAAAGAGGAGAAGTAACTGACACCACAGAAATACAAAAGATTATAAGAGAATATTATGAACAACTATGTACCAACAAATTGGACAATCTGGAAGAAGTAGATAAATTCCTAAAACATACAATCTTCCAAAATTGTGTCAAGAAGAAACAGAAAATTTGTATGGATCAATTACAACTAATGAAATGAAGCAGTAATTAAAAAAAAAAAACAAACCCAAAACTCTCAGCAACCAAAATTCCTAGACTGGATGGCTTTATAGGTGAATTTTACCAAATATTCAAAGAACTGATCCCTCTACTTTTCTAACTGTTCCAGAAACTTCAAGAGGAGGGAAGACTCCCAAGCTCGTTTTACCAGGTCAGCATTATTCTAATTCCAAAAGCAGATAAAGACACTACAAAGAAAGAAAATTGTGTGTGTGTGTGTGTGTGTGTGTGTGTGTGTGTGTGTGTGTGTGTATCCTCTAGGGCATTAAGGAAAGTAATATTTACTTTTCTAAATTCTCACTTGAAGATATGCTTATTGATTTTAGAGAGAGTTGAAAGGAAAGAGGGAGGGAGAGAGATGGAGAGATAGAAGGAAACAGAAAGAGAGAGAGAGGGAGAGAGAGAGAGAAACATCAATGTGAGAAACATTGATTGGTTGCCTCCCGTATGAACCCTGGCTGGGGATCAAACCTGCAACCTAGGTATGTGCCCTGACTGGGGGTCAAACCTGCAACATTTTGGTCTGTGGAATGACACTCCAACTAACTGAGCCACCAGGCCAGGGCAGGACTATTTCTTTTTACTGGTACCAGAGAAGCCTCCTTTAATTAAAGCATTTTATAGATCTGATCTTAGTCATTTTATTAAGAAATTCAGTTCCAAAATGTTTGCTTTTTATATTAAAAACCTTTAAAAATTATATTTAAGTCATTTTAATCAAATGTGGATTATTAATAATTGTAGTTACGACACAATCCAAAAAAAAACACTTTTAACATTTAGAGCAATATGGTCAGAGGAAATTGAAAAAATTTCCATTTCATAACATGCTTTTGTTGTAGACTTTTGGCTGATCAATGAAAGACTTTTAAAGAAAAATATATTATGTTAAATTCTGTAGAAGAATTTGAATGGAAATATGGTTTTAAAAGAAGGAAGAAGCAATATAAAATCTTCAATTGTTAATGAAGAGTTTGTGCATGAATTTTAATTAGATGTTATTGAGTATAAAATCACTGTGGTATTGAAATTCTATTAGATATATTTAAAAGCTATTATATGACTTTTCTTTGAAAATATAAATATTTGTAATATAGTGGAATTTATAAATGTTACAGCTCTTTAAACATTTAGAGTAATTCTACAATATTTTAGAAGTCATCTTAAAAATGTGCGAAGGTTTTATAGTTTTCCAATATCTGACTGCCATTAATGTAATTCATTGGCTGGTCTACAAACATGAACCTGTTTTGATGACATTGCAAAATTATTATGTGTTTATGCTCAATCTTCTAACCATTCTTTAAATTTGTATCTTCTACAGATTGGTGGAAAGTATCTGTCATTGAAATCCATGCAACTTCTCCAATGTTTTCCCTTAAATTTGAATCTGAATAAAGCAAGGCAGAACAAGAGAAAAAATAAACATAGTGTCTGTTGGAGTGGTCTGTACAGGGTATGTCAGTCAGTTCTATAAAGGAGCAGGCTGGTTTGTCAGGGAACAATGCATGGACTTTGTCAGCTCTATCATCTACTGAGTTGGAAGAAGTGTCTTCCTCAACTTCTCCCTTTATCCAACTTCTTGTAATACATAGAATTTTTATTTCCAAAATGTATGCTGAATCTCTCTGCTTTTTTCTATTTCCACTGAACTTCCCTAGTCCAAGACATCATCATTTCTCATTCAGACTAGAAGTACTTCCTAATTGGTATGTTTAGTCCCATCATTGCCTTGTTGTAATTTAATTCTCGTAAGCCATTGAGATTAAAAAAAAATCAGTAAATTAGAGCATGTCACTCCTCTGTTTAAAAACTCTTCATTGGATTCTCATTGCATTTAGAAAAACAAATTTAAACTCCACCCTACGACCTATAAGACTTTAATGACAGACCTTGTCTCCAATCTTATGTCATATCAGGGCAGTCATAATAGCTTTCTTTCTATTCTTGTGCACTCAAAGCTTATTGCTATCTTTGGTAGAAGGAATAATGGCCTTTCAAACCTGTGTATATGTTACCTTACGTATCAAAAAGGACTTTGCATATGTGATTAAGGATCTCAAAATGGGGAAAATTACCCTGGATTATCCAGGTAGGCCCAGTGCAGTCACATCTGCCTTTAAGAGCAGAGATCCCTTCCTGGCTGTGGTCAGGGACAGACATGTGACTACAAAAGTAGTTTCAGAGGGATACTATGTTGTGGGTTCTGAAGATGGAGGAAGAGGCTGTGAGAATGTGGGTGACCTCTAGAAGCTGAAAAAGGCGAGGGAATGAATTCTTCCCTAGAACTTCTAAAAAGGAATGCGGTCTTAATGACATCTTTATTTTAGCCCAGTTGAGACCCAGACTTCTGATCTACAGAAATGTAAGTTAATGATACAGTTGTATTGTTTTAAAACTCTAAGTTTGTGGTAATTTTTATGACAGCAATAGAAAATTAATATACCATTCCAGGTTACTCACTGTGCTCTAGTGCTTTAAGGATAGATCTTTTTAAAATTTTAGGTCTTAGATTCACTCTTACCACCTTGAATGGGTCTACCCCGATAGTCCCATCTGTAGCATCCCTCCCACCAACAATTCCTGAGCAACTCTAAAACAACACACTGTTTATTACCTCCATGGCATATCACTGTCTGGAATTACCTTGTTAGCTCACTTATTCCTGTTTTTCCACTCAAGGTGGTAAGCTCATAGCTTCAGGCATCCTCTCTCTTGTTCATAGCTGTATCCTTAGTGTCTTGAATAGAACTTGGCAAATAATGGATACTCAACAAATATTTGTTGAATGAGGGAATGAGTTAGACAAAGGAGATGGCCAAAGCCTGAGCAAAATTCTGAGGTGTGAATGCACTTACGTGCCTGGGAGAATCAATGCTTCTTATTGCTGAAACCAAAAGATTAAAGCAGGAGATGGGAATCAAGAAGTAGGAATGCTCTCTTCCTTCTCCTCCTCATTATTATTAATATAATTTAAAAATACGATGTCACTGTATCTTCTAAGCACTTGGGAGTTTTTTAGAAAGGGGAAGTAATTGAGTGAAGAATGCATAGCAAAATCAACAAGACTCTGTGACCAATTGGATGGAGGTTGAGGAAGAAGGAAGAGTGCTCTTGGCTTCTGATTTTGAGACTAGAATAATGGTGGTACTGTTAATTGGTATAAAGACCAACGGAAGATAATGGTTTCATTCTGGACTCAGTTTCAGGGACTTGTCCATAGGGAGATGTTCAATGCAGGCACTTAAAAACACAGGTCTATAACTCAGGAGGAAAGCCTTGACAGGAAATCATTAACATGTAAATAGAAAAAAAAGTCAAGGGATCTGTTAGTTAATATAGCCCAAGGCAATGGACAAGGAGGGACAAAAGCTGATGATAACACTGGAGAACACAATAACTTTCTGAGAGGAATTAGCAAAGGAAGTTTGAGCAGAAAAGCAGAGGGTGTATGAGGACTGTTTGGGACTAGGTAACCATGAGAGGCAAGAGTTTTGGTAGGAAGATGGAAGTCGTTAAGAGTTCAAACACTACAGAGAGGAAAGAAGAAAGATCTTTGGGTTTATCGGCAAAGAGGTATGGATGTCTCTGGTCTTGCTGGTGATGATATCCTGATGCATGGGGTGAAGTGTAACTGGGAGGTGGAGGAGTGGAAGGAAAGAAAAGGATTATAAAAGATGTGGAGGTAAGGGAAACTTTTTTTGTTTGTTTGTTTCTGTTTTGAGGAAAAAGAGGAGGAGACTGACAGAATAATGTCCTGAAGGAGATGTGATAAAGAAGGGGAGTGATAAAAAGTCCATAGGAGTATAATATTGTAGGACAACTATACTTTAAAAGTATAGTGGTTTCTATAACCAGATACTGCCTAACTCAGTTTATCCTCATGTCCTGTTGACTTTATTATTATTCCAGATATCTTAAAGAAAATACAATAGATGAGCACCTTTAAAATGAGCTAAAACATATATTCTTATCAGTAAAGATTTTTTGTCAAGATGTCTTGGATTGCATTTTTGTGGAGGAAAGACAGTGTAAATAGTTATAAAGTTTGATAAAACTGAGACATTTGGTTATGGAATTGTGTATGGTGTTAGAAGGTTTCTGTTTGTGAAATATATGTAACAAAATAATAAAATTTCAAAAGCTTAAAAAAAATACAGAGGGAGGGAATCAACCCTGAAGGACAGAGATACCTTTTCTTCTGAACCTGGAAGTACTGGTGGCAGGTAAATCTTCGAGTCAGGAAGCAGCGAGACCTCTGACTTTGGAGTAAGACATGTCTGAAATAGTGTATTAAATCAATCGCTCATTAGCTGAGCAAGATGAGCAGGTGAGCTTCTTTGAACCATAATTCCTTATATATATATATATGTCGAGAAAAATAATGAGTACCTTTCAGGATTGCTGTGAATAATTGAACTGGTTAAAATTCACCAACCAGGCACATATTATTGTATTACATACACTTGGGATGGGCTTCATTGGAATTGCAACAGGTTTCTGAGCTCTGTACTGAGCCTTGAGACCTAGGATCAGTTTTTCAGTGACTAAAAAATGGTGGAGCTCTCTATCCTGAATTCAGCCACATCTATTAAATGGACACATCTGGTTAACACCTGCGTATGCTTTACTATTTTCCAAATTGAAACTAGGGATCCCAAAACCAAACATAGTGGAAAAGCCCAAGTCACAAAGCTCACAAGGACAATGGAGAAGGCTGATCGATCTCAGCTCTCCTGCAAACCTCAGCTCTCCTGCAAACGTTTGTTATGCTCCTGCCATACCATGTGATTTTGGTAGCTGGGAAGAGGATGCTGAAACTGGAGGGAACTGTGAGGTTTTTGCTTTACGTTTTTAATCTTTCCTTTAAAAGCCATGTTTACAGTTTAAAATTACTATTGATAAGCTGATAGTAACTGTTTTAATAACAGATGCTAAGATGCTAGACTACACCAGTGTTGAGCATTTTTTTGTACACTGATTCTGTTGCGAGTCCCGTGATCTTATCATCTTTGTATCTTCAGTATCTAGAGTATTTTCTGAGAGCTGAGAGTTGTAGATTCCCTGTAAATGCCCAATGTCTCTGAGCTTTAGTTAAGATTCCACACGAGGTGCCTGAAAATTTTGCCATCCTTTGGTATTGGGGTGTTTGTGTCTGACACTTCCAAAAAATGGTTAAAATTTTTTCCCTGCACTTATTTTCTTGATATTCTTTTTAAATATTACACAAGGTGTTTTTCAAGTCCTGGTCTCTCTCAGAGATCAAGAAAAAATTTAGTAAAGGGTGATTTTTGATCTTTACTCAGCCCATTCATTTAAGTGAGAACAACCCATCCCTGGGGGACAGTGTGGTGGTGACAGAAATGAAAGGAGACACATCTAAGTGTAAAGTTAAAATGAGAGGCACTGGGTTAGAGTGGCTTGCTTGGAAAGTTGACCTCCTCTGGAATACTTCTCTGGAGATTGTAGTCTCAAGAAAGCTTCTTGGGTTTCATCTATTAAGAAAAGTGATAATAATGCATTACTTACCTCATCTCATCCTATATTTTCCCCTTTTCTCTGAATTTCTACTGTGCCTAATGTACCTCACAATATTTATATGCATGTTTATTTTCTTAGCATCTACATGTGTTCCTTGAAGATAATGGTCATGCCTTTAAATTCTTTTGTATCATCTTCTCCCTCCCAGTGATTAGCACAATGCAGGTACTTGATAACAGCTGAGTAACTAGAAATAGTTGAAACACTTATATTATACAGAATAGCCTTTCCAACTCCAGATAGACTCAGGGTGGCAAATGGATTAGATGATATCTGAGGTCATTCAGATCTTGGCCAGTGTGAGTGTGGCACAAAAGTTCATGGATTTTGCTCTTAAATAATGTGTGCCCCTGGGACTACCATATTCCATGAAAGGCTGGTTTGGAGATAATAATACCACCATCTACTTTTATGTAGCTCTTTGCAATTTGGAACTTAGTTAATAATATATTACTCATTTTAGTGTCACTAAACTCTGTACACTAGTCAGGGCAAAGTCCTTTACTCAGATGAGAAAATTGGAGAGCACTGAGATAAAGGACTTCGTGTTTATAAAATTAGTGAGTGGTGGAGCTGATGTCTGAAGTGCATCTGCACCCAAAAGCAGTGTCCTTCCCATTGCTTTACATTAACGCAGTAGACTTTTTCTATGTAACAAAATTTTCTGGGATCTGCAGATGGGTCTCCCTAAACAAGAGAGATAGAGAGATAAGGAGATCTTAATTCAAAGTATGATGCATTACACATTTGTTTGTCTAAAGCAGTTTCTTCACCTGGAGTTTATCTGGGCACTGTTTTATTGTTCCCCTTCCGGATGCTAGGAAAAGAAACAGAATCTGGCAAGATGACATGAATACTTCATATTTAGTCCGAATAAAGGGTTAAAATTTGATCCTCTGAAAGCTGAAGGTGGACAAGTATCCTGAATTTTCTAAATGCCCCAAACTAGGCTGTATTTCCTCCCTAAAGTCTCTTTCAGCTTATAGGTAAAAAGTTAAGGGGTGTGTATCTGGGGGAAGGGTCAGGGAGGGGAGAATAAAGTCTCTTTCCTTCTAAGAGGCTTTCTTTTAAAAAAAGAAAGGAGAAATAAACGTTTGTTTCTGTGATTAAGCCCCATTTATGTTTAAAATATAAATGAAATGGGAAAAGTTTAAGGCACAGAGGCGAGTGTTCTGATTTGGTTGTTTACCATCAATCAGACCGTTGCTTGGCAGACACTGGATGGTTATGAGCCTGAACAAGCTGAAAAGGGGCAGGAAAAGAAGTGGAGGCAGCATTCTTCCTATTTAAAGCTGCATCGCTTGAAAAAAGTTTTCGCAGTCTGTGCTGGAGCTGGTGCTGAAAAAGGGGGTTTGCAGAGGCTGCCCTGGGGCTGGTGCTGAAAGAAGAGCCCGCAGTTGACTTCATGGTGCTACAATAACCTTAGAATCTACTTTTCACTCCCAGGAGGACCCACATGTCTAATATTTAGACATGATGGCAAACTGGGTAGAAGCAAGACCTCTCCTCATTCTTACTGTTTTATTAGTGCAATTTGTCTCAATAAAAGCCCAGGAAGAAGACGATGATGGTGAGTTTGCCTTTGCTTTGATTGTGGTGTTTATTACAAGGTTTGGGAAATAAGTGGAATGTTAAGCCTCAGGAAGAGTGTGAAGAGGAGGCTCTGGTTTGAAGTTGAGAAGGGGGCTGACAGCACCTGGAAACGGCTTGGAAGACAATAGGGATGTTTGTAAGTCTGTAGCTTCTACATCTGCCGCTGGGAAGAGTACACTACTGAATATTTCTGGGAAAACCTAGGATAAGTCCTTTTGCTTGAATATGGAGAGTGGAAAGTTTAAAAGAAAAGAAGAACGCTTAAAACGGAGCACTAAAGGCACTTTCAGTTAGGGGAGTTCTGTTCTGTGGGCTGGAGTTTTCAGAGCAAGGAAAAGTGGCAGCAGAGGCTGGGTAGGGTGGAGTCTTTTTTGTAAGGAACTTCAGCTGCTTCATAAAATTCTTTGTTTAGAAAAACCTCTGCAACCACTCTGATAACCGATTTTTCTTTGTCTTTGAATCCTTGTTTTTTTCTTTTTACAGACTTTCTCTTCTTTCCCATTTTCATTTGTGATCTTAAACTCGCTTTTGCTTACTTAGAGACAGTCTCCTTTATTTCTCCATGACAGAGGCTGATAGAAGCCAGATTTCTTAAACAGTGGTATTTTCCCACCCTACTGACTTTATTATTAGGACAGTGCTGGTTCCCTGTTGGATCGTGGAAGGCAGGAAATCAGCGTACCTTTTATAATTTATTTATCATTGAGTATTTGTATGAACATTATTCTTTAGATACAAGTTTTTATTCTTTTCTTTTTATTTAAGACAAATCTCGTCTGGTTACCATTTTTTTTTTCTTTGCAATTTGCATGTGTTAGGGTTGGATTTTATGGTATAGTTAAGCAAAAATGCATGGCTGATATAGAATCAAGAAAATATTTAAATTGGTTCTACTGATTATTCAATCCTTACTCTCCAGGGCTGAAATTTCAAAAACAGACATGATCTCTTTTATAATGGGGCATTATAGATTTTCAAAACTATTTAACATCAAGCTTGAGCTTTTACAATTTAGCACATTTATTAAACTTTTCTGTTACTGTCTTCCATATATAATTATATATATATATACACATATATACATGTGTGTATGTATATATATAAATACCTGCTTCTGTGTATTTTTGCTCTAATGATGTTCACAAAATTAATCTAGGGACCAGAAGTTCTAAAGAAACATTTAAAGAGTAAAAATTAACGTCTGGATGAATACCCAACAATCTGTGTGGAGTCCCATAGAGGGGGCACTTTCTAAAATCTTGGAATTTCTGTTACTTTTTAGTTTTAAAAATCAGGCAATTTATAAAAGTTAAAAACTATTGAGTTTCTTTGTAATGGTGTGAAAAACATGTATTGTTTGGAAGGTAGGAAAGGTAATTGAATAGGAAGTAGAAGTCAGAAAAGGTGAGGAAAAATTACAATAGAAAGAGAAATTCTGATTATAAAATGAACAGTTGACTCCCCACCCCCACTGAACAACATGCAACTTTAAGTTAAAACTTAATACAACTTTCCTTGTTAATATATTTAAAAATTAAAAAAAACTTTTATAAAGTATGGAAGTACTTGAACATGTGAATAAACTAAATGAGTGTTTCATAAGATATATGGAATAGGCCATATGTTAAAAGATTGTCCCAAATAGTTTCTGAAAAGTGAGCAGAGTTTAGCTTTTCTCAATACTAATTTACATAAATGTTGGGAATGTGATCCTTGGGGCAAAAATGTCCCCAACTCCACATCAATTCCTCTCCTACCAATATAACCAAACAGCACAGATCCTGGAATTCCAAATATCAGATTTTACAGAAAAAGAGTAATTTTTTGCATACATATTGCAAAAATAAATTCCTCTGTTTTATTACTCAATCTAAGAGGATAGATGTGATAAGTCAATAGCAAAAAAAAGTAGTAATTACCTTAATTAAAGGTAATATAGACATAAATTTCAGAATCCAGAGTTATATAACTAACACTTAATCATCATACATATTTTGGTTTAAGTTATATTATATGGATACTTGTCAATACTTCATTTTCCTTGTTCAGGCTTGTCATAAACTTCGTAACAGTGTCAGAATTCTGAAACCCCACGTGATTTTACGTTTGAGGAGGAATAAACTTAGGTTGATGCTTTAAATTAAAATATCTAAAGCTTACATGCAAAACAAGTATATTTTTCCTATTTTAACTGTAACTAAGTCATAGAATGTGATTGACTTTGTGTACAAATATGACCCCTTGGAAATGTAGAGGCCTATTACCACATGTAAGTGCATATTTACAAACTTTTTTCTTTTTAAGACTTCAAGGTATATTTTTCCTTTAGTTGACTGTGGTTATTTATCAGAAATGTAAAACATCAGCACACTGCTTGCCTGATAGAAATATTTATGAGTGATGAGAACAGAGGAAGTAAATAAAGTTTTAGGCTTTTTAGGCCATAATCATTACTGTTTCCACTACATTTTAAGAACTGAATCAATTTTTTAAAATTTGTAAGAACTGAAAGGAGAAAGTTTGAGAGATGGGTTAACTTTAGCAGAAACTATTAAGCAACAGAAATCAGAATTAAGATGACAAAATGAGCTTTTTATGAGTTTTCTGTATTTGTGTTTGTGGTGGGGGGTGTTTTGAAAGGTTCACCATTTATTTTTTTTGATAGAAAAAAATACTAGTGTATTTATAGTAATTTTTATATTCCTAAATAAAGGTCTAACACCTAATGCGCTATATATGAGTACATTCTTATTAATTAGAAGTGGATATACTTAATCTTAGAAATTAATCTTTGCTATCAATTATTAATATCAACAACAGAGGAACAGTGGAGAGAAGGGAAGATGCAGAAATGTACTATTTTATTCCTAGAGGTTGTAAATGCCAGTGCTTTTCAGAAGCCAGACAGGTAACATAAAAAAGGAAAGCAAGCATGTGTTTGTACATCAACAGTGGGTGATGGGCTTGTAAAGAACTGAAGATGCACGCCTACCTTAAGGTGATTGAAACTAACATTTCCAAAAAACATTGCATAAACCAAATACAATATATCTGAGTGCCAAGTCTGGATCATGGACAATAAATTTGCAACCCTTTTGTTGCAACCCTGCACTGATATCATCGACCCAAGCCAAGTTCTGATTACTAAGAGATAAGAGACTCACAGCCCTTTCTCTATCATGAAAATGTGCATTTTACTATGCACGAGTATATCTGCCATTTATTTCATTGTTAAAGTACAAATATAAAGAAGCAGATGCTTGACACTCAACAATAGTTGATGGGATTATTTTTAAAGGAACCAGAGAATATGAATACATAGCTTATATAGTCACTCATAAATGGTTTTAAACTCCTTATTATTGAAACAGATACTTTGGGCCATATAGTACATATAAACTTTTTTTATAGTGGATATTTTAAGCTAGGTTCAGCTGCATATAGCAGAATACAGTAGTTTAAAGAATAAAAAAGGTATTTAAAATATATATATAAAAGAAGCTCTTAAGTAGTGAAAGGCTGGATGTAGTGATGAAGTAGTGATGACTTCTACAAAGTCATCAGGGATTCAGTCGATTCAGTCTCTTAAAACTCAATACTCTCGTATCCCTAGAGTAAAATCCTGATGTTATGGTCCTAGAAGACTGCTGGAACTCCAGCCATTACATTTACTTTCCAGGCATCTGTACAGAGAATGCAAGACAAAGGCTGCAACTGTCTCATTTTTGATGGAGATTATTAAATCATTATACCATTTCAACTTACTTGTAGTTGGCCTCAGTTTAGTTACATGGTCACACAAAGCTACAAGGGAAACTAGGAAATGTAGTCTTTTAGTTGAGTGACACTGGCAATGTACTTTACTAAATAGAGTTATGCATGTTACAAAGGATATAAAAGGGAGAATAGCTATTAGGAGTCAGCTATAGTCTTGACCTCATTGAGCATAAGATTTAGCTCCTTTCCATGGAATACATAGATCTTCTAGTTTCAATGGACAGAATATAATTGAGTGACCATATCTACCCTGGTTATTACTCACTTTTGATTAGAATACAAAGCCAAGAACACTGAATGGCACTTAAATATTAGGTAGCAATTCTTTGTTCCCTTATTCTTTTCAAATAAATCTAGAAGTACTTAAAACTTTTAATCAAATTAAAGTGAGGCTATATTTTGGAGAGTACCTCTATGAGAGAGATAGATCGGTCGATTGACAGATACAGTGAATGCTTTATGTTTGTCGACAAACACAATGCATATTTTGACTATTAGATTAGTGGGCAAGCAATCCACAAATAAGTATTGAGCTGGCTGCATGAAGGCCCACCTGAAGAGTTTGTCACTAATATAGATTGTAGACTCCCTCCTTTCCAAATACCCTGAAGTAGTAGATTTGGATGGGAACTGGGAAGCCTTCTCGGTGACACCGATTTTTGTTGGTGAACCACTGTATTCAATCTCTGCCTAACATGTGTTTGATCTTGATGTGGACCAGTTGGCTTTTTGTTCCAAGGCCACACACTGTGACTTTGGCATTAGATTGCCATTCTAATGATCCCTTTCACTTATAAGGGTATCTAATGGAGGTTTTCATGTAAACCATTGCAAATTCACCATCCTTTCTAGAAAAATAACTCCAGGTCCAAATCCTCCTCTTTGCGGGGTAGGTGAATCATTCTATGTAAAAGACAGAAGTTATTCAAACTTACTCCAGGTGAATATATAGCTTTCACTTTCACTCTTTTCTCTCTCATACTTCCTACTCTTCCCACTTTTAGCACTATCATTGGCCTGAAATTCATTGTGTTGATTATTCTAGAAGTGCACTTAATGCAGGATATGAGGTACAAACAGGAAGAGAAAGTTTTGTTTTGAGAATTGAGGACTTAGAAGATTGGAGTCATATTAATCCGTGACCACAGAATGATTTTTTTTAATCTAACAGTTTGCTCCTACCTGAAGGATAATTCATGCATCACTTGGTCTAATATGACATTCATAAAATGTTTCAAAATGGATCAGTCACTTTTTGACCTACTCTTTTTCACTCTTAGATCACAACCCTGAAAAGTTTTGATTTACATATGAGAGATATAGTGATGTTTTAGGGCGAAAAGACTAAAATTGTTTATTATTAATTGTTCTAGTGTATAAATTTGGGCAAGTTGCACAAGATTATGTAAGACATTGGAATTGTTAGGAAGATGTTGACACTTCAGTTTTCCTCTAATTTTCTTTACATGTAAATTTCATGTAAGATGTTGAGCTGTTATTTTCAGTATTTTAAGCAGTATTTATTCTTGTCATTCACTTGGGGAGTAGTTAATCCTATGGAAAATTTTACCTTTAAGTTGTGACCATATTAATAGTTTTAGTGTTTTTATTTTATTTTATTAATCTGTTTAAAACTAAACCTTTGGAAAGAAATCAAGGTGGTTCCATCTTGTACTGAATACATTTTCTAAGGAACAGTGTGTCAGGGAAATTTTAATAGCACAAGATTTTCTTTACCCACATGTTGCCTTCTACAGACAAGATAGTAAAGTTAATAATATTAATAAATTTATATCAGCATATTAATGGAAATTTGTGCCTGCAGCTTTCTGGTATAATGTTCAAACTCAAAAATGTTTATACGCTTCTTTTAAAGTTTAGGTGCAGGAAGGAGAAAAGATAGTCACAGTTTTTGTTTTTTTTCTTTTCTTGGTGGAAACATTGCTTGCAACATAAGCATCATAGCCTTGTTATAGCCTCTAAACTTTAATGAGTGCAGGAAGCCCCAGTCCAGCCATCAGTGGGAGAACATATGGGTTCTGGTTCTTCCCTACTATGTAACAGTTTTCCAAACTGCAGAGTCCTTTATCCTTTCCGAGGGTCTGGGTCTGCACCTGAAATTGGGGAAATTATATACAATCCTGTCAATTTGTTGAGACTCTTAGGAGGGTTATTTGGGAACTTTACCTGAAAGTAACTTTAGAGCACTTTAATGAGACACAGAAAGTGGTATTACAATCTGATCTCAGTCATCACAAACGTTAGTGGTCTGTTTTTGACTCCCAACAAATCTTTGAATTTGTTTTGAGAAAGCTTCTGGATTTGCTCTTCGGTATTTTGTTCATTCTCTCCCTCCTTGGGGAGCTTGCTCCATCAGTCATGCTCTCTTTTCCATAAAAGTGGTGGACTCTTTCTCCTTAGCTCACAAACGAGCTCAGCTCTCTCCTTGGACATCACACCCACCCTCTCTTGATCTTTAGCCCACTGCTTTCAAGACGCAGGGTAGTTTTCGACCTGCCTCCATGCCCTTGCTCATCCTACTGAACTCTGACTTTTGCTCCCCTGCATTCTGTCTAAGCTGGTCTAATAAGATGAGGACTGAAATGTGTGGTGTTCCAGTGGTCCCCTTTCACCTCTTATTAGGCCTTTCTCCTTTATTTGATATAACTGACCACTCCAGCTTTCCTGAAAGGAGCTAAGTCTCTCCCCCTCCCTCCCTGACCTTTCTCTCTCAGCTTCGTGACTCTTTATCCTCCCATAGCCCGTGGAACTTTTACTCATAGGATTTGGTTCACTGGTCCTCTCTGTATGTTCTCTTCCTACATCATCTAAGAATATTACACTCAGGCTTTTACTTAACAGATAAATGGTGACAATCTCAAATTTTTCTCTCCAGCCCCGACCTTCCACATGAACTTCGGAATACCTGATTTCCCACTGAATGTGCCAGAATTATTGTAAATTCAGTATATCCAAAACTCAACTCATTTTCTTCCTTCCAAGATAGGATCTCTTTCTTATGTAGTCCTTATATCAGTTAATGGCTACATCATGCTACCTGGTCATTCAAAAATTCTAATCAGTCACAAAATTCTGTCATTTTACCTGCTAAATATTTTTCAAATATGCCTCCTCTCCCTCTCTACTACAAGTTCCTAGGTCTGGCCCTCATCATTATTGCAATATTACTGCAATGACATCTAAATTTATCTTTTTGCCTCCCATGTGACCACTTCCACCTGCAGATTTATAGATGTCCCTTTGTTGCACTGTGAAATATATCTAAAATCTGATCATGCCATTACCTTTCTTAAAACCTTCATTGACTCCCATAACTCGAGGAAAAAATAATGTTCAAGCTCCTAAGTATGATATGCAAGACCTTCCATGGTCTGGTCCATTTCTAGAATTTTAGTCAAATCAGCTGTGATCCTCCGCCTCAAAGTGAGGAATTATTTATCGTTCCCACCCCCCACTACACACACACATACACACACACTTCCATTTGTTAATGGAACATTATGTTAATGGAGCATGATGCTTTTTCATATCATGAATTAATTTTTTTGTATTAGGGACATAATAATTATTCTATGCATATATACCAAATGAATATTATTCCTAAAAATCTAAAATATAACTTTCCACCATTTATTCATGTATGAGTGAACTGATTTCAAACTCAGGTTTTTCAAATTATGTTTGCATAGTCTTGGGCAATTTTCTTGATTTCTCTATGTCTTAGTTTTTTCATCTATAAAATTGGAATAATAATATTTACTTCAAGTAATTATGTTGAAAGCTATCATGTATGTAAATTACCTACATAGTAAGTAGTTCAGCTACTCATCAATAGTAGGTGCTCATCAACCTGTAGTCGAAATTATTACTCCATTACTATTTAGTAATAGAGCAATTAAAATAAATGCTTATAGGTGATTATGAGAACAAAAAATATTAGAGGTCATAAAAATAAACAATTTTTGCTCTCAAAGAGAGCAAAACTCAAAGTGCAAATTTTATCTACTGTTCCATTATGGTCATTTTGACAATGCATCAATATTTTTATTGAATAGTAAATGAGCTATATATTAAGCCCATTTAAAGTTTATTATTTGAATAGAAGAGTTTTATTGTATTGTCTCCTTGTGTAGGTTTACTCCTGAAATAATAAAAACACAGAAGAAATAAAAACCTCTCTCCACTGGAGAGTTTCTAATGGCCATGTGATCTGAAACCTCACTCCCCCTCTCCTGTTTCATACGTGCCCCCACCCCACAGTTTCTTCTCTGTGATTGTTGCCGGTGTGTGAGCAAGCCAAGCATGATCCATTCCTTTCCCCAGCACTGCCTCATGCCTGTCCACCAGTTCTGTCTGTCTCAGAGTTTACTCTGAAAATATGCTAGTCATAAAAGTCTCTGATAAACATTGGAAGCTAACTTTCCACACTGCATTGCTCTGGGTTGCATTTGGAATTAAAGGAATTGCTTCACTGTACAAGGATTTACAAGGCCGCTCTCAGGATTCTTTGGATACAGTAATAGGGGTGACTATCTTTTCCCAGACTTTGCAGCAAGTGTCTTCATTTTCCAAACACTGCTGGTTTCTCTACTCTCCTCACTTCCAGGAGAGATTTGTGAAATTGACTCCAGAAAGCAGAAACTGATGAAGGATGTAGGCACATTATTCATACTCAGACTTTACTACTTTTCTGCATTTTCCTTTTTCTCAGTTTTTCAAACTTCAACAAATTGATGGGTTTGACTTAGAAGGAGGCTTGCACATGAAATTTTAACAGATAATTTGTAACTATGAATCCTTTAATTAAATCTTTGTTATTCAATATAGTTGTTCTGTGGCCATCAGCTTTAAATTTTTTCATTATGAAATTCTAAAAATATGGATGCTTCCAATAGCAAATACCGTTTATTTATAGAGATTAGTACTTTATTGATCTTAAATAACAGTTAAATGCTTATTATTTGCTCCTGAAGTAGAACCTATCAGATTCATTTATGCTAGTTTGAAAGTATTTTTAAGCCTTTTCTTACTAATTTTTTCCAGAGTTTTATATTGAACAAATGATTAAGTTACAGTTTAATTCAGGACATATTTCTTGTGTTACTGCTGAAATTTTAGCTAGAATTTCTGGTAGGATGAACTGGTGGACTGTGAGTTTAATGGGTTACCATTGGAAGATAAACTGCAAAGAAAAAGTCTTTAGTTTTCTGGTCTTTGGCTACAAACACAAAATCTCTGAAGTTTTATGGAGAAGCCTTATACTTTCTTTTGAGAGGGTAGAAGGGCACTGGCTATTCCAAGGTAAAAAAGTGATTCTGATACATGAATTTTATTTTACATGAGTTTATACTGGAAAAAATAAAAAGACTTGGGACCAATGAAGGAGGAACAACTAACTGAACATTCTGTTAGAGACTTGTGTTCAAGCCTTAAGATGCTGTAAGTGTAATATCCTTCTGAGTGTTCATAAAAAAATCTCACTTCTTTCTCTAGCCTTTCTCTATTACCCCTTAACCGTCATCTCTACTGGTTAGATTAGTCATGGGTTTGTTTATATTTTTATTTTCCTCCCTTAAGCTGAGTAAAACTCAGTTGAATTTTGCTGAAAAATAACTAATAAATTCCTGAACCAATTAAATTCTCATTAGCATGAGAAGATTTCAGTATACTTAGAAACTGTTTGTTTTATTTTTTTTAAGTGGGATAATTACTTTATGCAGAGAATGAGACCAAATTTAAAAAGAATTAGTTCCACAGAGATAAATCAGCAAATACATTCAAAGTTCCATTGGCAGTGTGTGTTTGTATACATGAAGGATGATGTAGTAAAATTGAATTAGTATTTTCAAATTATAATTAAATTAGTATTTTTATGATATTTTGGTATATTCAGCATATAAATATGTTTCATGAACTTACCAAAGGCATACTCATTTAAGCTACCTTGTTTCCTTTCTACATCTGTCTCCCGGATGCAGTGTTGCTAAAGTCCTAAGAAGATGAGCAGGTCCAGTTCTAGGAAAAAAAAAATTTAAATAAATAACTTCATTTTATTTTACTTTTTAGGGAAGTAAACTTTGAACCTCCTTCCGCTTTCAAGGAGAGGAATTCAGGACTCTGCTGAAATCAGGTCTCACATTGTAGGTCCATCTGGATGTCACTCTCTCAAATTTTTCTTTAATGAAAAATGTTTCATTATATAAATTACAGATGTTTCCTTCTACCTTGACCTACTATCAAAACTTACCTGTTTGGTGTCCTCTTCTTTCTTATTCCATTGGGAACTAATATAAAACACATGCCCCCTGTAGTTATTATTCTTTTTCACAGTTTTAATGATTTTACTGTCTTGTAATGTGAGCTTATTATATGGTAATTTTCCTTCTATGATCTTCATTTTTCCCTGGTCATCAGATTCAGCTGACATTGGCAGGTGAAACACAGCTATCATAGGCATTCTGCCCTTGTCCATAGGAGGTTATACAATCAAAACATTAGAATCACTTCAAATCTATTCTACTAGAAACTGAAAGGTGCCTAAGTATAATCAAAATGGAAATTTTCCCACTGGATTCCCACCATTTCTGAAGAAGACCTTTGAGTCTTCAGGATGGAACCCTATGATTGCGTATCACATGAAAAGCACACGTGCCTGGAAAGATGGGTTTTCTGTGGGTACGCAAGGATTCCAGTGAATAACTGCTCATTGAAATACACTAAAATGTAAGGCTCCAAGCTAATGGGCCTCCATGACCATACTTACATCATGTTTTGTAAATTTACTTAGAGAAATTCAAAGAGGTTAGGGAAGTTTGTGGTATCTCTTAATTTTTGTTCTTCAATTCCTCTGATTTTTTTAAAAACCCATATTCCTAAACCATAACCATTTTAAAATGAATGAATGAATGAATGAATGAATGAATGAATAAACCCTGCCACAATACTATGTCTCTATTCTTTTGAGCTAATAACATATATACTGTCAACGAGGCCTATAGGCAGTAGGAACAGGACTTTGTCTCACAGGGAGATTTTTTTGATTCTGGGAAATTCATTTCAGTTCCCAACTTTACAATATTTCTACACTTAGAGCCTTGAACAGTTGGTAGCTTCCATATTCAGAACTTCTCCTTTTCCATTTACTTTCAACAGACAGTTAATAGAGCATGGGTCTTTGGGGTTTCACCTTTGAAGCCTGTCTTTGCCGTCTGTAACCTTGTGACCTTGAGCAAGTTACTCATAGTGAGATTCAATGTTCTCATCTGCATACTGAAGAAATAAATAAAAATTCTTGGCACTTTATAGGCACTAAAGAAAAGTGGATATTATTAGTGCCGTTCGGATGGATTCCCTGATTGAGCCATCGCAGATTATTTTCTACATAATGGAAATAATTTTCATCATATCATTCCCAGTTACTAGGCTTGAGAGGAGAAAGTATGGGGAGCAGTAAGTCCTGGGTACCTGGGGCAGAATGAGTGGAGGAGAGGTGTAACTGGGAGGTTGGACATGGTAATGACCCATTTTCATCTTATGTTTTTCCCTGGGGCCAGTTCTGTGCTCTACTCTTGATTTTTCACAAAGCAAGTCAGGAAAAGCAAAATGGCAGAAATCCTGGAAGTTATACTTTGGTATTGGGATGCATTTCATAAACTTGGCAGTACATATACTTATTACATTTTATTCTTTTTTCCCCTGATATAATGATTTTGGGAATTGTGTGCATATTTGTTTCAGGTAAAGTTGTTCAAGAAAAATGAAACTGTGCTCAATACATAAACATTTGTTTACTTTCCTGATATTTTACTGGCTTCGTGATGGACTTAATTTGAACCTGGGGCAAAGTTTTTGTGAGGAATAGCATGCACCCCCACTTGGGTGGGCCCTGGAGAGTGAGGAGCTTGTGTGAGCTCACTCGGCTTCTCCTAACTCGACATGGCAACAGGGACCAGAGAGCACTGACCCTGGGCCAGATGACTGAAATGAAGTCCTGACTCATTATACATTTTTATAAATGTAATGTGTAGGAGCCTTAATTGTCTATTTATAAACATGGATGATACTTTTTATTTAATGTTCTCATAGGTTCAAAATAAATAATTCATATCTGTGGACATTTTATTTCAGCTAGAAAGGCCTCTGTAAAGGTGGTCTTATTATTTTAGCATGCCTTTACTCTGATGAATAATTAGCTGGATGCAAAATAAGTGCTTCAAGTAAATGATAATCCAAATGAATATACAACTCTTTACAAAAATGAAAAGAAAGCAAAGTTGCTGGTTTGTTTAACCTTGAATAAGAAAAGTAAAATACCCTGTTATGTAACTAATTTAGAAACCTCCCAAAGTCCCCAAAATAGGAAAATAAATAGGAAAAACTTAGAGTAGAGGCTTTGACTTGAGGATAAATGGAACAGATGGAAAAACAACATGTGATTTTTCTAATATAACTGAAGCGTAGTCTCTCTACAAGCAAAAATGTATTGTAGCTTCCTGGCAGAAGGCTGAATCCACTATTATTATTACTTTTTCCCTATTCATCTCTCATCAGGAAGCCTGTCTCAAAATCAAAGTTAAGCTCTAAGGGCCTGTTTGTAGCATGGTATCCTTTTCCCTGGGTCAGAAGGTGACTTTGAACTAGAAATTTAAACTGGTGACAAATATCCACAGCAATCCGAGCCAAGTGTTTAGACAAAGGCTCCATCATCCTTCAGGCCTGTCTATTTTCTGGTGTATTTTCAGACTGTGTACTTGTACAGAGAGAAACATGCTGTTAAAGAGATGAGGGCCTCAGCTAAATAGACCGTTACTTTCTTTCATGAATGAATTGTTGAAATAATTGAAAAGGAAAACTTCTAAATTAAAACTGGACCAAGACACAGGAAATCTGCATTCTAATTGCAGCTCTGTCATGAACTGACTTGGCGATTTTGTGGAGTGACTTAAATTCTCTGTGCCTCAGTTTCCTCCTTTGTGAAACCTGTGCTATATTATCCGGGACCACTTCCTGCTCTGAGGTCTGTGGCTTCAGAAGGTTTACATAAACTTACTTCACATAGGTCTGATTTGTGCTGTATGACTGCGAAGAATCTTATGTCTGTTTTGGTAGATTGAAGCACCGTGCATAATCTCTGCAGGTAATACGTTTTTGAACTTTTAAAGTAAGATTTGAAGTTTTGATCCACGTTTCTACAGGTTATTAACCTATGATTCACAACTCCCAATTTATCACTTTATGTCGATAAAATGACCTCCTTTACAGCCAATGACTTTACAACAAAGTTTTCAGATACTGTTGTAAAAGAAACTTGTGAAAAAAAGAATTCACAATAATCACAATAATCTGGTGAAAAATTTTGTAGACTTTAGATTAATTTTGAACTTTTCAATTAGAGAGAAAATAGATAAATGTATCATGTGTTGTGTTACACTATTACAACATTAGGATTCAGTGTTCTCTACGTTTTTTTGGTGAGATGTGTGGTCAGAATTTAGCAGTATCATAAACTCTTACTCTTATAGTAGATTCATCTTTGCAGTGGAGACACTGCTTACTTTCTCTGACAGCCTACTGAACCTAGTCAAGGGCTACTCTACCCAGCCTTTAAAAAAAAGAAAAAAAGAATTGAGAAGTTCTGGGCTTTTACCTGAAGAGTAGATAGATTTTAATACTTGTTCTTGATTCCTTATTTTATACTTGTTCTTGAGTCCTTATTTTCCTTTGCAATAATATCTGTTGTATGTAGGTTTATCTGAATGTTTAGAAGGTTTGATTTTTCTTGAGCATACAACTTTTTGGAATATACTCCTTATTCTTTTTTTTTTTAATTGAGACTCCATTTCTGTGTTTCTTTTCCCAGTTTCACTCCTTCGCTACTACTGACTGAGCCATCTAACTATTTATGCCTCTAAATCCTGCTAAAATGTTACTCCCAGTCATTCTGGGCAGAAAACAGCTTTCTTCCTCCTATATTTTTACGAGAAGAGTGTGTGTTTGTGTGTATGTCTAATTTAGGTACATAAAAGAATGAGATTTAAAACCTAATAAGATTTTAAAGAAACAACTCACAAATACTCCCATCCATTTTCAAATTAGATATGCCAGAGGAGAAAATGATCAGGTTGTAGGTTAATGCACTCCCTAATAAGTGAGATTTACTTGGCCATTTTAAATCTCTTGACAGTAATTCACTTCTTTGGTGAATATAAATCCCATTCTACCCTCAAATCCATTTTAAAAGTGTGTTAGTAACATTAGAAATTGCTTCAGATGGTTCCGAAATATTTCACTTTTTATGAAAAGAAATAATATTCTGATCACAAGTGATGGTGATTTCAACTTGCTTTTCTCTCCAGGGGAGAATATCCTCATTACACAACCTATGGGACAGTGACTTTCACTTCTTCTTTATGCATGAATTCAGTAAATACCTATTGCTTACCAGGCACTTTACTGAATGATACAGAAACAAATATTTAATTTTTACCCCCAAAGAGCTAGTTTTCTAATGGGGACAAATAAAATCAAGGACAGTGCCACCCGGTCTGTGCTAAGGTTGAGACAGTAGGGATGTGAGGAGAGCCCTGGGTGTCATCCTGCTGTATGCCACCTGAGAGGCGGAGGGCTAGGATGGGACGGGAGAGGAGCTCTGGGAGGAGGGAACACTTGTGCAAAGTCACTCCCCTGCATTCACTCCATTGTTTCCTTTCTCCGTGTGCCTTCACGCATCTAAATCCTTCACAGCATAATCGAGTTTGATGTGCACCCTCTTTGAAACCTTTTTGATTAAAAGTGCCATTTTTAATGGTAAAAATTTATGATACTTCATACCTGCGCTAAATAATATGTTGGTATGTTTTTAAAAATTTAAGTGTGTATGTAATTTAATAAATATCGTTTTAGATGCTTTACAGGGGTGGGCAGAAATTGGTTAAATTACAAGCCATCATTACCTAAAAGATAAATCATAAGTAAGGATATGAAATAATAACAATAATAATAAAAAGAAGACAAATAATACAAATGATTAATGTAATAATAGATAAATAATAATACAAGAATAAACTGTGTTTCGTGTCCTCACTACTATAACCCTATTTTCGCCCACCCCCCTGTATATACTCCAGGCTCACTGGCTCAAAACAGAAATGAAAAGTTGAAATTTATAAACAGTTCTATTATATGTCTTTTGTACCCATTGCAAGCTTCAGTATATAAATGTTGCATTAACTTCTAGAATTATGGCTAAAAAGCCACATATGATTCTGGACAGGATCCTTTGTTGTATAGAACATTATTGGGACAACTGATGACTCTGGAATCGCTGGATGAAATGGCAGTAATGTATCAGTGATAATTTCCTGAGATATGTGGTTGGGTTGCAGTTATATGGGAGAATGTACTGCTTAGGAAAATATACAATAAAGTATTTAAGGGTGATTTCGTTTCATATAAAAAATAGAAATAAATAAAAGCGTCATTTTTATGTTAATTATCAAACTGTTGCCTAATTACTCAATCTTGCTTAAGTTTTTATATACATAGCAGCAGCAAGCTTAAAAAAATGGAATCAGCTTTTATACATCGGTTGTCTATATTTAGTGTCTTTTTGTGCAAAACCTCATAAAAAGATGTACTTCAAAGTGCACTAATGGCTACTAAGTGGAAACAAAAGTTAATTTTATAACTTACTTATTTTATTTGTAGCGACTTTAGTCAGGCTATAGGGACACAAAGGTGATTAACACACTATCTTGTATTTAAGGGGCGTCCGTATGAGGGAAATTAACATATGAACAAATAAGTAAAATACAATATAATAAGTATGATGAAAAGTAATGGTGTAGGAGTATCCAACTCACTTGTGAGAGTAAGGGTTGGTTTTGTGGAGACAGACCCAAAACTTGAGAGATGGCTGTGTGGCAATCAGCAGAAGACAAGACAGGAGCAAGAGGATGGCCTCTAGGTAGGGGAAAGGCATGTGAGGATATACTCAGCAGGAGTAATTAGCATTGCTTTGTAGGAAACTGCAACTACTTTAATGTCTTGGAGCATAGAAGGGAAGGTAGGATGATCTTATTTATTATTAGAAACTTGATTTTTGGGACAACTTATTGATCGATTATTTATAAATTCAGTATTTAACAGCTGTAGAGATAACAGGTGTAGACCATTTCTTTTCATTTTCCTAACCATTAAAAAAGCTGAATTGTGAAGGGAAGGTGAGAAATAGGACCACAGTTGGGATAAGAGCATCGAAGGGTTTTGTTTTATTTTGTTTTCAGATGGCAGGATGGGATGTTTATAGGCTGAGAGAAAGTGTCCCACTGGGAGGGAAATGTTGAAGATACAGAAAGCAAGTGCAGTAAAAATAGATGAGGATATAGAAAGGCATGATGTTGGGTGTTGGGTGGGGGGAGTTAGCCTCAAATGGGAGACCAGGTGTTCTTTGACACTAGACGCAAGGAGGCAAAGATGCAGCTGTAGCTTCAGCTGAAAGTGATATGTTTAGGGTACAAGGGGAGGTGGTGGGAGGCTGTGAAAGTTCATGCCTGAGTACATCAGCTATTTTTATTGACTCAATTATTTAAATGCATCAATTTTAATTAAATGCAAAATTTTATCAATTTTATTTAATGAATTAAATTACATATACTGGGACATGTTTTGAGAGCTACTGATCTACCTATTGCTCTGTTTGTATTTGATACTAGTATGATGTGAAGATTAAGTTATCCTTTAATTTATTCGTTTTTATTGGAAATATCAGTTAGATATTAAACAGTTGTTCAAAATGATCTTGCATCACGAGACATAATTTTCTTTTTGCAAGTGGGCAATGCACTTTCTTTTGGATAGTCAGCTTCAGTCTTCCATCAGATTGTAATGCTTGCTCATTCACTCCCCTCACACCCTACCTCCACCAGGCATTACCAAATCACTAAATAAAAAGAGATTAACTTTCTCAGAGACAAGGCTAGGGTTTTCTGTGCTGGCCAGTGGTCTATATTCAGTTGACACTTATTTATAGAGTTTTCTGCCTCTCTGTGTAATAATACCATACTGTATCTAAATAGGATTATACAATTCACTCATTTGCTTCATATATGAAACCTAAGAACCTTAATTTACAGATGAGGAAACTGACTGACAAGAGATGATATCATGGAAGTCGGACAGAGATAACAGAACCTCAGTTTCCTGGCTTCCAATCTGCAGCTTTTTTTATTGTGTCTTATAGAGAGAGAAACGGAAAGGAGGAAGATAACTTTAGTCACCAAGAAAAGCATTCCACACCATATGAAAACCATTTTTGTTCACTGCTGCATTTTTAGAGAACTTAGTGAGACCAAACCTTTGGCAGACAATAATTAAGGAAAGTGTAATTCAATCTTGTAGCAGCTTAGTTTTTTTGTTCTGTTTTGCTTTGTTTTGTTTCTTAAGATTTTTTTCAGACCTGGAATTTGAGGATTATCATGAAGAGTGAAAGTGAGGAAGAAATAACCAGGCAACTTTTAACTTACCCAACTAAAAATTTTACTTGAGGCGAAATAGGAAACCTTTTGAGTGGAAATCTGCATAGAGATGAA
Source organism: Mormoops blainvillei (assembly GCA_004026545.1). Lineage (NCBI taxonomy): Eukaryota > Metazoa > Chordata > Mammalia > Chiroptera > Mormoopidae > Mormoops > Mormoops blainvillei. The sequence continues at coordinate 220,265 of PVJD01000508.1, read as the reverse complement.
ACAAATGCAGTCATGGGATAGGTTACAGGACAAGAGCAAAAAATGACTTTGGAAAGAAAAATAATGCTGGTTTAGCATTCACTGAGACACCTCTAATTATTAGGTTTTACATCCTGGCTTTATATACTCCAAAGTCAGGACATAATTATAAAATTAATGAGGCAGCCATTGGCTAAATACTATTGAATACTTTCTCAATCTCAGGATTCTAAGTGTCATGTTAGATGCTAGAAATAAAAAAAAATTTTTTCTTTGTATTTAAAGAATCTCAATAGGAGAGACAACTAGTCATAGATATTTGTAAAGGGAATTGATGGATATATAAGTAACAACATGGGTGTAGATGAATTTAAGCTGACCTGTAAAAGCTATAAAGAGCAGACGTCTGAACCAAGCATTTTAAGTAGGAGAATTTCCAATGAAAATCTTTATTTGTTGAGAAAATATTTTTATCCTGCTAGATTGATTTTTTTAAAAAAATCAAAGCATTGGTTTGAGTTTCCATGAAGGTTACGAATGAGTTAAAAAATTAATCATCTAGAGAAATGTTTTACTAAATTTTGTGAATGCTGCCGATTGATAATCAATCAATTTGTCAATAAAATATATTTGTGTGACATCTGTGTACCAAGCCAAGTGGTATGGTGCACTCAATCTATATATTTATTAATAAATTCAGGTGTAGGATCCTTGGTTCCTGACCTTGGAAAATTTCCAACTTAGTTGCAAAGTAGGCACTTGAAATAATTAAGCTAAGAAACTGGATATGAAAGCAATGCACAAAAACCATTGAACTTTTGAAAATAAGCCTGGAGAAGGTCAGGAGAGAGGAAAATCTGCTGGAGGTCAGAAAATGAGTGAAGGGTTCTGAAAGGAAGCAGACGGAGAACGCGGTGTACAGAAGCATCAGCAGGGTTCTCAGAAGAGATCTGTGGCATCTCTGCAACTGAGCTAAGGGAAGGGTGACAGAGGAGGGGCACTGAATCTGGCAGCGTGGAGTTTTCTGATCTTTGAGAGAGTAGGTGTCCAAACAGTTAATAATCAAAGCAAAACTTCCAGAGGTTAGACTTCTTATACATGCTAGTAGAGTCATGTACGCTTGCTTAATGACTGGGATATGTTCTAAGAAATGTGTTGTTAGGTGACATGGTCATTGTGTGAACATCATAGAGCTGCATTCACACAAACCTAGATGACAGAGCCTACAACAAACCTAGGTTTTATAGTATAGCCTATTACTTCTAGGCTACAAACCTGTACAGCATGTTACCGTACAAAACAACACTAGATTAAATCAAGCACAAGAGAAAACAATTCCATGAAGAGGCCAGTAAATAAGATATATGAGGCTGTATAACATGGCAGATTGTTTTAAATCAAACGATTTTGTAAGTAAGAAAAGTACTTTCCAAAATAATGATAAAAAGTATAGTATAGTAAATATGTAAACCAGTTACGTACTTGTTTATCATCTTATCAAGTATTATGTGCCATACTTAATTGTACATTTTATACTTTCATACAGCCGACAGCACAGCAGGTTTGTTTACACCAGCATAACGCCAAACATGTGTGGAGATGCTGATGTAAACAGCACAATGCATTGTGCTATTACAATGACTATGATGTCACTAGGTGATCGGAGTTTCCTGGCTCCATTATAAACTTATGGGGATGCAATCATCTGTGCAGCCTGTTGTTGGCGGAAACATCAACTGTACCTTGATTTCTGAGCTACTTTCATATAGGGGCCACTGAGGTCATATATTTAAAATTCTACTCAACTAATTTTACTTCTGTAGTGTTTTCTAATCCTAAGGACCTATTGGATATTATTAATGAAATGACCATTACAGCTCTTGGTTTTCCCACTATGCTGATAATTTTAGTTCTAGGAAATACTTATAATGGCGGTGAGGTATTGTACAGAAATAACTGTGATCAGTGGGTTAGATAAGAGAATTGCATAAAATCATCCTTGGCTCAATGATATTTAATCTCCATGTGATAAGAACTCTTGTTACCATAAAATTAACACAAATTTTCATAAATTATTCAATAAAGTCATTACCGTAGAGTCAACCATTGCCCATAGCTTCAGCTATTACTGTGCTGATTCTGAGAGACTCTTCCATTAATGACTGGTATGATCACCTAAAACCTTTGACTTTCTAATTAACATTCAGCAGACATTTGTTGACATGGACTGTGTTCCAGGTATTGTGTGAAGCTGTAGGAATACCACTGTCCCTGCCCTCATTGAACTGTAACTCTATCTGGAGAGAGAGGGAAAAAGACATATATATATATATATATATATATATATATATATATATATATATAATGGGAATGTTATAAAAATGTAGTTGTCATGAATAAAGTGTTTTCTCTATTTAGATCAAGAAATAGTTGTATATGTATAATTAACATCAGATAAAAATAGTTTATTATTTCAATGATTTCACTGATGGGGCAAATGTTTTCTTCAAACCAGTACATACCAGGAAGAGTAGGGCATTTTGACAAAACTCTTGGCAAATTTTTTTTTCAAACAAGAATACCACAAACCAGTTAATTCCACTGAAGAATAAGTTCACTTTTTATTTTTGTAATTCCAAGCACATTACATTCCAAACTTCCTGTTACTGGTGTATGTGAAATACACCTCGAAGTAGACAAAAGTATGGGTTGGGATTCCATGCTGTCTACTCTGTCCAGTCAGGTTGGCACAGTGGTGCAAATATCATTTCCTCCAGCATAAGAAGATAACAGAATCCTGTGTTTGCGATTATTGTTCGAAATAAGTGATAAGATTACATTCTTGTTCTTTTTGGACCTTTTTATTTAAATATCTTAAACATGCCCTGTTCATAATTCTTCTGTGCCACTGTTTTGTTTTTTGCTTATTTTTGGATTAAATTTCCAGATGTGTTATTATTTGTATATGCCTTAATAAACTTGGATGAAACAAATTAAAAAGAAACAAATTTGTGCAACTGTCACTTTTAATGTAACCTAATAGGATTAGCATTATTTGTATTCAGATTTTCATACATCTCACAAAGCTCATTACGAACATTGTGTTGTGCTCCATTCTATCTATCATCTATTTATCATCTATTGATAATTTTCCTTAAACAGAATGCTTAGCTATGTGCTTTACTACAGTCTGAGTGCCGAGTGATGTTCCTTGGGGAGATAGGTGAAAAATATAGAAGATAGTCAGAGCTATTACATAGCCCCACTAACCATTGCCTAGGCTAAATTTTACATTTTGTTGATGAGATGTTGTTTTTCAGCTACCATGGCAACTAATCCTCAATCATATTTCCATTACTTTATTGCAAATTTTTAGAGTAACTTAGTAGACCATATGCTTATTACATTCTATAGTGTGAATTAACATTGGATTTTGTAATAGCTTTTTTGGACATTTCAGAAGATAATATGATTTTACATTGTCAGTTTAATGGGATTTATTCTTAGATAATAAACACATATTTGGTACAAAATGGAGTTGACACATCTATATATTTTGAAGTATGAAAAAATAACATTTTAAAATTATTTAAATTTATCTTTTATTACGCCATCCTGTTTGTAAACTTCTTAAAAAGTAGGAAAAAAAGCAACTCTCCATAACCCCCATCAAACTGCTGGTAACATCTTTACAAATCTTCTTCCGGTCGCTGCTCTGTACCTTAATGTGGGGTGACATCCTGCTTATTTAATGCACGCGTCACATCGGGGCAGTCTGTTCATCAAAACCGTATAACCAGACTCTTAAAATTAATGTACGAGGGCAAAACCATCAGCAGGTATCAGAAAATGATGCATATTTGAAATAGCCAAGTCTCGACAAGTCTTTCTGACAGGATACTTATATTGAAAAGAAGAAATAAAAATGGGGTTTTTAAAAATGTAATATAAATTATAATTTTATGGTGGTTTTATTTTTCTATTTTTCTAATTCCACAGTCTTCAACATACATCATCAGAAACTACTTCCTAAAACTGGAAATTTAAAATAAATTTATTTAAAAATATTTATTGAGTGCAACGTGACAGACCCAACCTGTGCCTCTGGGGATATGGCAATGCATATGTCTCTGACCACACGGCTAGAATTCTACTGCAGGATGTGGCTGACCAATGAGGGCCCTCCAAAGATGCCCATGCTCTAATCCCTGTAACCCATGGATGCCTTACCTCACAGGGCAAAGGAGAATTAAGTTTATAGATGGCAGTACAAATGCTAATTAGCCGATTTATGAGAGGAGGATTAACTTGGGTTAACTGGGTGGGTTCACGTCATGAGTGTATGTTTGTGATCTAGTCTTTCCTGTAAGTCAGCCGGGCAACTGCTCGGCCAGCTGCCTGCTGAGTGGCCCGCACCAAGGGATAGACAGGAGTCGCACAGACAGTAGCTATGCTATTGACTCAGCTTTTACTGAACGCAATTTCACTCAAAGTAGAATATGAACATACATGAATATCCCACTCACACTCTAATAAGCTAACAGGATTATATCTCACACACACACACACACACACACACACACACACACACACACAGAGCAATCAATGGGGGATAATGACCCCTAGTCCAAGAGTCTCAGTCTGTAGGTCCAGGAGACAGCACGGTGGACAAGGGAGTCACTGGCGCCTTGCAAAGAAGGCTCTCCAGAGCCGGGTGGGCAGCAGGGCAGATGAAGTCCTCAGTCCAGCAGGGCAGAGCCTCCAGCAGCCGATGCCAAGGGAGATCGGTGTGGCATGGGGCAGCCCTCTGGTGCGTGGAGCTCAGCTGTCTCAGCAGTGGTCTGGAGTCTGCCTCAACTTTCCAGTTATACCTGGAAAGTTTTGTACTCCACCATTCTGGGTCTCTTCATAAGTGTCTTGTTACCCCTGATGGCAAGTCGGAGCTTTCCCCAGGAGCCTTTCAATGGGGTGGTTCCTCTCTGCAGACATGGCTGTTTTGATCATATGTGCAGATATCTCAGGTGTGTCTCCTTGCCAGATGTGTGCTCTGACTTAGGTGGTTTCCCTCTTGAACCAAACTGTCATGGCTGACTGGCAGCTATCTTGGTTGACATGAGTGACTCTACTTTGTTTTATATACTTTATGCTGTCTCGATCGGAATAATGCCATTTTATTGGTCTTGCTCTCCACAGTTCAATATAATTACAATAGCCTTTACAAGAGGCAGAATAGATGTAGTCAGGGAAGATGATGTGACAAAAGAGCAAAGTGAGAGTCAGAGTGAGAGATATGAAGATGCTATTCTGCTGGTTATGAAAATTGAGGAAGGGTTCATGCATCAAGCAGTGCAAGTGGCCTATAGAAGGTGAAAAAGCCAAAAAATGGACTGTCTTTTAGGGCCCCTAGAGTAAATGTAGTCCTTTCGACTCTTTGATTTTAGCCTAGTGAATGGCCATTTCAGGCTTCCTACCTCCAGAACTGCAAGATAATACATTTGTGTTGTTAAGCCAGTAAGTTTGTAGTAACTTGATGCAGCAGCAAGAAGAAACTTAATACAATAACATGAAAGTAGAAGAGGGAATTGGAAGAAAGACCCAGAGAGATGGTAGTCTGAACTGGACTGGCCTGAGGTTGCTGGCTTGGAAGATTGAATGCAACCACGAGCCAAGGAATACAGGCAGCCTCTGGCAGCTGGAAAGGGCAGTGGAATGAATTCTCCATGAGATCCTCCAGCAGGAATGCCAACACCTTAATTTTAGCCAGTGAGACCTATTTGGGACTCCTGACCTCCAGAACTGCCAGGCAAAAAATCGGTGGTGTTTTAAAACCACCAAGTCTTTGGTTGTTTATTACAGCAGGAATTGAAAAATAATACAGTGGGATAAGACAATATATGAACAAAATATTTTTTTGTAAAAATAGATACTTTCTGATAATAGTGGCATAAAGGAATAAAACACAGAGTAGTAGTGTTCTGGGGCTGTGTGGCCTCATGTAATATCCACTAGCCACTTGTAGCTAATTAAATGGAAAGTTATCAATGCTTTAAATACAACAGAGGGATGTGATAAGAGCATTTAAAAACCTCCCAATGTGTGTTAGAGACATGATTACCGTTTTATTTTAAAGTGTCCATGAAGAACCATTCATTCATTCATTCATTCATTCAATAAGCTTTTACTGAAAGCCTAATTTTATGTCAGGTTTTATGCCAGGTAAAATATAAACAAAATTGAATATGACAGGGATGCTAGACTCATGAAACTTGCAGTCTGGAAGAATTTGTATTTTAAAATTATGGTTCATTTTGATAGCTTTGGAAGGCCATTGATTCTGTAGGCGGAGAGTTAAACTGCAATATTGCATTGTCCGTGGGAGGGCAAGGGAAGAGGGGAACTGGCAGGGTTCTGCTGCCCTGGGGACCACCCACCACCTGTCCCCTTTCAGAGACATTGGCCTGGTCATTTTGGGGAGCTGATTCCATCACGGCAAAAACACAAGTCACACCAGTGGAAGAAGAAGTAGGAGCCATGAATTATGTGGCTCCCATAACAAATCAGGCTCATCTGTAGTAAACTCTGTTAAGTTCTTGACTTAGAGCTTTATCTTGATCATGTCTGTTTGCTGTTATTGTTGTTGCTACATATTTCCTCCATTGCCCTTTTGCAGTTTACATTAGTGATACTGACTTTCAACTGATATGTCTTACAGAATAAAACATAAAGTTTCTGGTATGGTTGTCTCCTTTGAGAAATCCAGAGAATTTGTGTGTGTGCACATGTGTGCATGTGCACACTTTTGTTTGTTTTATCATTTTTCCCTTTTAAACTATTTTACTTCAGGATGCTATAACATTGACTCGTAAAATGTCATTATTAACGTGATAGAAAGTGCCAGAGTTTGTAGTCAGTAGGCTGCAATTTTCCATAGCCAGGGAATATTGGAAAGCTGTTACTCAAAGGCAATGTGGAATCTCAGGGGGTCTATATGGGAACTACCTTTTAAGGCAAATGCATCTTACCGGTGAAAGTGATGGAGGATGATTTCCAGATGTTGGAATGCTTGTTTTGGCAACTGCTACAGAAAACTGAGACATGTCTTGCCAGAACAACCAGAAGGGATGTGAAGCGCTTGATGTAAGGGGATCAGGCACATGGCAAGCCAGGCAAGCAGAACTCAGAGAGTATCAATATAGGGGCGATTGTTGAACCAAGAGAGCAAAATTTGGAGCCACTGTTACTGCCTGTAGTGAAAGCATGTCTGCCTCTGTACTGGGATGCACACAAGTTTGTCACTGCCCTGCGCCCCACTTACCCCCTTCCTCTGCCTTCATTATCGTTCCTGTAACTATTGATGTTAGTGTGTTAATCAGGGAAACTCTTCCTGGCCATTATGTTTGTTAGATATTATGGTGTTAGTAAAACATGCTTGACTGGAGTCAAACATGTTTTCAAATCCTGGGTTCATTGTTTATTACCAGGGTGACTTTGACTGAGTTGCTTAACCTCTAAACAGTCCAGTTTCTTCCTCTGTAGAATGGAGGTTATGATATCATTTCCAAAGGCCTGTTATGAGAACCAAGTGAAATAATGTATGTGAAGTTCATGCATAAAGGGATTTCTTTTACCATCTGCCCCTCCAACCCAGCCTCCGGAGTTAAAATTATGTTTTTGTCCTGTTAGGGAAAACACGTTTTTAGAAGACATCTGAGAATTAAATATAATGTTGGCACACTCACAGAATGTATATTTTTAACCAGGTTGACTTTTTGTGAGGTCTTATAGTAGAATTACGGAGGCAACCAGGTATCCTGTATGTATCAGTTACCTTCTTAAGATTGTTCCCTAAAAGGTGAAGAAAATATGAAAATGAAAATTCATCCTCAGTGGAATATGTCCTTTCACACACTGAATATCCATGGTGCTTATTTTACTCAATTTTTTAACCTACGTGTTGATTTTAAAATGCCAACTGTTAATTGCCATCCCAAACTAGTCAACCAGTTCTAAGTAGTTTAAGATAAATAAAATTCCCCATCTGCTGCATATCCTGATGAGATCTTGGACTTTCATTTCTAAATCATTTTGATTTTCCTCTTTCCCTCTACAACACTCTTTGCCTCAGGTCTTTTCTGAAATAGAGATTTCTTTTTTTCCTCCCAATCTCTGTGTTAAACCTAGTTTTGGCCAGAAAAAGGCAGGCTCTTCCAAAAGGCCAGTATCTGCAGGATTTGGAACCTAAAAACCTAATTCCTACTCCAGCTATTTTCCCAAGGGGTGGAGTAACGGGAGCCAGGATAACAGGATGAGATCCCTGTGGTGAATAAGCTAACTCCACACCTGGACATCTGGCCGTATTCCACTGGGAGCTTGCTGGGGAAGCTTTGAAGTCTGGTTATTGAGTTGAGCTACTCTGTGTGTTGTCTTCCCACTACTTCAACTCAGCACATTAGCTGCCCATGCCCCTTGCCATCCTACTTTCTCTGGAGAAACATCACAGAGATACAACTTAGAATTATTTGGTGTCATGAATTTTTGTAGCCTAGAAGTCATAGGATGCTGACCTTACCGATTATGCTCGGAGTTAAAAACCTTCAGCATAAATCATGGCTTCTCCATGTGCTAGCTGCATGATCTCCTATTTTTAATTATATGCAGAAGCCTAAGGCTTTACAGCTATAAAATGTGGAAAATAAGAATACTCACTCTGACTACCTTGCATTGTGTGAGGATTGAATGAGATCATGTGTTGAAGTACTTAAGTCAGAGTGGATGCTTCCAGCTTAGTTCTCCTCTGAGATTTTGAATAATTCTATTCACATTGCATAGTAAGTATTGGACTCTCCTTCGTGACTAAATGATGGAGAGCATTTTTATTTCTGTGTACTCTTGTCAGCCATAGCACCTAGCACTTGATTGGTCCGGGAGAGGTACACAGAACAGTCTCCAGAGTGGTGCCACTGACTGTCGCGCTGCAGCAGATCCTCACTCAGGCGACCTTGCTCTAAGTGACTCTGGGCAGGACAATTAGCTTCACTAAGCCTCAGTTACCTTATCTGTACAAAGGGATGAATGTTATTTCTCACCTAATTCATTTGATGAACAAGAAAACACACCTACAGCATCCATATAATGGATTCAGCTTATAAAAGTCAACTTTTATTTTTATTAAGACACAGTATTTTTAAAAAATGTCCTTAATGATATTTTCTTTACCTAATACAAATTTTCTTCTACATTACATAATTATGCCTTTTTTCTCTCCTGAAAGTTTGAAAGCAATTTTATGCCTTGAATTGTAAGGCTTTATCATTTTGAGCCTCTTAAGCAAACAAAGGAACAGCACAGTTCTCTCTGTAATATAAATACTAGAATCATAGACCCACCAATACAACTTCTAGGTGAACTTCAAGGTTACAAAGTGGCTTTTAAAATAAAAATGCCTTTTTTAAATGATCATTTCTTACCAGGATATAGTTTACCAAAGCTATTGAGAACCATGTAAAGTGTGTGCAACTGTTAAAGAAACTCAGTTACAGCAGGGCTTTGAAAGTAATTATAGAGAGTAAAATTAGAGAAGATATTTTAATTTTTTTTTACTTAAGAAGCTAAGAAAAGGGTTGTAGAGGAATATGTGTTTTTATGCTCTTACATAGATTTTAATTTAAATACACCTTTGCCATGCAGGGTGGGGTAAATATAAGCAAACTGAAATGGACTGTTTCAAAAGCAACAACTCAATGTCAGGTGTTTATGTAATTTGCAGATTGTCTAGACCATCACTTCTCTTTAAGCATTTGCCATGTATTCATGTCTTCAGTCATGGATACAATAGAAAATAAAACAAAGTGCAATTATTTTCACTATTGCTTTTCTTGGTAGGATCTTTTATCTAGGTTATGCATGTCCTAACTCTGAATGAAGATCTCTTCCTTTGTCATTATGCCTTCATTAAAAATAAACCATAAGCTCATTTTAGAATCAATTATAATACCATTTGCCATAGAAATCGTTTTAGTTTAAAGCAGGTACCTTTGAAAGTATGTGGTGAGGGGAGGTGTAGTAATTCTGTTATAATGCAGAATGTGAAGTGTTTGAGATTTTATCAGGGAAGATCTAGGAGAACAACAAGGCAGGGGCCTCGTTAGCTCCTCTTAAATATTTGAAGGGGACATTGATGTGGAAATGAATTACATTTTTTTTTTAACTCCAGCTGGCCACAGTAGCTCATATGGTGGAGAAAGTATATGTAGGTGATTTTGGCTTCAGGCAATATGTGATATGTTCCTTGAATCACATTAAAGATCACTCTGCTTTGTATTAGTACACAGAAATGCTCTAAAATGCCACGTAAGGTTCTCTGGACGATCTTTTTAACAATTTGACCTAACTGAAAATAGAATAGCTCCCACTGAGGTGGTGAATTCTTCATCTCTGAAAGTAACCTAGCAAAGACTTTATAGTCACTTAGGGATGCTGCAGAAGGAGTTCTTAAGAAATTGGAATAAATAGCTTCTTGTTCTCATGTGATGCTGTCTGTAAATGAATTTAATGTTTGAGGAACCAAAGACAGGCTCCATAAATTCATTCCAGAACAAAGATCTGAGAATAGAGATTCCAATGAATATCAGGGAACATTTATTGTATACACAAAGCTCTTTATCTTTCAAGGATTTTTTTTTTTTTAAATACGGTAATGAAGCCCAAGCCAGCTAAAGAATTCTGGCTGATGAAATTGCAAATAGAAATCCCTGCTAGGTGTTGTGTCTCAAAGATTGTTATATTGACATTACAGAACTAGATTTGTGTTTATACCCTGATATGTAGCAACTGTCATGAACTTTATTCACTTCCTGTGCTGTTGCTTATCATCTGAGAGCATTTGGGGTATAATTTATTGCCTGTTAAGCCGTATCCAAAGTACAATTGTAATATAGGGAACAATCACAACCCTTTAGTGGCTGAACAATTGGTAGCTTTCATTTGACCTTGTTATGCACTGCGAGCCTGTTAGTTTGACTCCTGAAGGCACACACATTGTTCAGGAATGTTTGCCAGTAATGAGTGAGGGCTAGTTTTCCATATTGACCTCATACATAATTACATAAATTAAAGCAAACCATAACAGCTGAGGGTACACATAAAATACACTTCACGGAGGGATTTTAAAGCCCTTGCATTGCACTAAGCTTGAAATTACATAGCCATGTAAGACATATATCATTTTTGAAAACTGTATGTTTAAGTTGCTACTAAGACTTTATAAAGAATACTAAATAAAAGGTTCTATTTTAATAAGTGCTATCATGAAGTTTTTTTCTAGAAAAACAGTTGACTATGAAAAAGGAATATTAGTATAGAAGGCCACATTTTTATTCTGGAGGCTAATGACTTGAGAATATAAATTTCTAATGTTAGCCTTCCAAACTGTCTTGAAACCACTAACTACTGAAAAAAAGAAAATGTAGAATTTAGACAGTAACCTACTGGAAAGATAAGCTATTTTTAATGCACTTATAGTTTCTTCATTTTCTGATCATTAGAATGCATTGATTTTAGCATAGTTCAATTTAATTTTATAATTAACTTTTATCATGTATAATTTTTTGGTTTATGGTGTGATAGATTGTTGTTATTTTTTAAAGGTAAAGTATAACATTAGTTTATATTCTATTCTATTTTTGCAAATGAAATTTCATTACATGTGACTTAAAAGAATCATAGCCCTGGCTGGTGTGGCTCAGTGGATTGAGTGCCAGTTGGCAAACCAAGGGGTCACTGGTTCGATTCCCCAGTCAGAGCACATGCCTGGGTTGTGGGCCAGGTCCCCAGTATGAGGTGTGCAAGAGGAAGCCACATATTGATGTTTCTCTCCCTCTCCTTCTTCCTCCCTGCCCCTCTCTCTAAAAATAAATAAATAAAATCTTAAAAAAACAGAATCATAGACTTTCAGAATTAAATGGAATTTAGACCCAATATTAAATATACTTATAATTTATTTTCTATTATAGAAAGTCAAAAACTTAGTAATCGATTAAATGTTAATGTTCTAAGTTTATTAATCAGCAAGTGTTACTGCATTTATTTTACTTTCTAAAACTATCTTGTTTGAAGTTTGCAGAAATTTACTCTCAGTTGTATTCACAGCTAATTTTTGAAATAAATGGTGAGGAAAACCTTCACCTAAAATTCACATTTCAAGTTTTGTTTTTGATAAAAAGAAAGCAAAATGGCCTTGATGGAGGAACAAGATTTTCTATTTTTCAAACTTTTATTGGAGTGTAGTTAGTATATCTTATAATAGACCATACCACAATTAAAATGAGCTTAATAACTAATCAAATATTTTAGAAGTTCCATTTTTGGTTTAGGTCACGGTCTACATGAATTCGTATTATGCGTGAGGATCAAGTTTGGGCAGTGAAGGTTGTTTGCAGAAAAATGAAGATTCGGCTAAATCTATGACTCTGGAATATGTGGAGCATAAAAGGGTTTTAAAGACACTCCTATTATCTTTCTGTCTTTTCTAGTGTTCTTAAGTTTAACTAAATCTTGATCATTGCAGTACTGCACACTTTTCAAACTCTGATCTGGAGGGCAATGTGGATTTTTATATTTGTTTATTACCAGCTTTAAAATGTTCTTTTCTTTTTAATCCTATATTTACATCTTTCACATTGCAAATGCCATCTTCATGACTTAGTAGATTTCACTGGCCCATCACTCTCTCCTGGGCTTCATCTTCTCCACCTGGAAGATTCATGTCTTCTGTATGGCTTATCTAGAGTCTGTAACCTTACTTCATCTGTGTTTGCCTTTCACTGGATTTTTTCTACCTCTATGTATCTTTCTTCAGATGTGGTAAGCTAAGCCACATGACATATTCCAGGCCCAGCTATCTTATGACCTTGTTTTAATGTCAGATACTACTTTATTTGTATACTTTTCTCTCCACAAATATCTTGGCTAGTTGAACTAGCATCGTGCAGGACTGTCTTCAGAGAGAACTGGGAAAAAACTCAGATTATTTTTCTGAGTCTTTCCCATTATAATATAGCTTGTCATCTAAGGGAAATCTGGATTCCTCTTCCCCCAAGTAATAGAAATTAATTTTTCTGTGAATGTAAATATAGTTTCCACAAACAAGAGTTCATTAGTTCCTTATCTACTGACTAAACACATCTCAGAACTTTTTTGTAATAATCACTCACAATTTGGTTTTATAATCCCCAGAAGGGTTTAGGAATGTCCATTAGCAATTCTAAGGATTTTTTATAAAATGTTTAGGAAATTCTCCACCTCCTCATTTGGCAGAGGCCACAATGCATCAGAGAAGAGGTGTAACTTTTTTTTCTTTTCCTCATCTTCTTTCTCCTTCCCTTTCTCCCATCTCAATCTCCTTACCCATGAGGCTATTCTAGGGGTGCTGCAGTATTGGGGGGGTTTTCTGCAGATTTGAAGGAAATAGGCAGTCTGGTATTATTTATAATCCTAGAGAATATTCTGGGCACTGCTTTTTCTCGAGAATGTAGAGTTGTTCAGTCCTTGAAAGGTCCAGTATTTGAACTTCCCTAACTCAAGAAATACTTATTTGACCCCACTTAATGTTTTCTAACTTTAAGCCAGCTCCTTATGCTTGTCAAAACATCTTCCTAAACCCCATGGTGACTCAATATTCAAGTAGTTTGGGTATGAGAACCTTGTCAGGGACCTTTTGAAAATATAAATAAACCACACTCACCAGTTCTTTCTTGTCCAAATGCTTACTTAGCATGACAACTCTGATAAGTTAGTCAAGCATCATTTCCCCTTCCAGGGTCATGGTTCCTTTGTGAATTCTGTTGTATTAAGTACATAGTTATCCACCACTTTATAGAAGATTCCACAAGATGTTTGGGATAGAAATGAATTAGTTTTCCAAGGTCTTCACTGGAGTATGTATTTATGAATTGTTATTATACAGACAATTTATCTTTTTTGTCTTGGTGTAATTTGTTATTGACAAGTCAGCTGTTTTGGCTTACTTTTCAATATTTCACTCTTAAGTTCTTTTTTAAAATTATATTTCATTGATTATGCTAGTACAGGTGTCCCAATTTTTCCCCCTTTGTACCCCTTTACCCAGCGCCCTCCATTCCCTCAGGCAATCCCCACACAATTGTTCTTTTGTATAGTTATTTTTGTGTAGATGCTATAGTGTTTCCAATATTTATCTGTGACAGATTTTCTAGTGAATAAAACACGTATTTTTGGCAATTTGAATCTAGTACTTCTCATGAACTTACCTATATATACAGTTTAAATGTTGAAATCTTCTAGTGAATATACCAAAACAGGAGATAGTGAACTATCCTTTAAGTATTATCCTATATACTATTTTATATTTAGGATTCCTTTGGATTCTGCAGTTTTATTCCTTCTCTTTGACAGTTATAAGAATCTTTTGCATTACTGACTTTGAAGCTCCTTGTAAGACAGTTTCGCACATAGTTTTCTGGTCTGCCTAATTTCTTGCTGTATTTGATCTGTCACATTTTGGAGGTTTCCCCCTTTTCCACTTGATTTGTAAATCTTTACATTTTATGCCTATTACTCTCTGTGAAGTCAGCTTTTACTGTAACAGTTTGCTGTGAAAGCGGGTTTTTTGTTTTTTTTCTCCCTGCATCTGGCTTGTTTTTATGATTCATGACAAAAAATTCATCTTGGGCTTCTAATGGTTTATTTTAAAATAGTCTCCAGACTTTCTGTGGTTTATTTTATTTTAAACTATTCCTTCTTACTCTTTTTTTTTATAATGGCCACATTTTCCTAAGCTCCCTTTCCTGAAATTAAATTATTTTATATGGCACTCCTTCTTCTGTCCAAGTGCTGAGACTAATTGTTGTAAATAGTGAGTAGACAAAAATGCACACCCATGGTAAAACCTGCATCAGTTCCTGCTCAAATTTGTCTAGACTCTGAAAATTCACTTTTAACAAATGAGTGTTTGTAATCACCTGTGTTCTTGGATTCTGATGTGCATTTTGCCTGCCTGTGAGAGAATGACAATATAAATCCGCATTATTGTTACATTATCAAAGAACTTAGCTTGCTTAATTATTGTATACCATTCTGATTATTTTGCTTTAAAAGTTCCCCATAGTATTCAGAATAAGGTTCAAGTTTTTTAGTTTAACAACCCAAACCTTTAATAATTTGGTCCCTAATTACACCATCTTCTTTTCCTTCCCACACAAACTTTTTCTTTTCTTTCCCAGTGCAATTCTTCTTACTGGTATCACTTCATAACTGTGTTTTCTCTTAGATTGTCCTGGAATACCTTTCTCCGTCTTCTTCATTGTCCATATGTTGAAATGAAATTGAAATATCTTTACCGTAATCAAAATGTTAGCTATAAGCCACTGTCCAGTTAAATTGCATGTAACTTCCACCAAATCCATGATCTTTTGCCTTCTATGTGATTCTAATGTCATGCCATGTATGAGTCCACATATGAGTATCAGCACCTCACTCGCATACACAATAAAAGGCATTGATGCAAAGTTTTTGAGAATTTAATAACTAGTTGAAAAGATTTAGGGTCCTGAGGAAAGGTCACATTGTTAAAGACTAAGATCTCAGTTATTATCTGCCTCTATCTTTCTTCCTTCCACCTCTCTCTCTCCCTCTCTTTCCCTGCTTCCCTCCCTCCTTCCATCTGTCTGTGTCTGTGTCTGTATCTGTATCTGTATCTGTATCTCTGTCTCTCTCTTTTTTCTCCCTTTACCTTCTTTCTCAAAAAAACAACAACAATTTTTCTTATCTCATACAGTTATGTAGCCTCACATCACTTTTCATACAGGTTTTCTCCTATACTCTAAGCAACTTAATAATCACATTTTTTCCTATAAAATAATGTAACTGTCCAATGTAGACCCCACTAAATAAAAATCTTCTATAGCTCATTGTCTAGCAATAATTTTTTGGAATGCCCACAATGATCTAGGCAATGTAGTGGACACTGATTATGCGGTGGTGAAACTGCAGATAATGTTTTTGCCTGTATAGAGTTTCTCATTTAGTGTGTAATCCAAACAGTGATGTATAATTACAAATTATTTGATTTTGAACCCCAGTTTGATTTGAATACCATTCCAATGGCTACCATAGCGTCTAGGACATACTTCTATTCCTACGTGTAACCATGAGTTATTATAATTATTTTTGGATTGTTCTCTTCTGCTAGTCTGTAAACTCTCAGAGGAGGGGGGTGATGTCTTATTTCACTTTGTGTTCTTGGAATTAAGTATAGCACAGGCACGCTGTATCCTCTCCTGGAGTAGGTATCCGATAAATACTTGGGATTGAGTGAAGGAGTCCTATATTTTAGGTTTAGTTTCATTATTTTAGCGAACTATGGTATATCTGCATTACTATTCTTTTACTATTACATAGGAAATTCAACAAATACTACCTTGAACCTATGTAAAAATATTAAAGAGGAACAGATGCTTACTTCCTTACATAAGTGATTTATCATATCATTTTACTTTTAAGTAAGATTTCTGTTGGATTTATAGTTCCCATGTAGTATTTCTAACACTTTCTAAATGCTAGATCCTTTTATCCTTTCATATCCCACTTCTTCCAAGTCTGTGGAAAGAAAGTTTTTATGAGAACATGGGAACACTCATGGTTCTATTGTTCCATAACACAGGAATTTAGGAAGAATTCTGAAAGGCCCAGAAGGCAATGTTGGTTGTGGTCTAGGTTAGCTCAGCTTCCCATGAGGTTCCAAACTGAGAGAAGGGCTAGTTTCAGTAAGAATCACTGTTATAGGAAGAAAATTGTGTGCTTATGTATTCCAGGAGATGATGAAATCTCTTATCTTATTAATTTGGCAGTGCTGAGTTCCTCTTATGTAAAATGTAATTTCCTTTCTAGAAGAAAATGAGGCATCTGTTCCTACTCAGAACCAAATGGAGAATTCTTCATCCACATCAGCGAGTCGGGCTACCCCGTGCCGAAACTGTACTTACTGTTCAGGTTATTCTACTCACGCAGGCTACTTAGTGCACCAAGGGTTTCACATCATTTGTTGGAATTATAAACACCTACCATCTCCCAAGTTCATTGGATTAAAAAGAACTCTGATAGAATGTATATATTTTAAAAATTTATAAAGGTGGCTCATGGAATTTATTTAGTCAGATTATTTGAAAAAAGTATCACATATCATTATTATATATTTGGTCCCAATCCTTCAACATTGTGTGGTTGCAAGTCTCTTGCAGCCTACTGAGTTCTTACAAAACTAAAGATATGTATGAAGGCACTGTCTAGTTTTCTAATTCCACATGTGCAATAAACAAGCACTGATTATTTGTTTTTCCTTCTTCTCCCTTGAGAAAACTCTTGCTAAAAATAAAACTTTTGTTCTCCTAATGAGGTAAAACTAAGCAAATTCTCAAATGTAGCTTTACTTATTAAAATTGAAATTCCTATTCTTAATGTGTGTCAACCTGCATATTTCTTTTTTTAAAACTTATCTATTGTTTAATTTCTTGAACTGTTCAGAAACCCCTGAAGTACTTTTGAGTTCATTGTTTTTAGAGGCTCAAGAGTCTTGCATCATAGCAACATGTTTCTGCAAGGGAAGAATGTCTTTGAGAACCCGCACCCCTTTCTGTAACCATCTGGTTTGCAGATGATAAATACAAGCACTAGTTTTGTGTTTTTTTTTCCCCCTGAAAGTTCTGGGCAACAGATTGACCTAAAATTCTACCCTGTTGATCCCTAGCATATTAATCTTCATTACCATGTCAAATTTTTCAAGAATTCAATTCTCCAGCTATATATATTTTAAAAGACTGAACACATAATACCTATGGCATTCCATTTGTAGGATGTTTTCCATGGTGCTGTAATGTCTTTATTCTTTCCTATAGTCTAATCACATTTTTACTTCTTTTTCAAAGGCTGATTTAAGACTGGCTTCCATTGTGAAGTCTTTCCTAATTAATCTAACCTTCATGCATCTCTGTTTCATTGCCTGGAGCACTTGTCTTTACACCAAATCAATGCACATGTTGGTTTAAATGTTTCATGTGTGTGCTTTAGTTTCCCAATCAGAGTGTAAGGTATTTGACAAGAAGGTTTTTGTTTTGCTTTGTTTTGTAACATACAAGGGACAATATAAGGGGCACAGCGGACATTCAAGAACTAGAGAAGAGTGAATATTATATTAATGCCATTGAAGAAGTCTCATTCTAATACAGAATGTGGGAGATTATATTAGGATGGGATTAAACTAGGAGAAGATTCCTACAATGTGAAATACTAACCTCAATTACAGAACCAAGTCTAGCCTTCACATAGCTTTTGTGTTAATTGGTGAAGACATCAGTGCTGGGTGATCCTAGGCAACTAGATAGTACCTTTGTGAAACAAATAAGCCTCCCTTCCTCCAGTAGGTGCATTATTCAAGCTAGGGCTCATCACATAGCAAGGAGATCTGGGCACAAATGTCAGCTTCCACTGGTCACCTCAATTAGAGCCTTTGTGAAATGTAAAAACAGCAGCTATCTAAATAGTGATACAGATGATAAATGCAAGTAAAAGGAAGCTTGGTAGCTTAGGAGGTAATTCCTCTGCCTGGCATATTGCATGTGGTGTAAAGCTAGAAGCTAAGGACTTAGGGAATTTTATGTTTTACACACTGAAAGAGAGATGTGAGTAGTTGCGGTTAATGTGAAAAGATTTGTTTAATTGTCTAGATTTTTAATTAGCATACAAAATTAATCTTTAAGAAAATAAATAGGCCACAGAATGGACAGGGAAGTGAGGAAGCAATAGATAAGGGTTAGAAGGTGTGAGCAATGGTTAGAGTAAAAAAAACGATCTTCTGAAGGTGTGGACAAATTTGTTATTTGGGCAGAGTGCAGCTGAGGCGACTGCTGAGGCTTGAGAAAGGTGACATGGTTGAAGGCAGTTTAAAAAGTTTTAGTAACTAGATTTAAAATAGATTGCAGGGCAGTGGTGGTAGAAAGAAATCAGCAGGATGTCTGTGGTATTGAGAGCAGAAATAAAGGATAATGTTTAAGATGAAGTATGGAGAGAAATTTCTGGTCGATTCTATGTGGGTATAAGTTCTGAGGATGTGTGCCCTGAAGACTGAGGCGATGGAACGGATAAGAATGATTTAAATTATTATTCTTTAATGGATATTTATGAATGTTATTATTATTGTTTTGAGAGTATCCTTTATTTCATTTCTTGTATGAGCTCTCAATTAAGCTTATTTAAAGCGCATTTTTATTATTTAAAAAAAGTGTGTAATGTTGAGGTGGTATTCAAAAATATGATCTCCTCATATAGGTTTAAAGTATTCTTTTTTATTATAAGATCATTTGTTTTCTTTGATTTATAATTTACTTAGGATTTTTGTAGCATAAGCTAGCTTTAAGAATTACTCACATTCTAAAATTCCAAGACCTGTGGGAATGTTTTTCTAAGCATAAGGCATTTTCTCTAGTGGTACATAAGACAATGTCAGGTTGTACACAACATTTGATATTTTGCAAGTTATGTGTACATGTATATTAGAAAAAAAAACTATATAGCTTATCAAATCTGAGATTTGTTTAAAAACTTAAAACTTACAAAGTGGAACTCTAATAGCATGGTCAGTAAAATATACTTTTAAAAAAGTAGAAAAGTCAAATTAAAATAGATTTTTAATGGAAAATATGTATGCATAATGATACATGATAAATACAAATATAGAAAAATTATAATTATAGTGAACTAGTTAACTGCCATATGGGAAGTCCTAATCTATAGTCTGCTTACATCATAAATTTAAACATTTGTCTTAAAAATAAGGAAAAAGAAAATTAAGGGAATTATAAATATTTAGACAATTTAGTTGCAAAGTAAACTGGTTTCAACATAGATTTTACTATTTTAAAGAAATGTTTGGTTTAAAATTGTTTTCAATCACAATATCAAAATATAGTATTAATGTAAATCTTAGAATACTCTATTTCAGTGTAGTTTGTTAAGTCTCTGCAATGTTTTCAATACTTACATAGATTAGTAGAAAATTTAGTGGTTAATTACATCAAATTTATATTATCTCTCAGCATAAGACAGAGATTTCAGAAAAAAGTTTGGTGGTGTCTATAAAATAACCGTCCATAAAACGTTTCACCCTTTTTCCTCACTATCATGAAGCTTAACTTTTGCTCTTTGATCTTTGACATAAACTTTATTATGAAATTAAGCAAATGAAATATATTTCACAACTGGATTTTTTCAAGTTTAATAGCGATAGCTTCACCAATGATCTCTAATCTCTTTGATGCAATTAACTTGTCAGCTAACTGTATTCACAGGTCAGAATGCACCTTAAGAATGCAGAGGAAATTTAGCAGTGCATTTCACTCTTGCTTTGAGGCCCTGGTAAATTTCAAGAATTTAGGGAAAACGTGAGAGATGACAATGTAACAATTTTAAATGTTGCTTTAGCCATATGACCTGTGTGACTATGTAAACTTCTTTTATTTATTGGGTGAGAAGATCTTTAACCAGAGCCTCAGATAAATCATCCTAGTCAGGTGGGCACTCCATTTATATCAGTGACATGTTAGCTAAAGAAATAGAAAGAATACACCTTCTACAGTCACATAAATAATTGAGGCTTTGAAAACGGACTCTTCACTACTTTGGGGAAATCAACTGTCTCTGTGAGCTCCAGTCCTTTTATCTGTAAAATGGGGAAATTAGAAAATAGTTTTACCTCAGAGAGTCAGGAGCACTTAATAGGTAATACCTGAAAATGCCTTATATAAAGTAATACTTATTAAATGATTCTTATTATTAATCTTAAGCATATTAATTAAACAGTATCTTCAGTGGTCTGTTGCACACTCTATTTCCAACTTAGCCCCCACATTGAACAATCTGGAATCCTTAGCTCATGCATCTCTGGCCTGTCAATCTTGCTTCAATTCCCAGAATTCCCCCCTTCAGCATGTCTTTATCAAAAGGAATACATCTGGCTACTTTATAGTTCCTTGCAATAAAAGAACAATGATTTATTATAAAAACATTTTCAAATCTCTAATGGGCAAGGTATGATTTTTTACTACATATTAGAATATAATGTTTGAATCAACATAAACTAATGAGGAATATTTGTGTAGTACTCAATAGTTTATAGTGATTTTTTCATATAATTTATTTCATTTGGTTTGAGGTGAGAAGTACTAAGCCTGTTTTTTTAATTGGAGGAATTTAGCCTTATAAAAATAACTTACTCAAGGTGTGTCTGTTAGTAATTGCTAGAGCTGGGTCTTCTGATGCCAGAAACTGTTTTTACCTAATATAAATTAAACTTCTATAATGAGAAATAAGACTTTAAAAGAAAACAAGGAGAAGGGGTAAGGATAATACCCTAAAAGGAAAGGGATATGGAGGCTTAAAGCTCTGACAATATAGCATTATAATTTGGAGCAAAGGTAAACTTCCCCATTCTCTCCCTTCCTTTCTGTTTGTATGTACAGATACACACATATGCATAAATTTTCTGTATCCTTATCATTACTTTTGTTGAAACACAATGGTATCTCTATGTTTAGCTTTCTGTTTTATAAACATTCTTGTTTTATAATAAAGTGCCAAATTTGCTCCAGGCTTAAAACGTGTTAGCGTTCAGAACCGCTCTCCAATGTGTTTAAGACAGAATAAAGGGAAGAAGGCAACTTGGCCCCAAGGGAAGAACTCAAAGTGGGAACTGGAGAGCTCTGTTCCTCTAGAAGCCTTGGGCATGCACTTTAATGTCTTTTACTGCGACGGGAAATTTTTGTTGTGTTCTTTGCTCTATACCATATTGTCTGGAGTATGTATGTGTGAGTTCTGCATATTGGTATACATGAACTATTTTTTAACTTTGATGCTAATTTTTATTCTTGCTTTTTATGAAAATGCTGCATAATTGTACTTTGACATGCTTCAACTTCTAGTCATTTTTTAAAATAAATTTTTTTTTATGTTAGAAGTTTTAGATGCACAGAAAATTGTAAATATGTACTCCAGATCCGATTTCCCTTCTCAACATCTTAAATTAAAAATTAGTGAACCAGTATTGACAATTATTATTAACTAAAATCCATAGTTTATTCAGATTTCCTTGCATTTGACCTAATGACCCCTTTCTGCTCCAAGATCCCATCCAGGATCACAAATGACATCTAGCTATCTTACTTTCTTAGGCTTCTCTTGGCCGTGAGAGTTCTTCAGACTTCACTTGTTTTTCATGACTTTTACAGTTTTGAGGAGAAATGGTCAGGTAGTTTATAAAATGTCCCATAATTGGGATGTGTCTGATTTTTTTCTTTTAAGGATTTGACTAGGGTTGCGGATTTTGGGGAGGATGACCTCAGAGTGAAAAAGGCCATTCTCAGCTACTAATATGACATCACTATTGATATTAAACTTCATACCTGGTTGCCATAGTGTTTGCCAGGTGTCTGCACTGTAAAATATACTATTTTTCCTTTTCTATATGGTACTCCTTGACAGAAGGTCACTATGTACAGCTTCCACTCGAGAAGTGGGAGTTAATGTTCCATCTCTTTGAGAGGAGAGTATCTATATAAATTAATTGGAATTCTGCACAGAGATTATGTTTATTCCATTAATTAACTGAATGATTTGTTAATTGATCTATCTACCTACCTACCTACCTATCTACCTATGTACCTATCTACTTATGTATTTCCCCGCAATTTTTCAGTATGAACTCATAGATATATTTTTTTAAACCTTGGGTAATAATTTAATGTTGCTTTGCTTATTTTATTGGTCAAATTGTTCCATCTTTGGGTATTAAGAATTCTTTTAGTTGACCTTAGTGTACCTTTGATATACTTCTATCATTGTGGGTTTTTTTTAATACTTTCTCACTTTCTAGCATTATAAAATACTCTAGGCTTATCATGTGTATTTCCTGCCCCGGTGGTAGAATCAATCATTTCTTCAAAGAGCCTTCTTTTATTGGAGTATGATATTAGAAACCACAATCTGTGTTTCTAGTGAATAGGTATGTTCACTGTCACTGGAGGCGAGTGGGAGGTCGTTCTTTACCCTTTCAGTTAAGAGAGCGAGGAAATATATGTGTGTATATAAACAGGTATATATACACATACATATAAATATTTTATGAATTATATTTTTATTAATATCTTGGAAACAAGGACATCTTAAAAGTAGGCTAGCATTTGATTTTATAGCATTTATTTCCAAACTTTCCATGTGTGGGATATCACATGAAACAGGCAAATCAGGACATGTCGTATGATACCATGAGGGTAGAGCTAGGCAAAGGCTAGAAACAATATCTTAAAAGTATACTCAACCAGAGAACCCTGCCTGGAGTTCACAGGCTGAATAAGTCTGCATATATGTTTTGTTTGACCTCCACAGTGCTTTTTAAAACTTTTTGAATTACATAACTAACATTAAAAAATTGAGAGATATCAGATACAAATATCAATTTCTAGCTTCCCTTTAAAATTATCATGGGTGAGAAACACTGGACCCATATTATTAGGTACCAATCAGCTTGCATTGAATGGTGGTTCAAGTCTTGGTGAGGAGCGCACAAGCTCCAGTTCACCATCAGCCGATTTTTACCCATCCCCACCCCTATCTCGTTGTCCCCTGGACCCGGAGGAGCTAACTCAGGCTCTATCTCATGTGTACTGTTGCTTTTCCTATTATGAGGAGGAGAGGAAAATATTTCTTGAATCCATGGCTAACACATTGGGAAAATAAAAGATAGTCTACAATATAGAAATATATTTTTAAAAGATTTTATTTATTTATTTTTAGAGAGAGGGGAAGGGAAGGAGAAAGAAAGGGTGAGAAACACCAATCATCTACCTCCTGTATACCCCCAACTGGGGAGCTGACCTGCAGCCCAGGCATGTGCTCTGACCCCCAATTGATCCAGTGACCCTTCCATTTGCAGGCTAGTGTTCAATCCACCAAGCCACACCAGCCAGGGCTCCAGCATATGTTTTTAAGTGCAATGAGAGAAAGCATGTTCCTCTGTGCAGGTGAGAAATATCCCTATTTGCTTAATATGCAAATGAGACTATATTAAAATAATACTACTTAAAATTCTAATGCAAAATGAAACTTGCCCATTAAATGTGGACCTGTTTCCCAATCTTTAGTTTTCCAATAGAGATCAGAATTTAAGTCTTCCTATCATTTCTACAAAATTATTTCATAAAGTAATATGATCCAATGCAGAGCTGGGATTTTGGTGTGGCCTTGATGTATATACCATTATTACATGGCCTAGTTTTGAATCTTCAGAGGGCATCTTTATGTCTTTTAATTTCTATGACAATTTTT
Source organism: Mormoops blainvillei (assembly GCA_004026545.1). Taxonomy (NCBI): domain Eukaryota; kingdom Metazoa; phylum Chordata; class Mammalia; order Chiroptera; family Mormoopidae; genus Mormoops; species Mormoops blainvillei. The sequence goes on along the minus strand of PVJD01000508.1, from coordinate 195,881 downwards.
ATCAATCTTGAACCACATTATTTTGTGTACAAGGCTGTAGATAACAATTTACGCAAAAACTATAAACTACATTTTTATTGTTATATTTAAAGCACTACATTTGTATGTTTTGCCTGCAGAGATCAGTCCAGTTAGTTTTATTCAAAAGGGATATGAGTGAAGAAAAAATTTATTAATTGTAGAATATAGATTTCTACTGTGCTAAAGAGATGGAATATGGATTCAGCATCTTATTTGACATTTCTCTTCTGTTTTCAAAATTATGAACATTATGTAAAAATAAATAGTTTGAGCTTTTAGCAGTTAAGATGAAAATAAAGTTCAAGTTATAAGTATCTAGAAGTAAAGCAAACTTGCAGCTGGCCATGTTTTACTGACTCAACCAAATTAATTTGTCAAGACCATGGACTTATGGCAAGAAGGAAAAAGGGTTGTAATTATGAGAATAGAAGTGATCTTAGAGCAAAGTTTTAATATATAAATAAATATAGTATAAAACTTAAAGGCATAAAAAGAATCATGTTTAGCAATTTGACTACCTCTCTCCCTGTTCAAATATCATTGCATAATTGTCAGTATTATGAATGTCTAGCTCTTTGCAAAAATAAATATATAAACACAGATTAGACCATGCTCACCTGTCTGTAATATTCTAGGTATGTATATATAAAATAAAAAATCTATAGCTGCCTAATAAGAGTGTGTATAACCATTTAGAGGAAAGAAAATATCTGCCATTATATTATACAATATGAAATTAAACTTACGTTTGTGAGTACATGAAACACAGAGTTTATTCTTGTATTATTATTTATTAATTATTGTATTATTTATTTGCATTACAACTGTGAACCTACTTTTGCCCACCCTGTGTGTATGTTTATATGTATGTGTGCGTGTATATATATATGATTTTTATATATAGTTTATGTATGTATTTTATATATATTTATATCTTTTGTATTTTTTATATATACATGTTTATATATGTAAGATTTTTTTGACCAGACATCTCTACATATGTACATCATTGTAATGCTACTATTAGATGATGCTGATGAACTCAATGGAAATTTCTGTTCTACTGAACAATATGCTGTTTTTTTAAAGATACAAGTTAATTTCTTATGATCATATGCCACATAAATTAGCACTTACAAAAATAAATCTGATAAATGCATCTTGAGTGAACCATGAAGATTCTGGACTTTCAATGTTGAGAAATCAGAGCTTGAGTGAGGATTTTACCCCCCAAACTACCAATCATTTTATTCTAGCACCCAATTGCCCATCCAGGGAATGAATATGATCGTTGAAAACTGGATGCTTAATAAAAACTTTAATCTTTAATATTTATTATTTCTGATGAAAAAGCTTACATCTGCAGTCACAGAGTCTAGTTTGAAATCCAGGACCTATAATTTCTGAGGTGTCGGAATCTTTGCCCCAGGGCAAGTCGTTTAGTCACTGTGAACTACCATCATTCACCTTATGGGTATGATACTGTGTTGAGGATTAAATGAGATTAATTGTATAAAAGTTTGTACAGGTTAGCACATATTAAGTATCCAATAAATATAAACTTCTGTTGCTACTTCCACTGCTACCATTATTATTAACTGCTATCAATGTAAACAAAATCCTTCTTATTTTAATCACTCATAAAATAAAAAAGGACCAACATCCAAATGATGAATCACCAGCTTATTGTCATTATCTGGAATTTCCTAAATGTGTAGTAATGACCATAGTGTTTGTAACTGTTTGAAGCTGAAACAATCAAAACACTTTAGCCTGAAGATTATTCTTAGTGAAAAACTGCTAAGTGGAGTACAGGTGTCCCTCAGTATCTGTGGGGAATTGGATCCAGAAAGCCCTCCAATTCCAAAATCTATGGATGCTCAGGTCCCATATATAAAATAGCACAGTATTTATCCACATCCTTCCATAATACTTTAAACCATCTGTAGATTACTTATAACTAATACAATGTAAATGCTATTGTATGTAAATAGTTGTTAAACTGCATTGTTTAGGTAATAATAACAAGAAAAAAGAAAAACCTGTACATGCCCAGTACACACCCAATGCTCTGTAACCTACCTACAGAGTATACACGAGCAACAATGTAACAATTCTTCCTGGATATTTTTGATTGGTGGTTGGTTGAATCTACAGATTCAGAACCCATGGACACCAGTGGTTGATTACATTACCTTTTGTTTTCCAGTTCACTGTTTGTAACCAATATATATGACACAAAATAATAGGATTTTTTAGAAATCATCACAGTACCTCATTTGCAAGCATAGGTAGTGTTTCTCTTGCCCATTAGGTACCCTGCAGTTTCATGGAGCCTTGAAAACACTTCTGTTACTGATAATATCTCCCAATTGCTTGTGTGGCAATATGTCATAAAATAGCTTCATCATAAATTATATATAACATACTATCCAGGTTAGGAAATAAAAAAGTTGCTAAAGATATTGTGTAATAGCCTAGAAATTCATGACCATCTATAGTAGGTTCTGTTTCTGCTATTTGGTTTGAATTGGAAGTTATATGTTTTTAAATTAAGCTGGTACTTTATTATTTTACTTCAGCCACAAGTGTAAGCTGAAAAGGAAAATAGAAATGGAAAAGCAACAAGAAGAAAATTATGATTTAATTGAAAATTTATTATACACATGCATATGTATACGTATATGTATATGTATAGGTACATGTATATGTATATAGTATTCCAGCTAATCCCAGGTTGTAGAGCTAGAGATAAGATACTATTCTTAAGGGCAAGATGACTTCCCAAAGCTTGGAAACTAATGCCTCTTATACTTCTCAGATTATACTAATTTTATGTGAATAATAAGGTATATAGGAACTAGTGTTTTAATTAATGGTGGATTAATTGGGAATAAGGTTATTTCATTTTGTTAGTTTTAAAACTGATTATCCACCTCACTTGCCTCTTTTAGCCATTTATGAAATATAAATGGAAATTTTTGCATTACTATTTATGATATAATTTGCCTAATTTTCCTGGATTTTGCTCTTTACTTCTAAATGCATTTGCTAACTCCCGTATTCCAAAGGGGTGTTTCTGTGTGTTTTTAAAAAAAATTTCTATAGTTCATCAATTGAATTTGGTTTATGCAAAACTGTTGATAATGATTTACTCCAATATAGTCTAGAAATTTCCAAGAGATTGTTATGTTTTAATGTCATCTACCTTAATAGAAATAAGTTGCAGGCTTAGATTATAATTACTATCAATTCTGTAAAGTTTTCCAGGTGGGTGAGACAATGATAAGCTATTAAGCAACAGAGCGGGGAACAGAGCAGAGGCCTCGATGGACTAATAACAGAGTGGCATGAAGATGTTAGATCCAGGAATGTCTTGATACCAAGAAACATGGATCAGCATATCATTTTCTGCATGTGCCATTTTTTTTTTTAAATTAGTGAAATAAGAGCTTTCGGGCATGGTGAACCGGCCTTTACACCTGTATCCTCTCTAGACTGTAAGGCCCGTGAGGGCGGGGCAGTGATTTCATATTTATTTCCCCAATCCCTTGTTGAGAAATAGACACCTGAAAGGAAAGCAAAAGAAATTGTCTTTTCGCTCGCCAAGGCAGGACAAACTGCTCCAAAAAGTCTTCCCCTTGTAAAAACCTAACTTTCGAACTCCTCTGACTCTGTCATCAACGTTGGCTTCACGTGGCCTCTCTAGCTTCTATTTTTAACTCTTTTGTCCTTAGGCTGAACCCTCCTCAATTCCTACTAGGACCAGAGTAATGACCACCTGCCTGGTTTGCTGCATGCAATCTTTCTCTCCTCTGTGATTCTCCCAGTTTACTCTGCAATCTCAGGAAATCCAATCTTTCTTCTTTTGCTGCTCAACAGAGGGAAAGACTTCAATGCTATCAGGTCACCATCAACCAAGTTAAATACAACACTGTCAGGGTTCAGGATTTCTGTGATTGGAAGCAATGGACACTTTCTGGCATTTCTTCCACTTATCCCTTTGATAGAACATGCAGTATGAAAGAAACCAAATTCTAAAATGCTCCCTTGAGACTTCCCATCTTCAATCCCTTATCTCTGAGTAAATACTTAAGCATCTCCTTAGTTGTTATTTCCAAAGTTTCTAGACAGACATTCATAGGCAGCGAATACTTAATATTATTTTATTGATTTTGACAGTAAATTAGATGGATAGTTAAAATTATGTATCGTTTATTCCTATAAGTTGTGATTTGGTTATTTGAATCTCATTCATTGTTTTTTTAATTCTATTATGCTTTTCTAAAATGATTCATGGTATTTGGTTTAAGTAAAAGTACAGTCAAATTATCAGAAAGTTAAGGTAGTTTTTACTTAATATCTGAAGCCAGGGCTAATAAAATTATTTCTATATCTCCCTTAAGCATACAAAATTCATTTTATCTGATTAACAGAAGGTTTGAAAAATTTTTTTAACATGCAGTCAGGTTTATAACCTTTCTTAAAATAAGTTCTCTTTTTTTCTCTAATTTTCTGAAGTTGTATAGCAAAATGATACTGTTATTTTGGAATGTTGATGTGGTAGGAAACTTCTACTTATGTGTCTAAAAAGTAGGACATGATTACATATCATAAAAATAGATGTAAAACGTGGCTATTCTGGCCTTTTGAGGTCAGAGAACCTTGCCATGAGCATGTTTAATCACATGTCCATTCATCTCAATGACATAATTTTTTAAATAACAGACATTTTAATATAGACAATCAAATTATGAACCTTAGTGGATGAATTAACAGATACCTCATAATCAAAATGTATTATCTTCTGAATTAAACCAAAATTTAATATTCATATTTTACCAATTATATTACATAGAATTATTTTGTTTAAAATATTCAAATATATCCCTGGCTGGGTGGCTTAGTTGGTTGGAGTGTCATCCCGTATGCCAAAATGTTGCAGGTTCAATTCCCGGGCAGGACACATTCCTACTTTGTGAGTTCAATCCCTGGTTGAGGCCTGTGTGGCAGGCAACTAACTGATGTTTCTGTCTTACAATGACGCGTGTGTGTGTGTCTCTGTCTCTGAAATCAATAAACATATCCTCATGTGAGGATTAAAACATCACCTTTTTAAAATATTCAAATATAATTATGAGAAATATATAACTATTAACATATAGAATGTCTCCCTTTCTCCTTTAATTTGTTTACCAAGTATAGGAGATGAGTTTAGCTGAAAGTTTCATATATGTAATGAAATTCTCTTGAAGGGACTGTATTACTAATTGAATCATAGTTGAGTATTTATTTCTGTCAATTCTGTTCTTAAATTCACATTTCGTTAAATTTGCAAGATTGTCATCGTTTGGGGCAAAAACAAGGCATTGTTTTTGCCAAATGCATGAGCAGTCATCATACTTTCCTTCCCGCAGGTTTAGACAGGCTGAGTGTCTTAGCAATGACCTCTAAGCCTATTTGATTCTTGTTTCTGTTCAACAGAAATCCACCTGCTTGTGACACATGCCTTTCTTTATGAATTTCCAGAGTGCTTACAGCTACCCTTGTATCCAACAGCAGCTCACAACTAACCTTTGACTCTTAAAGTCCAATGCTATTTTGTCCAATAAAATGACCTTAGACTATCTATCTTGGTGTCATAGGATAATCTAATTCATTAAATAATTTTTTCAGCTGAGAATTCTTTAAGCAAATGTTAAATTTTTCAATGAATGGTTGTCATATTTTCATGAAATTTTTGAAATAGCATTACTAGATTTAGGGCAGAAAGGAATACTTCTGTTGCTTTGTGCTTTATTTGCTAAGTTGCATTGGCAAAGTGTCCCACTGTATGAACATTACAATGTACTTAACTGTTGAAGTCATTTCCTATAACCCAAGAAAGAACTTAAATTGCTGTTAATGATGATGACCCTTAAAGACGACATTTTTCCTAATAAGAATGGTTGTTTAAAAGTAAAATACTATGCTACTTCCTTCAGATTGCTGCTCATATTCTATTTTATCTGTGAGATTATCCCTCATTATTCAAATTAACCTCACTCTCCCCTCCCCACTGAATTCACTTCTATCACTCTCTCTGTGTTTACCTTGCTGCAGTTTTCTTTGTAACACTCATCACCATTCAGCATACTATATGATTATGTATTTATTTGGTTATTTTCTGTTGCCTTTCACTAGTGTGCAAGCTCCTTGAGGAATAACTTACATTCTATTCACACTTACATTCCTGACACCGGTATTGTGCCTAATATTTAGTAGCTTCTCAGTGCATATATGTATTAAATGAATGAATACAAAATATATTGAGCTTTTTGATGTGACTTGGGATTTAAAAACTGGACTCAAAGTTTAGTTACTTGTGCAAAATATAGGAGTGCATACTTGTTTATCTTCTGAATATTTCTTCATCTATAAAATGAAATGAACACTTATTCTTATAGAAGAGGTGAATAAAGGTGTGAAGTCTTTTCAGAGCCAAAGTGGCTATATCAACACAGTAGCAATCCTCTAATTTGTTTTCCTTCCTTCCCTTTTAGCTCATGCAGCTGCAATGAGCACCCACTCTGTCTCCCTGCTAGACGTCAAGAATACGGTTATGAGTACAACAAGCAATACCCTACCTCAGTGGAGAGTGTGTTCTAGGAAGTAGTAAAGCAAAAATGAGGGACGAATATGATCAACTTTTACAGGTGTAAATACTCTTTTGAAATTGAGCATGTATTATGTGCTCAATAGACAGCTGTTGAATGAGTAAATGATTTTTAAAAGAAGTTCTAAGGAAAATTTAATCTCTTTTCTGTTATTTTTATAAGTGAAAAGCCAAACTTACTTTTTTTTTTTCACTGAATCCCTTCTTATAATATCTCTGGGATTAATGGGATTTGGAATAAATTGCCCAAAAGTACACACATAGATTCTATATACAAAATACTGTCATCTTTCCATGAGTTACTACAGAAAGGAAAATTCTTATTCAAAACCAGGTGAGACTGTTTTTAGTCAGCAGTAAAAGTATTCAGGAATGTGTTATCCATCAATCTATCACCAGTGTCCAGGGAAGTGTCTGGCACAGAGAAGACAGAAAATACATTTTTGTCAAATTGAACTAAAAGAATATAAAGAAAGGAAAGTATTTTGATTCTGTAGCCAAAAAGATCTTTAGACTATCACAATACAGACATCTTTCTTTAGTTAACTGCTCATTTCTTTCATTTTTCGTTGCTTCAAGATCAGTTATGGTCATAAAATTCGTAACTACTAAAGACAGAATCACTAAAAGAGTACAATTTAAAACAACTAAAGCATTCATGCCACATGGGGCATGAACTTACACAACTGTCAGCCTCCCAGCATACTATTGTCTATAATGTAGCTGCAAAATATGTTTACTTAACAAACAGTTAAATTATAATCCAAACTCTTCCACTAAATCTTAGCATAAATAAAGTTCAAATGAATACGCATAATATACAATTAAGTCATTCTTTGATTCCTAACTTGAAAATAGTTACTTGGGCCATATACTGTAACTTGTCCATTTTGACATTAAATAGGTGATTTATGAATGTTAATATCACCTAGTAGTTTTTGCATGTAAAAGAGAGGAGGGTTTTAAAAGATGAGAACAAAATTGATATTTGAAGTAAAAACTATTATTTTGTTCACACTATTTTCTCTTTATTCTTGCATGTTTAAGGAATGTTTCAGAATCATCTCAAAATAAAAGGGACTAAGAATTCATTCTTTAGGCATCGTACATATTTCATATTCAAAATATGGATTTTTCAGGTTTCTTTAGCAAATTATTAATGGGGCGGGCGCCTTTCAGTAAAAAGTAAGGGCTTTTCCCTGCCAGTTTATAAAAGCACAAAAAAACAAGCTGAGGGCACAGCTGACAACCTTCCAACTTTAGTAACGCTCGCCATCTGTTTTCTGTAAGGTAATTGTTGTTTTTTCTTGTTAAATTCTCCCTGGGATATGTTTTTCTTGAGATTTCGTGTGTGTGTGTGTGTGTGTGTGTGTGTGTGTGTGTGTGAATTCTGCCCAATGACACAACTCACCAGTGGGCCATAAAAGCACACCAGATTCTGGGGGAGCTTTGCAACTTCGTATATTCACACCAGAATCTCACTGTACTGATCTAAATTGAATGCTTTTTCAGGGAGATTTATTAGTAAAATACAGAAGGGTCATAATGGTTTAGGTGATTTTAATTTAAGGGTGTTTGTACTTTTGGAAAGATGATTATTGAGTGAGAGTTTAGGTTTGTAGTAGTTGTTAGAGGTAAACTTTCCTGTGATGGGGAATGTTTAATTATTTACCTGTGTTGGTATAAAGAAGGAACAAAAATATATTCTTCTCTAACAACTGGACATAGGAAGGAAAGGGCACAAATGAGGATGCTCACACTAAGGAACAATAGTTTTCTTGTTGCTCCCACTTATTAAAGAGGTAGCGCATCCACGGAAGTGCTCATGGTGATGACTACAGTGATTGTTCCCAAACCTGGCATCATAATATAGAGAAGGTGTTTTGAAAATTCAGATTTCCAGTTGCAAAATATATCAGAATCACAAAAGATAGGGTCTAGGAACTGATATTAAAAAAAAAAAATTCTTTTCGTGATTCAAATTCAAAGCCAGATTTGAGAAGCACCAATGTAAAACAAAATCAGGCTGAAATTAAAAAAGACAAAGAAAAAAAGAAAGAGACCCTTCACTATGAGGGATGCACGGCATTTGAAGTCACAAAACACAATTTTCATGGGCATGATTTTGGGTGAAATTTTTGACTGAAAAAAAGAACTGAAATATCATAAAATATGGTCATATTCTGCCACAGCTTAAAAACCATCTTTTCAAGGTGCCGTATAATGAGCTTCAAAATCTTTCTGACTGTGATTATATCAGGCACAGGTGTATTGGTGTGGGGAGGTAGGTCAGGTATTGTGACATTAACAGGCCCAACTAATTGCTTTGTCCAGTATTATATGCTAACTTAGAAAAATTCCTCTTGTGCTACAGAAATCACCTTTCCCTTCTACCCTCTGTCTTATCAGTGCCGTTCTTGAAACCTGAGTGCACTGTTTTGCGATGTCATTTATGTGGACAGACCAGAAGCATGGTTGTTACACACTTGACCTCAAGGTGTTTTGTTGAAGAAACAGAATTCCTCCACTGTTCACAGCTCTATACAAATGGATATCTGCCAATATAATGCAATACATGATTTCTCTCTCCTCCCTCACCCTACTCTAGATTGTAATAGGTCCCCATAAAGGGAAGAGAGCTCTTGAGAATGAATTTGCTTTTGATACACATGTAAATGGTGTTGAGACAGACAAGAGAAGCCTGGGAAGCTTTGTGCTAAAAAAACAATTGTGTTTGAATAACACATGTTGATTTTTCAAAGCACTTTCACATCTATTTGATTCTCAAAACCACCTTGTGTGGGGGGTATATTACTCTTAGTTTTTAGATAAAAAATTTTGAGGATCAAAAAAGTTATTTGCCAATGTTTTCATAACAAGTAATTTTCAGTGCCGGAGTTCAAAAATCAAAATAAAACAAAAAGCTTAGGGTTCCTCAACTCATCTCTTTCCATCTCCCCTGCATCACTTTGCCTAGGGGTTCCCAGTGACTGGATTAAGAGTCAAAATACATCTAAAATCTTACCAGTCAGAGCTGCAAGCTTGCCCTCTCATTTCCCATTACTCATTCTCTTCGTCTGAGTGGGCAGAGTTCAACTTACTGTGAAGGTGGAACCCAAGAAAGAGACCTGCAGTGCATCAGAAGTCTGTGCTACAGACTTGCGATGCTGCCGTTTCTTCCAGACCTTTCCCTCTACCCCACCACACAACTTCTCTTTCCTCTACTTTTTCTTTTTTTTCCCTCTCTTTTTTTCTAGCCATAGTAAATTACATATAGGTCCCGAATAAATTCTTCTTCATTCTCAATTCTAAGCTGACATACCTCTTCCACAGGAAAGGCTAACCTATTCCACCTACAAGATGCTTTCAACAGTGTTTGTGTGTCCTCCCTTGGCATCCTGTATTTTTTTTTCTCACCAAAGTACTTATTATGTAGTTCAGTTGCTTGATTGTATGACTGTCTTCCTCATTGGGCTATAGCTACTGAGAATGGTGTCTTCTGTTTTGTTTAGTTCTTGTATCTAGTGGAGATATGGCATGGAGTAGGTGTTCAATATTTGTTGGAAAGCTAAAGATCATATTCTCTCTGCTCAGGGCCTTAACATTCCTTGGAGTATTTCTGTGGATATTTTTTTGGAGGCCTCGATTTATTCCTTCATCCTGCCAAGACCTTTTCAGGACCCCTACATATCACATTTTGTATACATTTCATTGTATTAAATGCAGTTATTTTTGTTATTGCTGAAGTTAAGCCTAGTTTGGAATGAATTTTTTTAATTACAATGCTACCTCTATATGGGCAATTGGTTTCAGTTTACATTATAGACAACCCCTAAACATGGGATTTTCCGGCTTTAACATGGTATGAAAGTGACATGCATTGGTCTTTTCCTGGGCTAGCAATATTCAGTATGGTGCTCTCTCATGATGTTGGGCAGCAGCCTCGAGCCACAGCTCCAGTGGGGCACATGACCAGGAAGGCAAGTAAGGTATACTCCACAGTATGCTGTCCTCCCAGTGGTTTTTAGGTATTGTGCTCTGAACATGTTTAAGCTAGGCTACCCCAAGCTATGACGTTTTGTAGATGAGGTGTATTCATCTTACAATGGGACATAACCCGCTGTAAGTCGAGGAACATCTGTATTTTATTTGCATGTTTTACTAAGAAACATAACTTATTCTTCTTGAGTTTTAGGACTTTTTGACATTTTAGTATAATTGCCAAAGAACTGATTTCCTTTTTCTCTTAAGAAATTCTGCAGAATGTTTCACTTGATGTGTTCTAAGTACCATATCGCTTTTCTTGAAATTCACTTTTGTTTAATGACGTGAAAAGAAATAAAGTTCTATAAGTGTGTTTTAAATAATAAGGGAAGAAAATAGTTTTCTAAATAATAAAACACTTAAGTATTAACAATGTTATTAAAAATAGGAAATATTTATTTGATATTAGTAATCATTACTGAGGGAAGTTTGAAATAGTCTCTTTCCATCGCACAAACTATTACCATTGTAAAGAACCCACATAACCCAACTGCTAGATGATATACATTGTGGTACTTTATTGTCACATTGGCTTTTTCCTTTACCAATATTTTAAATTATTTAACTCTTAAGATCAACAAACTGAATGATTATGAAGCTAAATTAATCCCGGATAATTTTAAGTATAATCAAGTTTGTATTTAAGAATCATTTTTTAAGTTTCTGACATCTTTAGAACACTCTAAATAGTGGAGTTTGTAATTCATCATATATGGGCTGGCATAAGCTAGCATAAAATCACGGCTTGGAGAGGGTTTGCACTATATATTTCATATTCCTGTAAGTTCTGGGCAAACTCTTCACTCACTCTATAGACAGTTAAAGGAATGCAAAGTCTGGGAGGCCCACAAGGGATTAAAAACCTTACTTTGATTTTATGAGTGGAGGTAGAATAATGTTGAATATACATGCAATTTGGTGTGCATATGGAGAACAATTTTGTGTATGCTTTGGAATTCCTAACTCCCACAGACATCATTGGTAAATGTAGATGGGCAGGAAATAATGCCTTTAAATCTACCCTTCTGTTTAGCAATTCAGATACTGCATGTGGCCTTATTTCCCTACGGCTGAATCTACAAGTTCAGGGAAGTTTCTGTTTGTGGAGAGATGGGTAGTTTGTTTCGTTTTTATCCAGTCTACATTGTCATCTTATTTGTTGATATGGTTCAGTCATGAAAAGTCTGGCTGAGTTCATGATAAATCTCATCTACCTTTGTATTTGATATTTAGCTAATAAATTTCCGTTAAATAATTATTAATCTCTGCTATTCCATTAACATCATAAGAAGGTGCAGATTCACCCAATTATCCGTTAGGAAATAAGTATGTAAATGGGCCAGGTTTAAATTTTTTATTAGATGTCTCTTTTATTATTATAGAACAAAATGAACAATCATATTTATTCTATTATTAGCTTTTATTTCTAATGGTTATTGACAGTCAAATTGATTATGGCTGAACTAATGATTATTAAACAGGAAAAACTGAAGTTGTAGCTTTTGTTCTTGGAGGAAGTTTTATTTTCAAAACTCTGAACAGAAGATTAATTAAAAAACGGTTAAGACCTTTTGTAAAGACAAATTCAGACTTCAGAATAATGAAAGGAAATAACTTGAATAACATGTAACTTAAAAAACAGGTGGTTGATGGTTTGCTTTAAATCATATTTTTCAATGTTGAATTTTATTGAATCTTTTCCTAATGGCTTTTTCAGCATCACCTCTTTAGTGTAAATAAAGTAGATAGAATACAGTATATTGTTTGTTATTGGGGAGTCATATTTGTATAATGTACGCAGAGTTTTCTGGGGGGAAAACTTCATTTCCTGTGTCCTGTAAACCAATCTAAAAAAGAACTGAATGGTAGTTGGCATGCGGTTATTTACTATCCATACTCATCAAAATGCCTAACGGCTTGTTTGTGTGGTGGAGATGGTCTTCCCCACCAATATCCTGTGAAGCCCCAGGAAAGCTACGGAGAAACCTCACAGGATATTAAGATGGTAACATTTGGTGGCTACACAGGCAGAGAGAGCATCAGGAAATGAAATACTGACCATTCAGTGTTGGGAGCTGAATGGAAAGAAAGAATGGAGTTGACATTCTTAGTAAGTTTTGCTTGCTTCCCTCTGATAACAAATTCATTAAAACAAAAACACAAACAGAAACCATCGTAATCACTCCTGTTCCCTATTTCTGAGGTACACGATGCTTTACTCTCTTTTTCTTTCCTTCAAGCAAATCCAGACTCCTCTTGCTTTTCATTCTTCCTATGGACTGTCAGTTTATTACTCTCACTTATTCAAAATTTTACATTTAATATGTGAATTTTAGATTTTATATACACAAACTTGTCTTCCCTTTATCCTCTCTCTCTGAAGTGGCAGTCCGATTGTCTAGCTGAGAAAGCAGTAGTAGAGTGTGTGACCATCAAATAGTGGCTCTGCCACTCACTAACTTTGTGGTTTTGATTGACTGCAAGCCTCTACCAGGTTGGTTGTAAAGATTAAGTATAAAATTTTCATAAGGCATTTAACATAGCTCTTATAATACATAAATAGTACCTATTAATATTTCTACTGGGTTACTCTTCCTTAATAGTCATCCCAATGTACCTTAAATAGGATTTAGAATTTTCCAATCAAACTTACGTATCTTTCCAAATTTCTATTTCATTCAGTGTCTAGACTCATTCTTGCATTCTGTAACGATCGGTACTAGTTATCAGGGGCTACTGCATAACAAAGCACGACAAACTTGGTGGCTTAAAATAACAGAAATGTGTTGTCTCATAGTTCTGGAGATAGAAATCCAAAGTTAAGGGGTTGGCAGGGCCATGCTGTCTCTGAAACCTATAGAGGGAGAATCCTTCCTTGGTTTACAGCTGCAACACTTCAGTCTTGGCCTCCATCCCATGTGTCTGTGTTTCTCTGAGCCCCTCATCTTAAGTAATTTTATCTTCAGAGGACTTATATCCAAATAACGTCAATGTATCTTTTCGGGGTGACAGGATTCAATCCATAACCACATCCAATGCATGTCAGTTCCTCTATTCATTCCTAAACTTCTGAAGTTGTTTTTTAATTTTTGTAATATGTTATCCTAATGATAGTTAATCAGACCCTTCGTATTTTCTACCCGGTGTTCCATGGACTCACGCCTGATACGCCACATCTGCCCTTCTTTCCATGACTCTTCTAGGTGGTTCCTGTTCCCTCCCCAGGCAGTGGTCCACACCTCCACCATCTCAAATATTTTGCATTTGTCAATGCTTACTTTTGAACCCACTTCTACTTAACCCCCTTCAGATAAGTTCAGCTCATAGTGATCCCATCTTTTCTGATTTCTTATACGTAATTCCTCAAGCCTAGTATCTTACTGTAAACAACTGGTTACCTTAATTAATTGTGGTCATTGGAGAAATAACTGGATAGAAGATACTTTATATTTATATAACCCTTAGTAAATATTTTTTAAAAGCGATTAATTTTATAAGCCTCCTTTTTATTTTCTCAGTTAAAAGCTCTTCTGGGGTAGCTTGTGTGTCTTTCACCTTTGCATCTCTCTGGCATGAGATGTAGTGGAACTTAGAGCAGATTCTTGATAACTAAGTAATCTGAAAATGGATATGAATGGATTTGCTAAGTATAAAATAAGTGAACTTCTAGCACAGGTATTTGATACCTTAATTCACATTGTTTCCTAAATTATAAACTAGCATCCATGGATGAATCTCATTGTCTTTCAAGCTAGACATTATATGATACAACTATTTTTTACTTTCTAAAATGTCAAGGCAGTATAATCCCAATTTCTGTGTCTAAATTTGAAAAATGGTATTTAAATTTGGCTTTGCGGAATTTCCAAATGGCTGTAGAATTGGATCTGGAAAAGTGCATTTATAATTCATTACAGTGTTGCCAGATTTAGTCTCGGTGGCAACTGATTCCTCCCACGTTGCCATGTGCAAGTGTCCTGGCTTCTGCACTGTTGGTTGGCACACCTGCTCCCCTCTAGGGCACCTACCAATGGAGGCACTAGGAGTTTTAGAAACAAGAGTGCTGTTGTTTTACTCTCAGACAAGAGAAGAAATGGCTAAGGAAGGAAAATAGGAAGTAATGAGTGAGAGGAAGTGCCCGTGCTCCTTCAGATCATCCTGGCCAGTTGGCAGAGAGAAGGAGTCCATTGCCTGTTACCAGTAATGGGCCAGGAGTGACAGTATTACACAGCTTGGAATGAGTTTTTGGAAGAAACCACTTTGGATCTTAGTTTTTTAACCTAAAAAGAAAAAAAAACTTTAAAAGTATTAAAAATAAATAAGGAAATTATAGAACTTGAATCACAGAGCTCTTTTGACTTCTCTTCCATAAACTTCTCCAGCCTAAGCGTAGTGCCTTTTTAAAGTATTCCTACAACAACTTGGTTTGCTTCTAGTTTTATACTTAAAAGACTGTATTCTACTAGTCTATTCCTGGGCCGGTTCTCTCACTAGTCTGTGGGCTTCTTAGGTGGGGTGGCATTCATTACTTTTTTGCTGTATTTCCAATGCTTGACAAAGAAACAGATAATAAACAGTTCCTAAATAAATAAACTATATTATCAAAAAGCATACATTATATTATTTTGATGTTTGCTTCAAATTACTTTATAATTTGAAATTAATCTTGATACCAAATATACTGGAAAGCAAAAATATCTGAGGAAGCCTAAAAATGACACAGGGATCTTGAATTCGCACCCTTAGCTGCAAGGCTGTTGTACTGTGGGGACTCATTGGATGGTGTGCATTGATGGGTGTCCACTCTCTTAATTGTATGAGTCAGACTGTCCTACGGTTTGCAATACACTTTGTTACCAAATCAGTCACTGAAGGTCAGCCAAGTAGGTGATCAATCTATGCTTGATTTAATGCCTTTGAAATTCTATATTTTGTTCACTTCTAACTTATTTGAAGTTTGCTTTCACAAAAATAACTTTTTTTTTCTTGCAATGATTAAAGGTTGTTTTTGTTTGGGATTCTAGAAAATCTTCAAGTTGGTGTTTCTGACAATTAGTTGTAGTTAATAAAAATAAATAGTATTCGGCAAAGACCTCTTAAACACAGAGGAAGATTTCCAGGATGAAGACCAATAGTTCAAAAGGTCCCAGGAGTCATATAGTTAATGAGAAAATAGAATTGTGTTTATAAAATTTCAGTGTGTATGTAGATTTTCCAGAATGAACTGCATGTATGTGCAAACTTATTTTTTCTCCTACAAGAAAGTTTCATTGCCTATTGCAACTTCTGTATATTTTGATTGTTTTTGGCAAGGATGCTGGACTCCAAATGTCTCATTTCATGATCCAAAGTATGCTCTTGCACTAGACAAGTATTCAATAAAACTTGCTGTATAAATAAATATTGACTAAATGGATTAAATAAGCCCTCCATTCCTTTTGCCAGATTGACTAATTCATTTGGATTAACTTTCAGCAGCAATTTAAGAGAATTTTATTTGCGATATCCTGGAATATTTCATTTTGCCTAAAAGTTAAGGGTAATATTTTATCTTAATATATATATTTAATAGAGAAACTAAGACACTCTTTTCCTTTACTAAAGCAAAAAACTTATTAATTTGTCTTTTTGTCCAACCTAATTTTTACACTCAACAGGTTAGCAAACGTTCTACATTCTTCACTGATCTCAACACCTGAAAACCGTTGTGTTTAGTAGAAAATAAGTCTTCCTTATCTATTTGGGATTTAACAAATACTTTAAAATTTTTGAAAATTTTATACCTTCCCACAGATACTTTAAGAAAATACAAAGTTCTCTTTTTCTTTATAGATATTTTCTTTATAATCATTATGTTTTAAGAAATTAAAATATGAATTAAGCAGTAATGATAAAATACAGAATTAAAACAAAACTCAAGGGAATAATTTTTAATTTAATCTTTATTGCATTTTTTCCATTACCATTTAGTCCCCTTATAACCCTTTTGAATGATTATTAATAATTTAAACTTTTGAATTTCAATAAAACTTTCCATGGTCACATTTACTCTACATAAGAGTATTTTAATTTAGTGTCCATTTATGTACATATTAAGGAAAATTACTTCCCAGATGCACAAGAGTTTAAAGGTCAAAATCTTAGATTTCATTTTTTTTTTGTATATTTATTATCCAACTATCAGATAATGAAAAATCCCTAGTTTAGTTCTGTATCTTGCTAAATAAACTTGTAGCTCTTCCTTCTTGATGTAGTAAAGATGTATGGGGGAAGGAATGATCACCTTGGTCATTGGTCTTCTTGGCTTCCTCCCCCTTCTCGTCCACCTCTTCCCCCATCTTCCTCCTTCCTCTCTTCCTCCTGCTTCTATCTTTGCATTTCTTGCCTACTGTTCCCCCTACAAGCACAAAAATTTCCCAACAAATAACTCTACTGTGCATCTAGAAGGTTATTAATACAACTTCCCAGTAAAGGCTACAACTTCATTCTCTTCGTGAATATTACTGTGGCATTTTTCTGGTGCTGAGATTCGGTACATACTGAGGCTTGATCTTAAAACTGCAACAAATAAAATGGCTTCTCTACAACTGTTAATGTTTGTTATAGAAAAATGCTGAACATGAAGCTAAAGAGGAGGATTTTAATTCTGAAATAATGATTTTAGTCTTATTTTAAGGAGTCTGTTAGCTGCTCTGATAGTGATTTGGTAGGGAATGCCAGAAAGAAGGGTAAAATCTATTTTCATTTCTGTTCTTCAGTGAAACCACTTTTATAATAGCTACAAAACAGACATGAATAAAACCTAGGTAGATCAGGAAAAAGTTGGGTATTATGGAGTCAAGTCTCTGAATATATCCAGGTGGATAAACCTAGAGATTATGCCTTCAAGATGAGCACTGTGCCCACCTTCTTCTAGAAGTGAGTAGAGGAAAGAGTGCAGCCCCTTCAGGTCACCTTTAGACACTTCCAAATATTTTAGAATATTTGTTAGTAAAGGAAATGTGATCAGAAAATCATTGAGAATGGTGGAATGGTTCATGGTAAAAGAAATTTCTATTTGGTAAGGATGAGGGCAGGGAATGAAGAATAAGTCAGTAAAGAAGGAATTAGAAGAGTTGAACTGACTACAATGTCTGTCTTTTCTCTAGAGGCCTAACTATTCTTTTATATCAGGGAAGATAGAAAAAGAAAGCAAAATATAGCTGAAAGGAAATCATGAGATACAAAGTTGAATTGACTCTAAACACATTTTATATTAAATATTTAATTTTATACCCATCTGAATATCCCATACTGAATGTTCTCTTATAAAATATAACTCATTTTAGTTAAATAAATGAATAAAATCTATGTTTTTTTTCAGGATATAATATCTGGAATAAATGACAATACATTGTGGGAACACAATGCCAGGTATTTTAAATTTTTGTAGATATGCCCCACATTTGAATAGCAGCAAAAAATATGCCTTTTCTAAAAATTATGTAATAACTACAGGATCAAAGCAAATAACCTTTCATTCAACATGGCCTAGAGCTCTTTCTTGGTGCTCTTACAACTGGTTCCTTTTATATAGTGTGCTATGAAACAACTCCACCCTCTAAAGCTGCTAACGCAAACAACTAATTCTGAACAAATTAATTCAACAAATATTTATTGAGCATCTACTATGATACTAACGCTATTCTCAGATATCAAGATATATCAGTGACCAAGACAGAATAATATGTTATATTTGTCCTTATGATGTTGTAATTCTATCATGGGGAGATAAAAAATTAACAATAAATACAGTAACATGGTAGGTTTGAAAGTGATAAATACTACATTAAAAGGAAAAAAAGATCAGAGATTGGTTGATTGAGAGTGACATGGGTGTGTGTATATGTGTTTGTGGTAATTTTTAATTTTTTGTGAGGTGGTCAGAGTAGGCTAATGGGCACTATATATTGCTCCGTTTGCTACTTAATCTATCTCTAGACTCTAACTTGGTCAGGACAAGGATAGTGAGTAAAGAATAAGTCTATAAAGGGTGAATTAGAAGCATGAAATGACTACAGTGTCAGTCTTTTCTCTAGAGGCCTAAATATTCTTTTGTATTAGGAAGGATTAAAAAAAGAAAGCAAAATATAGCTACAAAGAAATCATAACACACAAAATTGAATTGATTCTAAAAATATCTTGCCACCCATTTAAAAGAGGAGTAGCTGGATAGATGTTTGGTTCTCTTCTTTATTTCAAGTAGTATCATTCTGGGGAGAGTTTAAGTAAACGGGCTTCATTCAGAACAGTCAGAACTCTCAGTGCCTTTAGGTAGGCAGACACATTTGGCATACCACAGATTCCACTTAATTATTCACTAAGGATAATGTTAGAAAGTCAGACTAGGGCTTGCTATCAAAGTTACTACTGAAATTTCTACTGTGTTCAATAGAAAGCAGGGCAAATTCTCTTTGTGGTGATTTTACAGCTATTCAATAGTTTGAGCCATGTTTCTGGAGGAAAAAAAAAATGTATGTCAAGTGTGTTAGCAGACTGAAAGTTGGTTTTCCAGACAAAATTGCAGCTGAGCATTGCATGTGCATTGTGTATAATTTTAGTTTCGTGTTTTGGTCAAAATAATTTAGATTGCCCAGTGATACACTGAAACTTTAGTAGCTAATATGAGAGATTTTCTTTTTATTTTTTTCTATTTTAAGGAAAGGTAGAACAACAGTTTTACTAGTTAACTGAAAAGCCTTTGTGTATGGATTGAGAAATGTTTGATCGGTACATTGAAGAAACTAACCACCTTTGTAGATAGTTTATCTAATCTCCTTTTATTTGTATGCTCCACTGAAATACTGTGTGTGAGTCGTCTTCTTTTTACTTTCTCAGATTTTAAGATATGTTGTCAAAATTGTTACTATATTTAGAATATAAACTGTGATTGTCCTACAAGAGAGGAAGAAAACATCAAAAAAGTAATAATTTGAATAACCATCCTAAAAAAGTTTTGGAAGGCTCATTGGAAAGTGAAAGTCTGTAGGTGGATTGAAGAACAAAAGATGCAGAATTCCACAGACTTGCTCCATACTCACCGACTCCCCCACCCTCTCACAGACCTTGAGGCTGAGGCGGGAAAATATTGTCATAGTATGTAACTGATCCCGCTGAACTATCCTTGGTGACTTCATATGTATCTAAGTTTTCAAAGTTTGGGATCAGGTAAGGAAAGAGAAATGATGACTGTGGAATTGTTGGCATTTATTCAGAAGGGTCTAAAGGAAGAACTAAATACTCTAACCTCTTTGTCTTTCCCTTATGATGACAAACAGAAGGAAGGGAGGGATTTGCTTGGAAGATTCTCTGGAACTGAACCCAGTATCTGGGGCTATGCTGTGCATTGGTAAAGGCAGTGTCCGTGGTTTGGTCCAGAGGGACAAGTGGGACTGCTCTGCTGTTGCCTTCTTTGTCCCATTAAGATTCTCTGCCCACTTTATGAGGACACCGACCGACAGTGCCATACTTCTAGCCTTTCCAAGACTTTTACCGTTAACCCAGACCTTCACAGCCCCAGAAAGGACTGAGGCCAGTTGGGTCAGGAAGGCCGAAGGGCTGCTATAACATTCTGAAAATTGTAACACAACATGAGCTGCTGCGATTGGCACATCGTTTTTCCTTTCTGACCACGCAGAGGTCTAGACATCAGAGACATACTTGGCAAGAACAACCATTTCCCTTTCATTCAAAACAGGTGTTCTAAGTGCACATCTTCTCTGGGAAGTTTAAGGAAGGAGGAAAGTTTCATGTACTATTTTTAAAACAAGTACATTAGTGAACTAGCTCCTTCCTTTCTTCATTTACTCATGTATTCATCTATGAGGCAAATATATTTATCAAAGACTGATTATATGACATTGGGTGTGAAGGTAACTGAGATGAACATATGTCTGGTTCCCAGGGAGCTTACTGGTCAGTGGAGAAAAATGTCTAAATAAGAGATTTAAAAGTGTTGTGTCACCTGAACACTTTATTTCTGTAAGGGAGAACTTCCATTAATGTTTGGAGAATGTCCAGCATAGGTTGGGGGCTTATATATTTTTCAGATTCCTTGGGTAGATCCAATAATTTAACATACAAATAGAATCACATCTCTCCTTAGTCAAAGGTTTCAATATGGTCATTTCAATGAAGGCTGTTTTTGCTTGAGTATAATTATATAAAAGAATGTAGACCCAGGGCGTGGCCCACTGTTGTCATGCAGCAGTTCTGATGACTGGGACTCTAATTGTATATCATAATAAGATGATAGATTTGGTCTGCCATCTAGTGATTAAGAACTGAATTCTTACAACTAAATTTAAAATCACATAAGCATTATGAGAAGACAAATCTATGATGATATATAAGAAACACAGGACAATTGAGTTACTCTCAAATAAAATGTGGTCAGATAAAGCACATCTCTTCTCTCTAAGATACCAGTGCCAAGACGCTTGTGGTAATGACTTCACAATGGATTGGTTCAATTTGTTAGAACATTTGGTAATGGCAAAAGAATCCTGTAGCTTGGAAGATAAAAGCTTTAGAAGTTACAACACTATGGGAGATTGCAAAAGAATGGCAATACTATCAGATTAAACCAGCTCTCCCAATTTTAGGAAAGTTAAAGAAATATAAATAGCAGAATTACAAGTGTCACAATATTGTGGTTTTAGAATTCTTTTTCAGATTTTATAAAAAAATTTGTTTACCCATGTACTTTAAGACCGACAATTTGTTAAAACTCCCAGGCCTTGGAGAAAGATTAATGTCATCTTGGGTTAGTTTTGTGATTTGTGTAGGGAAATCAGGAAGACAGTATAAGTCTTGCAGAATGTCATATGCGAATTCCCATGCAGTTACTTTTTATAATATTGTTATTCATAAAATAATGATGTCATGACAACTTTATTGCAAATTGGCTGCAATTTTGCTTCCTATTTTACTTTTCTTTTCATTTAAATAAACAACTATGGGGAAAACAGAAGGACCAACCTAATCATAAGGTACACAACTACCATGTTCAAAGCTGAGAACGGCAGGACACCCTGTATTTTCCACCCAGTGTCCTTTGTACGTGTCTTTCATTCAGACACGAACAATGAGAGTTCACTGAGTTCTCGGGCCCTCAGTGATGTGCATGTGTTGTTGTGCTGGGGAGAGAAGGCAAGGTTTAACAGCGAATGTGGTTTTTCATCTCCTTGACATTTAAAAGCATTCCCACTAACTTTCCACATCATCTTAAATTTAATTATAAATTCTCAGGGGAAAAGGACCAGTGATGACTCAGAGTCTAAAACTAATTTTTAACATTGTCATTTAAAGAAAGAAATACAGTGACCCACTTCTCTGCCCCTTGGATTGAGGTCATGCTGTTTTAAACTTTCAGGAAGAAACTGACCTTCTAAGAGTTAGCACAAGTCTCGTTATTCCAGCCCTGAAGGAGCTGCAGACAACAGCATTAACTTACCCTGAAAGAGTCTGTCACGCATTTTAATGATAATTAATCATCAACGGTATTGCATGTCATCTTGTTTATTGTTTGTTTGTTGTTCATATTCTCTGTTTCCACATATCTAATTGTTTCATTGATGCAATTGAAATCTAATCACAATAATAATGCACACCTTTGAGGACAGAACACATGTACCTTCAATATCTTGCATATGCCGTATACTAGCACGTACTTACTTGCTCCTCGGTAAAAACCTGTGAGCATTTTTGTGCCCAGGGTGTGGGGAGGGAGAAGCAAGTTTATTGCATTTGTAGTGTATCTCATTTTCCACCATTGGTATTTAGTGCTTGTGATTAATGAACGCAGCTATATTAATTTATTTACTTAATAGAATTTTTTATTGAACTATAGATGTAAGTCCATTTCCATATAGGTTGTGTTTTGTTGAACTGTTCATTATGGAATTGTATGGCTTCGAAGTAGGTTTTCATCTAAAAGTACCACTGCTTATTTGATGTACAAATTTCTACATTTTTTCAAAATAGTCCTGTCAAAAAGCATATTAAAATAAGTTTATATTTTCCTTGGTGAAAATATCTTCAATAGCACTATACAGAGCTGTATATAGTATATGGAATCAATGCCGTTTTATTGATTAGCTATGTATTGTATGATGAAAATCTTTTGATTAAAATGAAACAGATTAAAACTTCATGCCCTTCTTATGACTAGCAAAGAGCCAGGATGTGGTGCCATATTTTGAAAGCACTTTCCCTTTTGACAAATATCTGTGATGAAAGACTAAATAGGTGAAACAAAGTGTTCCATGGAGCATGGAGAAGAAGGTTGTCCAAGAAAAACATTCTAAAGCTAAGAAGATGCATACTTGGACTAATGCCTTTATTCTAAATGGAAATATTTTCATTTGTATTTCTCTGTATTATCATTTGATCCTACTTATGGACAGATGATAATCTCTCATAAAATAATTTCAAATGCATTTTTAAATTCTTGGTTTTATTTTTGTAAAGTACAAAGTTAATACTGGTGCAGTTAAGTTAATGAGTGATAATTTACTCTCATTCACTTATTTACCGAACTGTTTGTTGAATGTTGGCTTTCTGCAAAGTATTGTGCCAAGTGTTAGAGATACCACAATGCACAAGCCACACTAATCCTTACCTCCAGAGTTTATTCCCTAATAAAGGAGATATGAAATTAAATGATAAGTAAATAATAAGTAAATTAATATCAATCATGATAAATTTTATGGGGGCAGTGGTTTTTGCCTATCTGTTCACATTTTAGTAACTTTAATTACCTTGCATATAATGGAAAGGAATGAATGGATAGATGCATAAATGAGTTCTTTGAAGAGTTCTGTGAAGCCTGTGAACTGGGTAAAGGGAGTCTACTTTTATAAGGCTGTCAGGAAGAATTGTGGGGGCAGGTCACAAGTAAGCTATGGTGACCCTAATAGTGAACTATGGGAGAGCCTGAGATCAGGGAAGGAAAGGTAGTGCCAGGCAAAGGGGTCCGACCGTGTAAGGCCTGGGAGGAGGGCCTTTGGGCTTTAGAAAGAGTGTTGAATTTAAGTAGTTGGGAAGCTCCTGAAGGAATTCAGAAAGGATATGATCTTCATTACGTTTTAAATACTGTAGTTTGTTAAAACTCACAAAGTTAAAGATGTTTGTGTTTATTTTGTAGTAAATGTGCAATAGAATTGCTATTACTATGTATATATTTTCCAAATCTACATTAAATTTTTGCCTAAATATATAAAATATTTGGCAGATATTTTATAATAGCATACCATATTGTTTTGGTCATGGCCTCCCTTAATTAATTCTGATGCAAAGATAATTCCTGCATTGCTTGTATAAGCTTTGCATTTTTGTTACAGTTCAGCAAGCACCTTTAGTTCAGGATGTCTAATGTAAATGTATTCCATAATATAGGGCACTGTTATTCGGGTTTGACCTTTTGTTAAAACTAATTTTAATAAACCCATAAACTTCTTGAAAAAGATTTTCTTCGTGGTGTAAGAATACACAGTGTCTCCTGTGGATGCAGGATATCTAAAGTTTCTACTGAGTGGAAAGTCACAAAGTGTTCACCGAACACTAAAATTATGTACTCTATTTAGAACTATTATTTTTCTCCCCCTTTCACATGGTTTTGAAATGGGGGAGAACAAAAAAAGCAGGCTTGGCTTCTTGTCACCATGAAAGCCAAACTTGTGAGGCAGTTGTTGGTGCAAAAGGAAAGAGGTTTTATTCAAGTGCTGCATGATCTGGGAGAATGGCGGACTCATGTGTCAAAGCCCATCTCCTCAGTAAGACCAAGACAAAAGCGAATGTCTAGAGTCCCTGTTCCATTTTAAAGTGCAGTCCTTTGGAGCCCACAGGCAGAAATATCTTAGTCCCCACCTAACTAGCTTAGCTTGTTCTTGGCTGCTATTCATTTCAGGTTCCCTTCTGGAGCCTTGCAGTGGGGTCTGCACAGCCATGGGCCATGCGGCTGCTGGGGTCAGATAGTCACAAGCTCCAGGGTGAGAGAGTACGTGGATGCACCAGCCAGTGCATCACCAGGTGGGCAAGAGAGAGTGAGAGGCTCCCTCCTGGAGGCCATATGCCACATGGCTGCTAAGGTCATGTGGCTCATGGAGAGAACAAGCCAGTTCATCATGTGAGTGAAGGTTATAAGCAAGTGAGAGTCAGGAGCCACAACATTTCTTTGTTCTGCTGGGATTATATTAGTTTGCATATGGTACAGACCAGGTGCTTTCACAAAATGATCAATCAACTTCTTAAACTTTTGCGTGCTCTATGTGGGTCCACCCCCCTTCCCCGACTAATCCCTTCTTTCCCCAGGCTAGACTGACAGGTCTTTTTGGTCTAGCGCCTCATCCTGTGCCATTTTGACTTCTATGGTGCATATGTCTGCTTTCCCTGGTCCCAATCCCTGTCTGAGAATAGGGGAGGGATGGCTTTTTCTTTATCCAATTATCTTGCTAGCTTTTCATATGCTCAGTGTAAGAACCTCCCCCTGCAGCCATTTTGGCTGATGGGGGAGACTCCCTTGGTACCCTGGATAGACTGTCTACTGGTAATAGTTTGTTTTTATTCCTCCTTACCAATCTTCCCAAGTTTTGTTATTTATACTTTCAAAAATAAAGCCTTCTGGAAAGGGTTCTCTGATTAAGCTTACTTACTTTGGATCACTTATTTTTCTTCCCCTATCATGCTAAGACATAAGTATCATAATCATTTTATTTTGGATTATATATTGCTTTAGCTGTAAATAATAAATGAAGTAAGGTTGTCTGTGTTTTGCATCCTTGAGAGGCTATTGCTTAGCCCAGAATATTTCAGAAGCCACAAGATGACTCAGTTTCTTAGTTATTTCCCAGAGTCTGAAATTTCAGATTGCTAATGTTCTTTTCTCTTTTTTTTATTCCAGAAGGATATGGTGAAGAAATAGCCTGCACTCAGAATGGTCAGATGTACTTAAACAGGGACATTTGGAAACCTGCCCCTTGCCAGATCTGTGTCTGTGACAATGGAGCCATTCTTTGTGACAAGATACAGTGCCAGGAAGTGCTCGAATGTGCCGACCCTGTAACTCCCTCTGGGGAATGCTGTCCTGTCTGTCCACATACAAGTGGACGTGGCAAAAACAATTTTGGTAAGGATGCTCAGGGCCAGCTCAGAATTGACCCAGTGACTCATCCTCGTAGTTGCAGTGGTTTTTCCTCTCAGAAGTCAGCAACACAAGAGAATAACTAAACCGCTATTCAGTGGTCTTGGGGTTGATGATTTTGCTCACATATTTTATCTAACATGAGTGAGAAAGAGACAGTGATTTCTTTTTAAAAACCAGGGAAATTTTTGACAAAAGCTTGAGTGGTTTTGTCTAATTTGAGAGTTCCTCATACTGCTTAAGATGGTCATTTGTTACCAATCCATCCTGGATGCCCCTGAGATATTTGTCAGTTTTCTGAGAAGCTGATTAATGTTCTAAGAGAAGATCTAGAAAAAACATTTATCTTCCCTGGTGCCAACTTTGTCCTTGGGAATGGAATGATTATTTCTGATGTAATATAGTGCCGCAGAGCTCTCTATTATATTAGCTCATAAATGAAGAATGTTTTTCGTGTTAGCTAAGAGAGACAAGAGAATGAATGTATATCCTGGAGAAAACAATGATGTGAACTTCTGGTTTTAAAAACATTTTTTAGAGAAAAGTATTTGTGTTTAACATAGACTGTGTGTATGAAGTATATATGTTAAAGAGACTTAAATTTAAGAGAAACAAGTTTATATTTATGTATTTTAATGAGCCAGGTCAGATGAATGTTAAAAATTTTAGGTTATGTGTTTTAATGGTCTGAATGATGACTTATATGCATTATTGTCAAGACAGCATCAAGGCTTTATTTTTCACCTCAAATACCATTGTAAATAACAACAAATGTAAATAAGTATTCAACAGTATTTGTGGAAACATTACACAGTAATTTATCAAATCTTTTCTTGGATATCTTTCAAAAGTAACCATGTGCCTTGAATAAATAACTAAACTCCATTTTTAGCAATGTAGTAAGGAATACATAATGGAAAGAATTGAAAACAGGATATGTAAGGGCTACCTGAAGCAGATACGATCTTCAAAAAAGCCCCAAGGAGTGGAGTAGGATTAAACCTGTGGGAATAAGTGAATAGTACATTGGGACAGTGATGGCAGTTAGCAAAAACAGAGGGAAGTACACAACCTCCTGCAAGTAGCTGGTTTTGGAAAGCCCAGATTATTCCTAGGTGAGGAATAATAATAATAATAATAAATAATAATAATAATAATAATAAAAGAGTTGGCAACAGCACTGATACAATTTAAAAAGTAGGTGAGTTTAACGACTATTATATTATCCTGAACACATCGATAAGTATCACAGAACAGGTAAAAATTCTGACTAAACATTTCACCATAAACTAAATAAAACTTTACGAAACAATTGCTTCTAAGAAAGAAGGCCATAAATTAGAAATACAGAAAAGATGTAATAACGAGTAAAGAAGTAGAAGGAAAACCAAAATCACAATACGGAAGTGAAGGCTAAATAAGGAGCACGAGGAGAGCCGACACCGCAGAAAATGCAGCGACATAGAGAACAGTGAGGAGAAAAGACAAAAATTTAAAGGATTTGAAAGAAAATAACACATATACAAACTAGGTAAGAGAGATCTCTGAAGAAGAATCTCCACAGAAGAAAGAAATGCAAGGGAGCAAAGCAAATATATATAATAATATGATACAAGAAAACTTTTCTGAAGTAACATTAAACTTTAATTTTAATACCGAAAAGGAAAACCAAGTGTCTGAAAAAGTTCACCCCAAAGAATTAATATTGAAACTTAATAAAGTTATTAAACTTTTAGAAAAAGAAAGACTCTTTTGGAAAATCAGAGAAAAAAGAATGTTTAATAATGAAAGCATTCCTTCTAAGCTTAGAAATAAAACGCAGATATTCATTATCACAACAGCAGTTTAACCTTATTGAATGTACCTGAACAAACAATTAGATAAGAAAAACAATGAAAGGTTTAGAAGTTAGAAAAGAGGGGGTAAAACTATCAATTTTCAGAAAATAAAATCATGTACTTATAAAACCTAAGGGAATGGAAAAAACCCCCACAAAAACAAAAGATTTTAGTACGACAGTGCAGTGTAAAATAAATTAATAGGCTTACTCTATGCAATTATATTATAGTATAAATAATGGGAATAAAAAGTACTCCTTTTAGGCAACAGGTAGGATAAAATGGCTAAGGGTAAATTTAACACACAATGTTCAAAATCTATCTGAAAACAACTTTAGAACAGTTCTAACTCAAATGATGACTTTAATACAGGGAATGTTATATTATATTTTTGGTTAGGAAGACTAAAAATAGGAAAATTAAGACTCATGGCCTCGTGTTGAGGGTGAAATTGTGGGAAATAAGAGAAAAGGGACAAGAAGCAAGGAGATCTTTTACTGCATAATTATATACCTTTAATATATTTGGATTTGTTAATCATATGAATGAATAGCCTACTCAAAAATATAAAAAATAAAAACAGAATATTGACTAAAATATTTCACTGTAATTTTAACAATTTTATAATTCAGTGAACTTTAAATGCTGTATGATGATATGAAGAATATCAAATAATGTCAAAATTTTTGAAAGGGATGTATTATTTTGCCTCTTCTGAATATATTGATCCAAAACAACTTTGGAGGTCTTCTTACTAGTGATAAGGAGAGTCCTTTTAAGTTAAATTCAGACTCTACAAAAAAACCTATTATTAAAATAAACATTTAAGAGAGTCTTAAAAACTGTTTCTGCATAAAATAATATTTATTTTTTTCTTTTTATAGGTAGAGGAAGAAAGGTAAGTTTTTCTTTGCATAGTTTCATTTTTGTAAATGTATTTTTCATTCTATACTACCTACACAGAACTGTATTTCGAAGTATTTTATTTGTGTGGTATAGAGTACCACACAAATATAAATATATGAGCTCAGTTTAGCTACTTTGCTTACAGATTACAGATGCTTCTATTTTATTTACTTTGTTAATTTTTGTTTATAGATGTTTCTTCCACAAGATTATGAATCCCTTAGGGATTGAGACTGTGTCATATTAACCTTTGAATTACTTGTGTTTATCATAGTACTTAGTATATACACCTTAAATATATTAGGAGTACAATAAATGTTTAATTGAAGGACAGAAGGAAAGAGAGGGAAAGAGGGGAACAAAGGGAGGGAGAAAGGAAGGAAGGAAGGGAGAGAAGAAGGAAGGAAGGAAGGAAGAGAGAGAGGGATGGTGTTAGTCTTACTTCAGTGGGGTTGTGGTCCCTCTTCCATTAGTTGGGAAGTAAAGATTCAACTAAAGGAATTAGTTGAACATTTTATCAAACACACACACCATCCCCTTCTCTCCTTTTTCTCACCCCCAAGGTGCCTAAAATTTAATCCCAGAGACAAACCTTACACTCAAGTGAAAAATGGTGTAATCTAGCCATGATCCTAGGACACTGACCAGCTTTGACACTTGTCATCTGGAAGTAGGGAGTCACATTAAGTGAAGAGAGCTCAGTTCCTTTGGTTGTGTTCTCAGTTTTTTGGTTAACTTGAAAACTATGAAATCTGCTCCAGTATTACTCAGATGGGATGAGCACAGGATTCAAGAATGGAAATGAGCAGTCATCCCAGATTTCAAGGCAATTGTTGGACAGTTAAACAGTGAATTTAAATGTCTTTGTATTTGCATACAATAGAACTTCAACAAAGTGATAATCAGATATTTGGATAAAGCAATGTTATAACTTCATGGTAAATAAAAGTGATGCCACCTAGGGGATGACCAGATCATGTTTACATTTTATAAATTTGTCTTTATTGCAATAAATATCAGTTACGCTATTTCTACTTGAACATATGTCAATGGAGAAGGACTACAAATACCAGTTTACATTTAATTCATATCTGAGAGCTAGAAAAATGGAAATTTAAATGTTTGAGTATAGGCCTCAAACAATCTATGTAGATACGTATATAGATGATCTATGAAATACAAAAAGAACTGACAGTGAGAACTGCCCTGAAATAATCAGATTAATTCGGTTAGTAATCACCCAATTTACTGAGAGCTAGCGTTAGGTTATGCCATTTAGATTACTATTTTTTTTCCAAAGGCAGTATGAAACAGCTGGGGAAGGACACACTTAAAGCAGTTGCCGATTTAGCATGCTTTAGTTATGTTCTTATGTTTATGACTGTCATTTGTCATCAGGTGTCATCAGAAATATGAGAACAGAGTAACGCTATAAAATGCATTTGTGCTTGGTTTATATCAATATGGAGTTTTATTCACAGTTTATTCATTTATTCATATTAACCACCAAATAGTTACTGAACCTTTGCTATAACTCTGTAGGAGGCAAATGATAACAGATGATGTGAAAGTGAGAAAAACACTATGACTGTCTCCAGGGTAATGGAATCTTGTAAAAATGATAAGACATGTCCACATAGCCTTAAATGACAAGTAACAGGCAAGATGTTAAATTAAACTGTGCTTCTCGTCTGAATCTGAGTAGTCAAATGGGTATGAAAATCAAATTTAGTTGAACTTTACATAAATCATCATTTCACAAAAATTAACTTTTTCAAAACCCATATTAATAAAAGTAACAGATATTTACTTTTGTGGTTTTTTCCAAAAAAGAAATATCATAGAATCATTAGAAAAATTTGTTATCAGATCCTGATAATGGAATACTTAAAGCCATATCAAAGATTGTCGAGAAATAGAGAACTCATAATGAGATATCCAAAAAAACCTACAATGTAGCTAACTAGGAAAGACATCAGCAGGTTCTATTTACATACAAAGAGCAAAACATGCATTTTTCTTGCTGGTCTCTTGGGATGGACGTTTCACAACTATTCTTAACTGGCTATTCTATTGTTCTCATTTTGGCTGAAATAATTTTTCCTCCTGTTTTACTTCTTTTTCTAGGCTTGTTCTAGAAAGAAACTTTTTTTTCAACATCATTCTTATAAAGTACTTTTTAAAATTGGGCACAGATTTATATATCCTTTCTAAACAATTCAAATTCTATCAGTATTTCAAGGAAAGCCCTTCTAGGTCTTAAAAGGTTAATTTTTATTACTGTGGCAGTGTGTTAAAAATGGAAAGACCCAGCCTAGAAGTTAGCAGGTGTGGAAATGCAGACATAAGCCCGTTCTGCCTTGCTCCCTGTATGTGCTGATCCCTTCTGCTCCTAGTCCTTTCGTAGGTTGACTTTCAGCCTCTTGCGTTCTACCTTGAAGTTACTCATCTAGAGTTTCCTCCTGCTTCTGTAGAGCCTTTTCATACTCCTAAATTCTCAGTGTGTTCTTGACTGCCAGAGTACCAGCTACCTTAGCATTAGAATCAGCAAGAATGATCAGTGTATTGCTCTGCCACTGAGTCCATCATCAAGATTATCAAGGCTGTAAAATAACTTAAAATTTCACCTCCCAAAATGTATTCAGATATGAGATACTGTTAGGGGGATATAATTAGATTGTACCTTTCAGGAGTACAATTTGGTGATTTAAATTAAAAAATCTTGAAGCTATGTATGATCTTTAATCCACAACTTTAACTTCTAGAGATATATCATAATGTATCAGAGATGCCACACATTTATAAAGATACATACTTATTGTAATGTTATTTTTAATTATAAAAATGAAAATAAAATCTAAGAGTAAAATACTAAGGCATTAATTAGGTAAACCAAGTTCAGGTACGTGATCAAAACTAAGAATAATGGAATGTTAACAGTGTTGATCTCCTGAGTGTTGAGTATGTTATTTAGTATATTATTTATGTCTCCTGTATTTAAAAAATTTCCTGCGATGAACTCATAATATATTTATAATCAGATAAAAGAATAAATGAAAGAAGAAATTAAATAAAATAGAACTCATTACCCTTGCTTTTTCTACATTTTTGGATATAATTCTTAATGTATTTATTCTCTGTAATTGCCTAGTAAAAAGCATTGATTCATAAGATATTAATGAAAATTAGTATATTCATGAAGAATTTCTTGAAAACTTCAGTGTGCCAAATGGAGGATGTAAAGTAGACATGGTTATGATCTTGGGAACCTAGCAATCTGTTTGAAAACAAATCCTGAAATAAAAAAATACAAGTAAATATGTGATTAAAATAAAGATACATAAAGTTACAATTCATCCAATATTATTTAACTTATGTACTTGATGTCATGCTACGAAAATCCAATTTCTGAGATTCTAAAGTTCAGAGAATCAAAAGAAATTTCATGTACACTTTTTGTGTTTGCTACATCTATTATAAAAGCAAATAAATCTGCTTGATATTATGTCCTTTAACTTACGGCAGTTTCTTGTGTTATTTTTAATTTTTTTGTTCAATAATATTTTTCTAAATATTTTCTAGATTTTCCTCAGATATTAAAATTACCTAATATTATCACATCTTTTCTCATTTTCTCTTTTTTTCCATTAATATGAGCACCCTTATCTCTTGTTAACTTTCAGATTCCCCCATGAGTTTTAAAAAAGGGTAATAAGTATTTCAGGACTGGCATCTCCTAAGTTACTAAACACTAGATGGGATGTAATATGAGTGTGAAAGTTCACATATGCCCACATTTCTAGAATTTTTTTGTATTTTTAGTATTTAGGTATCTTTTCCTATGATACTTGGACCTTACCTCTTTTCATCACAAGCATTTCTTGGTCTAGGCAACTCTTTGGTTTTGGTTGCTGTAAAAACTGAATTGGATTTATTTTCTTTTTCTATCTTTCAGATAAGTAATATTTTTTCATGAATATTGTCTAATTATCTAAATTGATTAACTTTCTTTTCCAATTTTTTTTGTTTCATATAAAGAAATTCCCAGTGTTTATATAGAATATTCTAGCATGACATGTTCATACCCAACAAACCACTAGATGATTGTGCTTTGCTAATTAAATTTTTTTTTCCTAACTTCATAGGGAGAAAAAGGAGAACCAGGATTAGTGCCTGTTGTAAGTATATATATGTTTATATTGTTTTCATGGACCTTTAATAAACTTAGCTATGCTATAGTTGCATATTACTGTTTATATACATACTCTATATTTTAAAGGAGTTATTATCACTCCATCAAAGCAAAAGGGTGTGTATGTTGATTTATTTCACAGGGTTTGCATTTTTGCTTTGCCTTTAAATTGACCTCTTTTTAACAGATTACTTAAAATGAAATTCATTCATATTTTTTCTTTCATTTAAAAACACATGTACTTACTATGTGTCAGGTGCTGTTTTAAGTACTTTTCAAATATTTATTTGCTTGTCTTCACAACGCTTCTTGAAGGAGGTAATTTCATAATCATTATGACCATTTAACAGAAGAGAAACCTAAGCACAGAGACAGTAAGCACTTAGTCCAAGCACGTACAAATGAAAAGGGTTGTACGGTCAGGTTCTGCACTCAGGCCTCTTGGTGCCAGCCTTGTGCTCTTAATTACTCTCCCAGCACTGTGTCCCTATATTAGAGTTTAAATTAGATCATGTTTTAACTCATAAGTCAGGGAGGAAACAGTCATGAATTGACAATATTTATTTATTTATTTACTATTTTTGTAATTAAAAAAAGATGTATTCTTTTTAGAGAGAGGGAAAGGGAGGGAGAAAGAGATGGAGAGAAACATCGATGTGCGGTTGCCTCTTGTGGGCCACCTACTGGCATCCTGGTCTGCAACCTAGGCATGTGCCCTGACTAGGAATCGAACCAGTGACCCTTTGGTTCGCGGGCTTCTGCTCAATCCACTGGG
Organism: Mormoops blainvillei; assembly: GCA_004026545.1. Classification (NCBI taxonomy): domain Eukaryota; kingdom Metazoa; phylum Chordata; class Mammalia; order Chiroptera; family Mormoopidae; genus Mormoops; species Mormoops blainvillei. Next base: position 162,269 of record PVJD01000508.1, on the reverse strand, counting down.
CCACACCAGCCGGGGTGACAACATTTATTTTTAAAAATTTACTGGGGCTTTTGTTGTTATTCTTATTTGTTTGACTGTTGACTTTTCTAATACTCTGTAGGTAGAAATTTATCTTTACCAATTACTTTGTTTATCGTTTAGGTAACAGGCATACGTGGTCGGCCAGGACCAGCAGTAAGTAGTTTCCTCCAACAGTCATGGTACTCTTTAAGTGCTTTGAGATACTGAAAATCTTTATTAATACCATATCCATGAAAATACAGTAAAGTGTTTCCTTGAAGCATTTTGTCTTGAAACATGTTAAAGTTTAGGCATTCTTTTGCAGCAATGAGTGCCTCATTGGGGATCATTTCATTCTGAAATTGAAGTACCCTTTTATTCCTCAAGTGTTAGTGTTACTTTGGTTAAGTGAAGGGCAGGACAATCTTTTGTTACACTGCTAATTTTAGGTTAACCTTACTCATTGAAATTAGAGTATACTTGCCTTTTAGCAATGAATAAGGGTAGATTACTTATACCTGTTCAATGAAACAAACTGTTAATTTTACCTGTTAATGAAATTAAATCATATAACAGTAAATTTGACATTATACCTCAGAATAGCTTACTTCTGACCTAGCATAAAAGACTACTGATTTCAGGTTTGAATTAGCAGTAGCATTCACAGGGTTTTAGATGGATAACACACACACACTCTCACACACTCACACACTCACTCACACAGTTCCTGTAGAATTTAAAATACATTAAATCAACATAAGTCAAATACAATATTTTAACAGCCCTGCTTCAGTCATTCTGAAGCTTTTACTTTTACACAATATCATATGTTGGATTGAGTAAATGCACAATCTAATTTTCATAAGTCAATTGAAACTCTTTTGAAGAGAAATAAATTCTCTAGGCAACTGCCATTTTGTAAAAAAGAAAAAAGCTAATTTAAGATATTAGCACAATGGTGCCACTTTTGAAAAATAATCACTTCCTATTTTAAGGGATAAATAGCTGCGATTACTATTCGGAAAATTCTAGCTGGTTCTAACTATACAATGGAGATGATGCAACATTCTAAATCAAGTAGAAAATAAGACTGTGGAGGGTACAGGCCATAGAGCAGTGGTAGAATAGGAGGATTTTCTTTCTGTTGCTTTCATGGGCCACCTGGGCTCTGATGAATAGTTCGGGGCATCGGGTACCAATATGAGCTCATACATCCCCTCAGGTAATTGAAATTTGGAGTTTGTACATGTATGTAGTTCTTGAAATCTGAAATATAAATTTTTATGCCCATAATTTAGTGGCAAGGACTTGTCTGGGACTAGACAGCAAAAATGATCTTCACAAATTTGCGTTTACTGTTCAAACTACTATATTCAGCACATAGGGATCCACAATGCTATGCTGTAGCACTTAATTCTTTACAGACCTGTAAGCTTCACTGCTAAAACAAACAGCCTTTCTATGCACATTTGATATGCACATGGCTTTATTTTCTATGACCTTCGACTGAACTGAGTTCAAAAAGAAGGGTGATATTTCTGTATTCCAATTTTCTTATACCAAGCAAATCTTTAAAACAAAAACAACTGAAGTATACACATTTTGCAGGCATAACCATTGTGTTCTGCTTTAGGGACCTCCAGGATCACAAGGACCAAGAGGAGAGCGAGGCCCAAAAGGAAAGCCTGTAAGTTGCCAGCAGGTTCCCTTTGTGCTAACTGGACTGTGTACTGGGTAAGGCCCTCTCTACACCACTTTCTCTGGATGAGTTGAAGAGCTGGTGGCCCTGGTCTTTCACCTGTATTGACATTTATTTGTCCTTTATGAGTTAAAATTAAAATTATGTAGAATCTAAGCAAACATAATGAATACCTCATGTTGTTTTCAGAAGGTGTAACCATGAGTAAACAATACCAAGAATGTCCTGTTGAGATAAAACATGGAAGTTCTGTGATCTGTGGTTGCTACAGGAATAACTAAATTGGACAAAGGAAAAGAAATTATTAGAGGACAAAACTTTCTCTTAAGGGGTTGTATAATGAATTTTTTTTGCAAGTAACAGGCTGCATTTTTCATTGAGCCACTGCTACAGAACTATCAAAGGAGTAATTTCAGAAATCAACAAATACTATTAGCAGAGCAAAGGGAGCACCTTTAAATTTAAATAATCAATTCTATACCCTTGAGATAAAACATGAGAATATCAAATGTTTCCTCTTACTACCAAATGCTATCCTAGGATAGTAATTCTTTATCTCATCCACAAAAACTAGTGACTTTCATATATTAAATAACTGGGTTAATTTTTGTATTGCTATCATTATCTTATGTTTCAATCAGAAAAATTCGTGATGTTTCATTTTCTGTGAAACGATATCTACTAAAATTTAACTCTGTGGACTTTTAGCCTTTCAAATATGTATTTATCCATACATAAATGTGAGAAGTTGATGAACAAGAATCAACAAACAGCTCTGAGTATATAAATTTGGGAAAACGTATTTTAGGTCATGTCACTGGGAACTCTCGTCACTCTGGTTTCATCTTTGATACTGTTTTATGCCTCTACACATTTCATCAAGTATAGCACTATGCTGATACTTTTCCAAACTGGAGCTGGAGTTATCAATGGTATTTGTAGGCATGCAGGTCAACAGCAGTGCCCAAAAGAAGTGGGACATAGGTGGGCAGCAAAGCTGTGGTCCAATTATCTTATGCCCCATCCTTCATTGCTATTCTACTGAGCTGTCTCACCAGCCTTGGCTGCTTACACACTTGGTAGCTCTCAGATGTCTGTCCAGGGTCTAGAATAACAACAACAGGTAGAAGGAGGGTATGAGAGTAGGTGGTCATACAGAAAACATTGTGCACCCATGTGTTTGTGCTAAAAATAGTTAATAACACTGAGTGCTAAGCCTAGGTGAAAAGTGTTATGAAAAAGTGGTTGGACTTCCAGAATTCCTTGTTATGGTTCAGTGAATCTGCTCCTCACTGTTCTTACTTCTTTCCCTCCCCTCTCCTTCTCTCCCTTCCTCTTCTCAACTTTCTCAACTTTGTGTGCGATTACTCCTTTTCCTATCTGCATTAGGTCTGAAACAAACAATGTAAATCGTGTGTGCATGTGCATGTGTGTGCAAAAGGTGGGGGGTAGTTATTTATTTGGAATTCAGCAAGACATTCTGGCAGATACCCATGTAGGAAGTCTATTTCTCTCTTACCCCTAGCAAGCAGTGCTGTGATGGTGTTTAACAGCTGGCTCCTTTAAAAAAAAAAATCTGCCTCTGGGTTTACTGATTTTCCTGGTGTGAATAGTCTCACCATGGCTGATTTGAAGATATTGACATGATGTCACTAAATACCCATAGGAAGAATGTTTTGCCACAGGTCTTAAGGTTTGCAGGAGCTGTTTAACTGGACTAAAACTATGCCTGGCACATTATAGGGTGGTACTGCAATTATAAACACCATTTTCTCCCCCTATCTCCATTACCATCAAACACTTCAGAAGGCTCACATTGTAGAGCAGTTTCTAAACTTCAATACTATTGCTGTTGGGGGCCAGATGTTTCCTTATGCATTGTAGGATATTTGGCAGCAATCCTAATTTCTACCCCCTGGATGCCAGTGGCAACGCCTGTGCCATTGCCTCATACAATTGTGACAACTAAAATTATCTCCACATGGTGTCAAATATCCCTTGGAAGGCAACATTGCACAGGATTGAGCTATGACATAGAGATTCTCTAAAAAAACCTTTATTATTAGCCAATCATCATCATGAATGTCTCTCACCTCATGCCCTTAGTTTTAATGGTATTGCCCTGGTAACTTCACAGTGATGACAAACTAAGCCGCCTGTCAGATGATGGGCAGTCCATAGTGTGCTGAGTTCCAATTGCACATGACACTTAACATCTATAGAGTCGCTTTATATCTGTAAAATGAGAAATGAACCCGTTCCAACATATCATAATTTGTGTTTGTTGTACTACTAACCAGCGGAGAATAAAGTTCTTGATGATCCTGGGCCGTCATTCCTCTTTCCTACTTGTGGACGTTTAAACGTCGCCACCTAGTGGCAATCTGCAAGTACTTTTTATAGTAGATTGCTTGCTGAGATTAGACTAGAGTATCCTGGGGGATGGGAGAACATTATTAACCTAATATAAATGTATGATTCGGCTGACTTGGGAATATGAAAATATATGTATTTTTAATGGTTTCCCAAATTACAATTTTTGTATTCGATATTTATCAGTAAAAATGTTCATATACATATAAAATTTTTCTTACTTTCACTTATAATCTTGCTTATTATTTTCTCTTTTGGATAGCTCTTGTGAATTTTAATCTCGAGATCTATAATAGCATATCATGTAGACTGTTTAAAGAAGATGCCATGGGGGCACAGAATACATCATGAAGTCGATAAAATAGTGGGCTGTCTTCAGAGCAGGCTTTGGAACATGATTATTAATCACAGAGGGCTGGAGAAAAGACACAATATTTTGAGGATTAGTGTTATCCAAACCTCTCTCTACTCCCATTAACACTAACATAGTTATTGATTTTGTCTTTAGAAATCTCTTTGAGAACAGAAATAATGCGTCAGCTCATTTTTTGGTATATATCAATAACTGGTGATCAATGAGCAATTTCACACTTCAAAATGCATTAGCTTTCTTTTTTTAATTTAATCTTTATTGTATATTTTTCCATTACCATTTAGTCCCCTTATATCCCTCTCCTTCCAGCAATCACCACACTGTTGTCCAAGCCCATCAGTCCTTTTTCCTTTTTCTCATGAGGTTTTATGAGTAGGTTAGACTACTATCTTCCGGAAACAAACATGTCTATATGAATGTTTATGTTAAAATACATTCAATTGAATAGCTATTATGCCACCTTCCCCAAAACCATCACCTGCAAACTGCTGCCTCTCCCACCTCAGCTTCTCTTATATTTACTTTTTCTATTATATGAGCTCCTATTTTAGTCGCTTATTGTGGGTCACTTGATAGTCTCATGTTTAGGTATGAGAAGATCCTTTTACTATTGATTTCCAATTCATTTGCCATATTTTTGTCAATCCATGCTTTAATTTTAAAAATTATATTGACTTTTGAGCTCTGTAGTCCTTTATTTCTTCTTAAAGTTGGCTAAGACTCTTTAGGGTTATAAAGCCAGAAAATACTTAACGAGACTTGTGGAAATGATGAGGTTAGGGGACGGAGCGTTTCCAGAATCGAGGACGTGGCTGTTCCCCAAGCTGTCTTCAGAATGTGGATCAGGAGGGTGGAGTCTGGTAGCTAGGAATCATTGCTCACTTCTCTGAGAAGTAGACTTGGCTGGGTCACCGTGCCTTTCCCTCTATTTCTATTGATCTGGTCTGCCTTTGGGGTGGTAGGGAAAACGAAGGGTGGTAGGCTTCAAGTACTAACAAAGACTGAAATGTGAACATATAATAAGTGTATTATTTACTGTGTGCCAAGAACTATGCAAAGCATTAAAATATTAAAAAGATGAAAAAAATCACAAACTACAATCAAGCATCCTTCACATTTTTTGTTGTATTTGATTTTGTTGACGGGATTTTAAGCAGGCACATAAATAGTTAACTGTAAGCTATGACAGGCAAGTGAACTTAGAAATTGACTGATGCCCTTGAACAGCAAAACTTGACCAAATAAAGAAACTTATTCTAGGTAACTAATAAACTGACCAATACAATTTTATACATATTCCAGGAAGGTTGATTACTGGGAATTTTTTAATATCAAGAGGAAAATTCTTACTCAAAATACACCTTGTCCCAATAGTACACTCTGTGACCAGTGCTAAATTACTGTAGGTGGCTGGATTGTTATGCTTTTTATTATTTTTAAGACTTTATGTTTTTTTGAGAAGTTTTAGATTCATATCAAAGTTGAGAGGAAGGTACAGAGTTCGATACACACCTTGCCCCCAAACATTCATAGCCTTCCCCATTATCAACATCCGCATCAGAGTCCATAGTTTAAATTTGGGTTCCCTCTTAGTATTGTGCCATTTTATGACTTTGGACACAAGTATATAATGACATATACCCACCATTATGCTATACAGAGTATTTTCACTGCCATAAAAATCTTCTGTGCTCTTCTTATTCACCCCCTCAACCCCCACCGAACCCCTGGCAACCTCTGATCTTTTTACTGTCCCCATAGCTTTGCCTTTTCCAGAATGTCCTAGTTGGAATCAAACAGTATGGCCATTCATTTCAAAACAATGAACACACCATCTCCATCAAGAAGTCTGTGCAGTTAGCTTTCTATTAAGTGCATATTCAGCAATGGGTTATCATTTCCACTGGCTTGTTTTTGCAGGGTCCTCGTGGTCCTCAGGGAATTGATGGGGAACCAGGTGTTCCTGGTCAACCAGGTCCTCCAGGGCCGCCTGGACATCCTTCTCACCCAGGACCTGATGGCATGAGCAGGGTAAGGGATGTGCATTGTTCAATACTGTATTTTGATAACATGCTAAGGTTTTGATTTAGTGCTATTATTTTAAATCTTGCTGGTTCAGTTGTTGAACTGCCTTGGCTGTGAGAGCAGCTTAGTGAATGCAATGTTGCTGCGAATGATGATAAACTGAAAAATCCACAAGGAATTGTTGAAAAATTCAAAGTAACATTTTTTTTTTTAAAGCACTGCTTCAAAGGTAGTTCTCAAGGTCAGTTCCAGACCTTGTTCTTTCTGTTGATTCTAAAGGACCATGAAACGAAAAAAACTATGAAATTTTTCCCATTTTACTGTGAAATGAAAAAGGCTCAGAAAGCTGTTGAAATCTGGGTCATGGCCTCCACACCAAGGGGGGATGACACGTCTATGATGATGGATGTAAAAGGGCCATTGAGATGACACTAAAAATCTATCTGATTGTTTCCCAAGTTTTAGTTTTTTCACTAGAAGTAAAATAAAACAAAATGTTCTATACCTTCTTTGAATTCTTAGTGGCAGACATAGGGATTTATGAGTAGATTACAAAGCATAAGAAGGGAAAATACGGAGCCCCAGAATATGATTTTTGCTTTATAACAGTTCATACATTTGTTTTTCAACAGATGGTGGAAATAATTGCCAATTTATTTTTCAAACAATAGGCACACTCTTTTCCTGCTAAAATCCAGAGATGAGAGGTCTGGGAGTGTATATGGACAATTTTGACCAGTTGGGTTACCAGAGGTTTTAGACATGAAAGACAATAGGTAAAACTGTTGCCAATTCTTGGAACTTTCAGAGATTCCATTAAAAGGGTTATAAAATTTTTATTAACTTACATAAATGCAGTTAAAAACTTACTGGCCCTGAACAAGAAAGAAGAATGCCAGCTATTGTAAGTAATATATTCTGAAATGGAATCTAGGATCTTTAGGACAGATGTTTTAAAAGGATCTTTCAGGCTATGTTCAGATGTTTGGCATGCTCTAACCTTGGGAAGAAATCAGATAAAGAGATTTACAACTGAAGTTGATGAGCCTGGCTAAATACTTAGCAGAAGTATTAAAAAGCATGAGTCATGCTTTTATCAAGTATCAGACATTTGGCCCACTGCAGTAGTTGCTCTGAAACAACACAGTTGTAATATACTCTGTGGAAGGTTGTTCAGTTAAAAACACGTACAATGAAAAACAACTGAGTCTTTTTCTTGCTTTAAAGCAAAAGTTTAAAATGATTCTTAGAAGGGCCATTCTATAAGAGTTCCAGAGAATTTACATACATGCCTCAATTTAATAAACATTTTGATACATACCTTTGACTGTGGAAATAATGTCAACCTGTTCCTTTTACAGCCGTTTTCAGCGCAGATGGCGGGGCTGGATGAAAAGTCTGGCCTCGGGAGTCAAATAGGGCTGATGCCTGGCTCAGTGGTAAGCGCAAATTTTACTGATAATTGAAGCGCCTCTGAAGAAACCAGTTTAAAAAGAGAGGTCTGAGTTAGATAGTTAAGAGCAACATTGTCTTCTTAAACATATCCATCGTTTATTCATTCAGTTTATGTATCAGACTCTGCTGTGTACCAGTTAAAAGCCCAGTGGCGTTCTACTCATAACTGTGCAAAGCATTTGTCCACATTAATGAAGGATTGTCTATATATTTCATTTATTATTTAAAGAAAATAAGGGATTTTTAAAGCATATAAGCACCAGCACCATGTCAAAAAGTGTACTTTTTAAAATAAATAAGACAATTGTTTTATGGTGCTGTTAGAAATACTGATTTGGCAAAATTTTGAAAAAAACAAGCCTGCCAGTTTTATTTCCATCATTTCCTAGTTTTCTTAATATTCTCTGGCTTCCTATACCAGCAACTTCGAAGCTTCTTTGCAGGACCTATTGACCATTTCCATTCTCTTTTGAATTTCTTCCGTAGCCAGAAGGTGTCCCATTTTTCTCTAGGCAAATACTTTAATAAGAATATTTGGAGTAATGCAATCTCAGTGAATGAATTAATGCTGTTAAAACCAACTCTCCCATGCTGTTTTGCTCATAATATAATTCAAAAACATTTCAGATGAATAGAATTTTAGATGCTTATTCATGAGTAACTTAATCATTGTTTATATTAGTTAAGTCATTAGCAATGTGCGATCATTCAATGATTATCGTGGGATAATTTTCTGATGTATATGAGTTTTAATCCCTTTGAAGTTTAAATTACATGTGTTTATTTTTGTAATGAAGCTTTAATTTTCTTACTAGCTAAAAATCTAATCAATTCAAAACAAAAATTTAAGAACAAACCTAATTTTGATTTAATTGATTTTACTTTTTTAAAGCATGACATTAAAAATTGTATAGACATGTATTAATCATTTTTTTAAAATTGCATTTTCCTTTTCTTCCTTGTGTTAGACCTCAGCGTAATCATTTCGTATTTAAATGAGGAAAGCTTGTGAGGATGTGTATTATGAAAGAAAAATATAATCCAGAAATCTCAGTCCCCTGAATAATTTTAAACTTGGAGTTCAAATAATCTAGTCATTATTTCTGATGATTTCCCAAGCCTTTAATTCAACTTGCTTATTTAAGTTAGAAGATTATCTGCTGTGAAGCTGAAGAATTAAAGAGTCGGCTTGGTAACTCCTCTAACCCTGCCAAGAGTTTTCTTCTGACAGATGTTCTGTTTTAACAGAGCCCCTCCTTAAGCATGCAAGTATTCTCATCCCAAAGGCATTGGGCGTGTACAGGCATAGTCCTTATTTCTTTTTCTGACACTGAGAGTGTATATAAAATCATCCCAAATGTTATCCTAGCTTTAATTTTCTTGAATATAGTGGCATTCTGGATGAGCACAGATGGAGAATGTCATTAGCTTCCACTGTCAAAGAAAGCTTCACTTTCCCAGATTCTAAAGCTGAGTCAACATTTTTTAAAGGTTTGACCTAGTTGTCATGAACAGTATACCACTTTTCTTCTCATTTTCTTTTAAGGGTCCTGTTGGCCCAAGGGGACCTCCAGGTCTACAAGGGCAGCAAGTAAGTCTTTTTATAATTAAGTTATATATTGCAGCAAAAAAAAAAGAAAGAAAGAAAGAAAGAAAATATAGAAATATAAGGTCTCTGTGGCATGATTGCTTTTGGCTGGCCTTTTAATTGCATATTGTAATCCTTACTTTGAATGGGTTGTAGTCCATTAATTTTCCCTTACTTAGAAATATATGCAGTATGATTTTCAAAGTTGTGTGTGGGGCTGAAGTTTTATTGTCTGGTTTCTTTAGGTGACTAACCTTCGATACAAATAAATTTTATGTACCTTTGCTTCTTAAATAATATGTCAGGAGGAAAATTCTTGTAATTGATTATGTGCCAACTCTGAGGCTATGAAATCAGGTTACAGAAGGTGATTACAATGTGGCATGATTAGAAATAACGGTCAAGGCGATCACTTCATGGAATCTTTAAAAAGAGTATAATACTAAACTTTTTTTCTATAGGCTATAAAATCCCAATCAAATAGTGGTATAGAGCTATGTTAATTTTTGTAGTGATTTGACAGGCAGTGGGAAAGAATTTTTCAAAGGAAAAAAAATTTTATCTCAGTCAAAGATACCATATTGTCATTATCATGTGTGGGGAGTTTTACTTTAAGCCATTTTATATCACTACCATTGGTGAACAGAGAATATAGTTGTTATTTAAGACAAGAAAGAGGAAGAAGACAAAGCAGAAGAAAAAGAGGAAAAATATGATGATAACTACCATTCATTGAACACTCTTTGATAGCACTATTCTAGGTTCTTAATATGCATTAGTTAACTAAAGAGATACAAAAACCTAATGAAATAGGTACCATATTATTCTCATTTTATAGGTGAGAAAACTGAAGTATATACAGAGTAAGTAACTCATGTAAAGTCACACAACTAGAGAGTGGTAAAGCCGGCACTTTGAACAACAACACTGTACTTCAGAGAATTTAGGATTTAGTATCCATTTTTTCTGTGGGGTGTGTGTGTGTGTGTGTATGTATTTATGTGTGTGTGTATATATGTGCATGTGTATATATATATTTTATATATATATATTTATATATGTATAAAATTTCTTCTCGATTTTAGGGCGGTGTTGGCCCTGCAGGACCTCCTGGGGAGCCTGGTGACCCTGGACCAATGGTAAATGTCAAGTAAGCATGTAGACCCAGCTACCTATGGGTCCACCACTGTAACAGCGTCCTGAGTTGTTTATTTTACTAGCTCTTATGCAGCAAGAAACTCCAGTCCAGTTCAGGAGCCCTGTATTGAGAATTGTGTTTGAGCTGTGTTTCTTGTGGCAGAGCTTTTAAATTCCGAGACTTCAAATATGATAAGCAGACATTGCTGAGATAGGTGCATTTGTGAAATTGAACTTGTTCCTCTGGAGCACGTAATCTGAGTGATACAACATAAAATTCAGAACATTAATAAAGCCATTTTCTGGGGTTTTTTTTTACCCTTGTGGCAACTATATTTAATTAAACAATTAGACAGGAATATCAAATGACATAAGAAAATGTAGATATAAATAATTATATAAAAACATTTATGTTAAGTGATACCATAAACAAAGACAAATACAAAACAGACTGAGTAAACAAAAATTGCAATCCACTTGCCAAAGATTTATATGTAATATACACTTGTCTACTAATTTCAGATCATGGCACATGTAAAAGTAGACCATAGTAAGTTCAGCATCCTGGAGTGAATGATGTGGCAGTGTGTGACCTGAGCACAAAGCCCGGTGTAATGATACCTTAGAAATGTCTGCTTGAGGACTACAGTTACCCCCATTTCAGCATGTTCATGACTCAGATATGGAAAACACCTATCGTGCGCCATTTGGCAAGCTCTGCATAACATGACCAAAGCTCTGACAAATTGAAAAAATGATACTGCAATAGAATAACAAGAACATATGATGAATAGATGATTTACAGAGAAAACGCCAGGGCTTAAAAATTGTATGAAAGGATGCTCAACCTTACCAACAACTGGTGAAATGCAAATAAAGGCACTTTTTTGGGTATATTTTATTGATTATGCTATTACGCTTGTCCCATTTTTTTCTCCCCTTTATCCCTTCTGCCCTACACCCCATCCCATCACTGCACCCCCCTTAATTCGTGTCCATGGGTTGTACATACCAGCTCTTTGGTTTCTCAGTTTCCTATATTATTCTTTATTCTTTTTTTTTTTTGTGGTATATTTTATTGAGTATGCTATTACAGTTGTCCCATTTTTTCCCCCTTGGATCCCCTCTGCCCTGTCCATGGGCTACACAGACCAGTTCTTTGGCTTCTTAATTTCCCACACTACTCCCAGCCTCCCCTGACCACTTTGTTTTTTGTTTGTTTTTGTTTGTTTTTTATTTGTCTAAATAATATTTTGGATTGAATCATTGGTAGGAGTAGATAACTATAGGTAAATATTATTTTTTTCTTTTTGTTTTGTTATTAGGGTCCAATTGGTGCACGTGGACCAGAGGGCCCTCCTGGGAAACCTGGTGAAGATGTACGCTGTCTTTCTTCATTTTGCTTTGGAATTTTGGAAGAGGCTAGGAAGTAGCTACAGTGTTAATATGAATGTTATTTATCAATTCCCTTTCATTTCCCCCACTTTTAGCTTCCATTAATGTCAATCAAAACTGGAGAGCTTAGAAGGGAATTTTACAAAATCTAAAGTGCTAGTAATTTTGATGGTAATACATTATTAGGGACTGTCTCTTTCCCTAAATTCCCCAGGTTTTCCATTATGATTTCTCCATGAGATATCAGGGTTGCTCTCGCAATAGCTTCAGCCTTTGCTAATGGAACCTCTGAAGTGATCTGAGGGAAAACTTCACTACTCTGATGGCAAAAACATTATGAGGTTGTCATTAAATGGATTTTTAAAATGTGTTAGTAGGTTAGCAGCAATATTGCTCTCCAATGCTGAAAAAGTCATTTCTTCAGTTGGATGTTTAATTTAAGTTAAGACTCAACTTCAGATTTTAACGCTAAAAACATGTGATCAAAGAACAGGGTGCAATAACAGATTTGCTTTTCTGGAATCTTTTCCTAGTTGTACCAAAGCTGAGGATAAAGTTATGGGTAGGCCATCAATTTCTGTGTGATACTAAATGAAGTAAATATTTTCTTTTTATGTGGCATGTGATTTATGTAAGCAGATTACATCGAATTAAGGCATAAGGAAAACAGCTCTAGCAGTTCTTAATATTTTTTAATTGATTCATCATTTAGTCTCAGAAGAGAACATTTTAATCCCTCTTTGCTGCTTTTCTTTTCTCTTTTCTTCACTTTTTTTTTTTCCCCATAAAGGGCGAACCTGGTAGAAATGGAAATCCTGGTGAGGTGGGATTCTCAGGATCTCCGGTAAGTTTATATTGGTCAATACAATAGTGTACATTAGACACTATTAGACACCAAGTCTAATGACTCTTCTGTCATGGTAGAACAGGACATTTTGCCAGAATGATAATTCTAATCTCCTGCCTTGCATTGCACCACATGAAATACCCTCGTAGAACTAGAGAACTAAACAAAATTTTCAGATAATCACTAGTCTGACCTACTTATATGTCACATCTCAATCCTATTTATCATTTTTTAAATATTTTTATTTTGTGTTGCTCACATGTTGAAAACAACAGCTTGAAAGAGAACAGACTTATTATCTGTTAGGGACAATAAATTGTGGACAAGATGCCTCTTTGGCTGCTCCTCAAACCGTAATGTTGGCTGAAATTCTTGATTGATGTTCTGGGCTTTAAAACTTATGACAAGATACGTTGATTGCCAGCACTCCTGACACGGCTGTTTTCTTCTCCTTTGGATCATTATAGGGACAGGGTCCTGGTGACCCACTCCACCAGAATTTAGGATCCAGTGCACTTGGCCGTTCTCTGACCCACGGCGCTGTCCTCCCTCACACTGTTTTCATAGGCCTCCCCTAGGATGTGTGACATAGGCAATGGGGAAAATCAGAGAATGATGGGGGGAAAATCCTCTAACATTTCCACTCTTCAAATTTCTCTTTGTTCAACATCCCCTAAATTGATTTGGCCTTCTACTTATTATATTTTCTATACTTTCCAAATGTTTCTACCACTCAATACACCCAACAATACTGAAGTCCTTGCCATTTTACTTTGCCATTTACTTTCTGGAGATTGATGAGGTCCAATACTGGGATTTTTTTTTTTAAACAATGAATGCTGATCTTTTAAGGGAATTTACAGGGCTCTAAGGATTATTTAGTTTCAAATATAAAACCAGTTCCCAGCTCCTTTCTCTCTTTCCTCCCCCATCATCCTGGGAAGCCAGTGCAGACAGAGGCATACGGTTTAGTCATTAGTGCAGATGTTCATGTCAACCAGTCCAGGCTCGAGCCTCCTGTCCTGCTGTACTCTTGCACATTGCAGCGTGGGACCCTCCACGGGGAGGAAACGTGTCCTGCCAACATGTCACAGATGCCCTCTGCAAGTGCAGTGCAACGATGTGTAATTGGGGTGTGATGACAGTCTTGGATCAGCAGAATGAGAAAATTTTATGAGTGCTAGTGCATCTGGTTCATTTTCTTGTTATAGAGATATGTAATCACATGAGAATTCCCCTGCAGACCACAAAAACTCCAGACTTAACTAACTTTGAAATAACATAGCTCAGTAATTCCCCTATAGGCTTAGATGGATATGTACTGAGTTTCCTGCTCAGGATGGAGGGCAGAAAAACTTCAGTAAAGGGGCGCATTCCAGGGGAAAAGCTTAAAAGAAGAAAACATTCTTAAAGAAAGAATTTTTAAGTAGGGCTGTGTAAACAGAGGAATTAATAGAGATTTATTTGGTCACAGAGCAATGGTTTGACTGTGATAACACCTCCTCCCCCAATAAACACTGCAGAAACGTCCTGCAAGCAGTCACACAGCCATTATTGTTTTGCTTTTATCATATAAAGTTTATGTATTGAGTTGTTTATTCATTAATTTAACTGTAAGCGAAGGCTCTGAAGCAAACAGATGGATTTCGCTCTCTGTGTCAGACTGTGCTGGCACGGGAGAAGTTTCTTAAGAAAAGTTTAGGAAGCTGCTTTGAGTATTAAAAGAAATATTAAACCCTTTCTTACTTCAGTTGTTTATTCACTGATTATTTATTGGATGCCCACTAGTCAGGCATAAGACTTAGTGCCAGGGATATGCAGATTAATAATAATAATTGATAATATTGGATAACATCAGCCTGTACTGTTGAGTGCTCAGTCTACTGGTGGCAGTGGTAACGGCATTCATTTCAAAGCCTAGTTAATCATAGGTAGCGGAAAGAAGTGGATAAGTCACCGGGTCCTTAAATATTTTAAGGGGTTATGAGGAAAATCTTTCAAGTGTCATTTCATAATAGTCTTATCATTTGCATTTGACTATTTGTTTTATTTCTATTTTTTATAATTCTGTATGCTTAGATAAAGGATGTATATTATTAACAGAAATTTAAAAATTACCAAGTCAAGGAACCAGCCCATTCTTTCTGTATTTGTCTGTAGTTGTTGACTTTCCTTTCTGTTGAATATTTTATTCCCTCAGTTTATTAAACAATTATAAATCCACCAGCTTCTGTCTTTTGACTTTAAAATATTTCCTATTTATTCTTTTTAATATAATCTTTCTAATCATATTCTACTGCCAATATTTATAAGTTCAGGGAAAATAAAACACACTGGTTGCTACAAATGCATTTATTCCTTTATCACAAATAAAACACATATAAAGGAAGGAAATCATACTTTTCCTTAATTTTTCTCCTGGTTTCTTCCTATATGTTGACCTAGCTGAGTCAGATACTAGTTATGTTGAATCAGGCTTATTTTCTTGTTTTTTGTTTGTTTATTTTATTAATAACACCATTACATAATTTGAAATTTTGAAAATGTCATCGAATCAATGCCTGGCATTAGTCCATATCTCTGCAAATCATGTTTCCATTTCTGACAATATGTTTGCCTTGTTAATTTTTGATCACCTAGCTGTATTTTGGTAGATAAAAATATACTGTTCCCTTTTCTTCTTTGGTTTATCAGTAAAAAAAACAAAACAAAACTGTGTACCAGATACTTTTTGGGGGAAAAATGTATATTAAGGGGTTTTGTATTATTATTAATGATTTTCAAATGCCTTATGTGTTCTGCCCCACCCCACAGGGAGCTAGAGGGTTTCCTGGAGCTCCTGGTCTCCCAGGCCTGAAGGGTCAACGAGTAAGTGCAATCCTTTGTGATCCTTTCAGATACTGTGATTTACTGAGTAGGGTCTGGGGAGCATTACTTTCAAAATCTTTACAATTACATTTGTGAGCTGTCCTAATGGCTGTGGTTACAGTAGTCACCTGAGGTTACTAAAATGACAATGCTTTCCTACATTTCTTTTGAATTTCATTCAATTCTATAAAGTATATTTTGAGTTCTTACTATGTGCTGGATACTGTGCTACAAAGGAGGACACAGTGATCAATGAGAAACATTCACGGCTTTCAGCCTCAGGCTAACAAGGCTGTCAGTTATGAAAATAGTCGATTACTACATAGTGGAATAAATGACATCATACTAGAGAGTGCACTAGATCATAGGAGGGCCCAGTCAGCCCAGATTTAGAAGGCTGTAGAATGCTGCTTCTATCTTTGTATAACTCAGGATAATTAATTTGTAACTATCGGGTTGGCCAAAAAGTCTGTTTAGTTTCTTCTGTAAAATAAAAGATACATTTTTTTCATTTTCACCAATAACTTTATTGATTTGGATATTTTGAGAATGTTGGCCATCTCCTGCTATTGGCTTCTAGTGGGTAGAGGCCAGGGGTGCTGCTAAACGTCTTCCAGTGCATAAGACAGCCCCACAGCAAAGAACTATTTGGTCAAAATGTCAATAGTACCAAGGAACTTTGTAAACTACTTTTGACGTGTTTGATCAGTCGCAGTGCCTTCTCCGCACACTGCACAAATATTTTTTTTGCTTTTCAGTTGTGTTTTTACCTTTCTTGAAATAATAAAGCATGAAATGCTGAAAATGTAGTGTATCTTCTTCCATTTTCAATATTAAAATGATTACACAAAAATTCACCAATTCTGATAACTTTTTCTAAAATATGTGCTGATATGACAGCTGTCACCATACAATCTAACAAAAGTGTTTTGAATGAAGTTAAAGACAACTAAGAGTCATTGTGTAGAAAAAACTAAATGAACTTTTTGGTCAACCCAATATTATATGTTAGGTACATGTACAGGGTGGGTCAAAAGTAGGTTTACAGTTGTGAGTACACAAAAGAAAGAGTTTATTAATTATCATACTGTTTTTATATAAACAACTATACACCTACTTTTGCCCTACGCTGCATAGAAATCATCTACCTATCTGAAAGCATGGCTGATATTTACTCAGTATACACTGGTTGACCTCTGTTTGAATGGCTGAGCTTCTGATTAGAATGCTTGCTACTGTATTTACTATAATAGTAATTAAATGTTTTGAACATCACCCTTGGATATAACACATATTTTATAACTATATAAACTCTATAACTATTTATTTTCTTGTAAGTTCCTTATTTATAGATAGAGATTAAATTTCTATGAAGTCAAAAAATTTGAGAGGTGAGAACATTGCATATTGAAAATATTATTTAAAAGGGGCACTCTTAATTTTCTTTGAGTAGACCTTCAGAAATGTTAAGAATTTGGAAACATTTTGAGTAACAGCTTTAAGTTTGAGATACGTTTTCACAAGTCATTTTCTGTAAGCTCATTTCTGGTTCTTTTATGCATCTGAAAATTTTAAAAAACAGTAAAATACAAATTTATATTTTTCTTCTCAGGGACATAAAGGCCTTGAAGGCCCTAAAGGTGAAGTTGGAGCACCTGGTTCCAAGGTAATTGTGTAATCCCTCAGTATAACCTCACTATAATGTTTTGGTTGCGCTGCAAGTGCCAAAAGTTTTGTCAGAACCCCCTTAAATAAACCTGGAAGAAAGAGCACTACCCAAAATGAATAGCTAAGTAGATCGATGTAATTTTTCATAGATGAGTAGCAATAGATTGACCAGGATACATGCTATGACCTAACTTCGCCACCAAGAATGGTCACCATGGTTCTGAGTTTCTGTCGGTATAGGATGGATATTGTCCCTGTGTGACATAGGGTGCTATGAATCCACCTTCTAAAACACATGCAGCCTTTATTCTTTAAAAACACCAGAGAGGCTTAAATGGTTCATTGCCCCGTTCTTTAGTGTCCTTTTACTTTGGGGTCTTTTGGTTGTTGCTTCTTCCCCAAATTGGTTTATGCTTCTGGAGGGAGAGAAAAGACCAAGGGGGTGCCGGGGACTTTTTAGTGAGAAGTAGTGTGAAGATTAGTATGTGCAAAGACATTTGACTTTAAAATTGTTACTTCTAAGTGTCCTATAATAGAACCTAAAGAAACTTTAGAGTCAATTTTAGCTTTGTAAAGTTCTAAAGTATTACCAGACACAAATCATTACTTTTTTGGTACTAATTAATATAACTAGGTGTGATAGTTCCATCAATCTATCACCAATTTTATTTTAGACTTACTTATATAGAAACAAAATTGTAATTGCATTTTGAGAAAAAGTAATACAATAGACTTTTGAGGTCCTTCATTGAAAGTAAGCTTTTCAAAGGCCCACTTTGAAAATATACATTTAGAATGGTATACATGTAAAACCAAATGATGTGAATGTCAGTTGTAGTTCCTCATATTGTAATGTGATCTCATTTTTGCTCTAGGGTGAAGCTGGCCCTACTGGTCCAATGGGTGCCATGGGTCCTATGGTACGTATCAGTTTAATTCTTTGTTATTTCATTGCTTTTTAGATTATATTAAGAGAATGTTTAAATGAAACAAACAAAAAGACATGGAAAATGTATTTGCTGGTGAAATAGCTTTGTTTACCAGCTGACAGACAAGCATACTATAACAACTGCCTCCTTCAAATAGAAAGTCTTCGGGCATTTCATCATTTTTCTTAACTGTGAGTGCCCTTATTGTTTTTTCTCCTGTACTCAGTGGCCAAATCAGTATTCTTATAGATTCAGCCCCGTGAAACTAGGTTAAGTGAAATCTACTTAGGTAAGAGGTGTTAGGTTATATATTTCCACAAGTAGGGGGTTTTCAAACTGCAACTTGCCCCAAGAAATACTATTGCTTGGTGGTCAATTATATTGAGTCTCAATTGTTTTGAGTAGCAAAATCAAACTGCCCCAGAGTTTAAATAACATGCTTCAAGAAATATTTTTTTCTCTAATCTATAGGGTCCAAGGGGAATGCCAGGCGAGAGAGGGAGACTGGGGCCACAGGGCGCTCCTGTAAGTATGTGTGCTTTAACTCTCTCAAATGCTTTAACTGAATATGCTTTTTAAAGGAGAATAACAGCACTGGTTGCCTACTTTTACTTTATTTTCTTTCTCTGTTGAAATAAATGTAGGTTTACAGAAAAGCTGCAAAGATAGTACAGAGTTCTCATGTACTCTTCACCTAGCTTCTCTTAAACTTAATATCTTACATAATCACATTACATTTGTTGTATATTTATTTTACTACAGAAATTAAGAAAATAATGACAGCATATAGCAGCATGGACTATAATCCAAGGAAAAACATAAACTTTAGAATAGTAATAATATTATAATAATAGGTAACATTTATCAAGCACTTATTATACACTAGATCTTTATGTTCGTTACAATCCTAAAAGTAAATGCTGTGAATGTAGCCTTTTAAAGATATGAATCTCCTGTTCATCTGCCTTTGATCTCTTTTAATTGTGTAGATTGAGAAATACCCTTGCTGTCTGCCCAGGTACCTCAGACCTAGGTGGGGGGCATATTCTATTAATTCTCTTCACAATTCTCCAAAGGTCAGGCTAGACTTGGTAATATTTAAAACTTGCAGTTTATGACATTGTGCCCACTTTGCCTCTGACAATCAAGGAATGCCATCTGGCCTCTATTATGTTAACTGTCATCACCATTAGTATTAAGAATCTCAGGTTTACGGCCCCCCTGTTGTTACCCTACAGAAGACAACCACCTGTGAGCTTCTCAATGATACCAAAGGCAGGGCCCTGGTTTGAGGGAAGTGAGACTCTCTCACTAGGCCGTTCCTAATCACTTTGGTAAGCGGTGTCTTCTGGACGTGTAAAGAATATTGTGGAATCTAATCAGCTGTTACCTTTTTCAACCTTACATAGTACGTCCAATCTAGTACGTTTACTTCTCTGTGCTTTCTTCTACTGATGACCAAGGCAGTTAACGGCATTTCTGACTCACTGTGGGCCATGGCTCTTTTCAAGTTCCTAAGAACCATCTGCCGTGTTAACACCACCTTCCAGGGTCTTTATCAAGATGTTAAACGTGTGTCATGGCAAGTGTCCCCATATCATTAAAATTCTCTAGCTTTGTATTTTGTCCCTCTTGATCCAGTACCCTTAGGACCTGGTCCCATTAATTCTCTCTTGGAACCTGCTTCTACATGGTGTATGGAATGTAGGTCCTTTCGGTGTATAGTCTCTTCCCTCTTTAGTGAAAAACAGTACTTCCTCACTCCATTATTTTGTGACTCTATGCTGGTTACTGGTCTGGTGGCTAGAGGGGAGGGGCAGGCAGTAGTGGTGATGGCATGTGTTGCCTGGTAGAGTAGAGGCTCCTGAATCAACTTTAAGCAAGGAAGAAGTATAATCTGTTAACAGCGGGAATGCGCCATTCTATAGGCCCATGGGTGTCAGGGTATCTAAGATTTTGAAGTTCTTAAGATATTTCAATGCCAAAAATCAAGGTCCCATTCCTTCCAAACAGGTCTCTGATCATGGCATAAGGGACTTTACACGTTTTAGAATTCAGGCTTCTCAAGAGCTTTGAAACCTTTTCTTTAAGTCCTGGATTTGATTTTCAACCTTTTCTTCCCTGTGGTTGCAGAAGATCACAATACTTTGAAATGCTGCCAAAGAACCTTATATTGGTGATTAATCACCATCGGCCTTTCACTTGCTGAAATTCACTCAACAAGACCCATACAATTCCATCAACTTTTCAACTCCTCTTTTCCCTAAAAGGTCTCAAATGCCTGAGCTGTTGCACCCATAGCCATTCCCTTACACTGGTGGCCTATGTCATTTCACTGCTGGAGACAATGCTTCCTGCTACGTCACCCCAGTATGCCCCCAGTGATCTGTACTCTATCAGTTGCAGTTGGTCAGTGAGGAACTCAGCTTAAAAATTCCATTTTAGAGTCTACCCTCTGATGCTTCTTCTGATACCAATGGTATTGAAGTTTTAGGTCTGGTTTCCCAGAAAATAGAATCAAAGCAGACTTGTGTGTAGGAAATTTGGGGAGGAGTACTTTCAGAAACTACGCTTGTGAAGAAATGAATAAAAGAACTAGGGTTTGTCAGAGGTAGAAATCAAAGTGTTACAACTGCAACAGAGACCTCAGTCTCCACGAGTCCTCAGTTCCATGGGAACTATGGAGCTGAGATGGCTTTTCAGTTCTTGAATGTGGTCAATCCTTGTATCACTGTGCTGACCATTGAAGGGGCATAGCATTGGGAGAGCTAACTATTATTTTTTAGCTGAGGGCAATTTGTTGGGCAACCGTGAGGCATCAGCTTATATTTCCAGCAGTGGAAGAATGATTCCTTCAGTGCTGAAGGGGGGTCTGGGTGACACCCACACCATTCACTGTCACCTAATTTCCTTGTGTGGGCATATGTGCTTTATTTATTTTTTTCCCAAGGAGTGTATTCCTCCTCTGAGTTAATATGGCTTTTATGAAGAATGAGGTGTTCAAAACTGCATTGCCTTGAGCTAATTTGATAGAAGGTGATACATTAAAGTAAAAAGAATTATTTTAATCTGTTTTATTTCTGTCAATCTTGATTTTTCTTTCTTATTGCTTTAAGGATATATGTATTTATTTCTACCTTAATACACATTTACACACTAGTGTTGTATAAATGTGTATTTTTATTTCTATTAACTGAGAAAGTTGTTAGTTAATTTTGATATTTATTCTTTAATTTGTAACGTGGACATTTTCATAAAGCAAATGAATTAAGAGGAAATAGAGTGGAATCTTGTCTCTTTTTCTTCTAATTAGGGACAGCGAGGTGCACATGGTATGCCTGGAAAACCTGGACCAATGGTGAGTTGTATTATTTTAACATTCATTCATTCATTCATTCACTCATTCATTCTTCTAGTTTTACATTCATTAACATTTATAGAGTGTCTACTGTGTCCCAGTCACTTGGAATAAAAAGATAATGAACACATACTACTTGTCTTTGAAAACTGTCTATTAAGAAAGAGAGACACAACAATTAATATTGTAACTTACTGCTACTACTAAATGCTATAACACAGACTACAGCTTGAGGTTTTGGGGACATGGAGGAGAAAATACCTACACTTATAGCTGGAGGAAGCTATCACGGGAGACTAATTAAAGAGAAGCAACTTTCAAACTAGGTCTTAAAAGAGGAGTATATCAAATGAGCAAGAATATAGCATGGTTCATGGGATGGAAAAATGAAAAAAACATGATGAGCTCAGGGGAATACTGGGAGAGTAAATCAGATTTGAAATTATTTGCTCTTAGGATATTTTCTTCCTTTTTTTAATAAAAGGAAACAAAATAAATATAGTTAGAAAGGGCTTTTTAAAACAAAACTGTTGGAATGAAAACATGATGGTTTTTAAAACAAGAACCAGGATAACCTAGAATGGAATTCCTCTTACACTCATTTCTTTTAAATCCAGCATTTAAATCATTGGCTTAAACTCTATGCATGCCTTCCCAAATGTAGGATAGTGACAAATATTCATTTCTTATTAGCCTGAAAAAAAAACCTTCTAAAATATGTAGGAGATTCTTAGGCATCTTTTTTTTTTAATGTATAGCCCTAGCTTTTGATCCAAAACATAACTTTTGAAAAACTATATTAATTGGTTAATACAAAGAAAGTACACCTCTTGAGAAGCAACTGTTTTAAATAACTTGTAGTTGTTACTGACTTAATCTCCTATGTTAAGACTAGGAAATCCTATTATGTTTAATACCAATGGACATGTCTTTTAGCACTATTTCACATCAATGTTGGAAGGTACTTATATTAAAATTACATTATTATTTCTGTGATTTTAAATCACTAAGTGGGTTATTCTTATTTATGTGTCAAAATATAGAATTTTGTCAAAGAATAAAAGATGACTTATTTAGACACTGATGAAAACACGTGTCTGATCACTTTTCTGGTTTATTTTAATAGGGTCCTCTTGGGATATCTGGCTCTCCTGGTTTTCCAGGAAACCCTGGGATGAAGGTAAAATGTTAATATATTTAGCTCTCGAATACATGAATCCTAAGGTGAAGAATGTCATTTAATTAATTGAAGAGTATGGAGATTGCTCTCAATTAAGCTAAGAGTCTAGAGTATTCTCTATGTACATTATGGTAGGAAAAAAATAAATAAAAGAAAATGTAAAAATTAGTGTACTATATAATATGTAATTAAAAGGGAATTACTTATAATCATGCAAATGTAACATCCGAGCATTTGTTGCTTTAAAGGACTTGAACGCCAGACAGTTGTAACAGCTACAAGGAATGAGTTTATCTGAATTGGAACTCTGGTCTTGTATATGGTGCCTGGCAGTAACGAAGAGCAGAATGTTCTAAACAACAGGAGGCTAAGATAAATCAGAAGCCGTCACAAGGCTGTTCTCTCGCACCATGCTGGCTTTCACTCCTGTCCCACCTCCTGCTCCCGACCCCCAACTCCTGTCCACCCCTACTTCTTGCCTTTCACTCCTGACCATTTAAAGGAATGGCCTGAGAGGCTATTTGGTGCTCCGCATGGGAAAGGGTTAAAGTATTCTGCCGGCTGATTTATATTTGTAGGGGATCACAATTGGTGATCCCTCAATGCTTTGTATAATAAATTCAAGAATTATAGTAGGAGATTATAAAGACTAATTAGCTAAATTAGTGAATAAATTCAGAACACTACTTCAAATTTTAAACAACACAATATATTTGATTACCGCTCACATCCGGTTTCCCATTGAGAATAATTTTCTTTACCTTAGGGAACTTACTCACAAGATTCTACTGTACAAAAATGACTGTGGCCATAGAAGTCACCTCACTTCCCTAAATCTTGTTGTCTCATGGAATTGTACTGAAGTGCAACTGAGATAATCTATGCAAACCCATAGCATAGGGGCAAGATGCAGAGGATGTCCTTAAAGCAGGTCATTGCTTCTTGTTAGTTAGTGCTACTCAAATTGGACTTCAACTTTGAAACAAACAAACGAACAAGCAAACAAACAAAAGTCTGTACTGGCATTTCAAATACTCTTTGAGATGTGAGAGTCATCAAGTAAAATTATTCTTCAAGCTTTCAAGAATGCCACCTTTAAACTCTGACACAGGGATGTGGCTGCTTTAAAATGATGCCCTAAGTCTTTTCACTGACCAGTACCCTCTTTCACTGAGAGCTCACTCTGAACTCAAGCACGGGAGACCTCTTTCTTTTCTCTCTGTATCTGTTCTGCTCCCTGAAGTCCTAATCCTCTTGGCACAGACTCTGGCCACGGAGGGCCCAACTTCCCTGTGTACCCTGGTCAAAATATGCAAAACTCCCTCCCCCTTCCTGGAAGACCCTCCACCCTCAAACTGCCCTCTAGCTATAGAATTAAGGAGAAAAGACTCACAATGTTCAGCCTTGTAACTTAGCAGAAAGTGATTTCTGCTCCTACTCTACCATCTAGTTAAGACTTCACTAGCAATCGCAGTTTCTACGACAGCTCACCAGATACTTCCTTCTCTTCCCGGGTTTTTCTAGTACTCGATGTTGGCTGCTGAAAACTGCTTAATAAAGTCAACCACCTAGCAAAACTGTTTCTCTCATAAACTATTTCCCCACCCTACCATTGCCTCAGCTTTAAATTCCCAGGGTTTTGTTTTTGGTCAGGATTATGCCATACCTGTAATGTTTTCCCATGGTCTCTGGCTCTCTGGATGAAAAATAAACTTCCACATCCAGTTTTTTTGCATTTTATTGCAGAGTAATAAGAATTGAATAGAGATTTTTATATGTTTTGTTGATACTAATGAGCTCCCCAAGGCTTAGAATTTTAGTTTTAAAATTTCAGAAGGCCCAGGTCCTTCTAGGATTAGGTATACATGGGTTATGTTGGATAAAATACAGAAGCCCAGTTAAATTTGAATTTCAGTTAAATGAAGAATGAATTTAAGCATAAACATGTGCCAAATATTTCATGGAATAAACTTAAACTAAAATCGGTTGTTGTTTATTTGGATTAAAACTTAACTGTACATATCCTGTATTTTACTTACTATCTGGGCCACACTCTGGGCTTGAGATAAGGGGAGCTATCAGGCTGTCTTGACCACTTTGCTCTGCTCGTAATAATGAGGCAGGCGTCATTACACCTGAAGGGGTGGGACGGTGAGGCCACGCCTAGGTTAGGCACATGTCCCCTGGAAACAGATGTGTGCTCTTGACCCCGTAAAATGTTTGGGTGTAAAATGTAAAACTCCAAATAGGTAATCCACTTTGAATCATACCATGTTTATGTTTTTCTTAAATTAGCATTTCTCTTTGCACCCCTTTAGGGAGAAGCAGGTCCCACTGGGGCACGAGGCCCTGAAGGTCCTCAGGGACAAAGAGGTGAAACTGGGCCACCAGGTCCAGCTGGTTCTCAAGGTCTTCCTGTAAGTTCCTAGTATATTTGAGAAACATCACAGAAAGCTGAGCATGTTTTATACATCAGAACAAAGGCTATCTTTTTAATATATCCTGTTTGATTTCTAAATGAGTGTTTATAACTCCTGAGAAACCACATTTCCCTTGTAAACTCTTCATATTTTGACCATTTTATGGAAAACATTTTGAAAGTGGCTTTTTATGATATAATGATAGTCAATTTTTTGTAATTTTTTTCTACCTCCTTTTGGAAGATGGGTAGACATCTGAAAATAACCCCCCTAGATGTGGCTTAATATTGTATCAACTTTTCATGTATCTTTTAGGGTGCTATGGGAACCGATGGTACTCCTGGAGCCAAAGGCCCAACAGTAAGCAACTGCGTTTATGCTACATCTAGTTCAAATGAACACAGTGCTTTGGCCATTGTCCGTAGACCTGTAACTAGGTCTCTGCTCATCATGTCACTCTTGTATTCTGTTAGGGCTCTGCAGGCACTTCTGGTCCTCCAGGCTTGGCAGGGCCCCCTGGATCTCAGGGACCTCAGGGTAGCACTGGACCTCCAGGAATTCGAGGCCAACCGGTAATGTCTTTAAAAACAACTTTTATCTATTAGTGTAACAGAACTAAGATCACCGAGAGAAATAACATTTAATGAGATGCCATGAAATGTAGATAATGTGACTTATCTGAACAAAGCAAATGAAGATAGGATTCTTTGTAAAGTGAAAGCAAGTTAGCATACAGTTTTGATGTTTAAATTCATAGTGGAACATTATTGCATTATGTTGAATTTTAGTGCTCATTTATTTAAAATAATAAGGTCATAACTTCATGGTCCACTTCATACAATTTTATGAGTAGTTGAATAATAAACATTATAAAAGCATTTGCAAGCCAGTGTGGGGAAATGTGGAGGTTTAAGGGGGATTTATTGTGATAATTTGGCTAAAAATGAATTCAACAGCTATTTCTTGAGAGTTATTCCTTTTTAAATTTTTATTTATTTATTTTTTTAGTGAGTTTATTGGATGGCATTGGTTAATATAGGTTTCAGGTGTAGAATTCTATAAGACATCAACTGTATATTGTATTGTGTGTTCCTCACCCCAAGTCAAATCTCCTATCATTGTTTATTCCCTCTATACCCTCTTCTACCTCCCTCTACTCTTCTTTCCCTCTAGTACTCACCACACTGTTGTTTGTGTCTGTGAGGTTTTTATTTCTTCTCCTTAATTGCTATGCCTTTTTCAGTCAGCCCTGCAACCCCCCTCCCCTCTGACAGCTGTCAGTCTGTTCTTTGTATCTATGAGTCTGTTTCTGTTTTGTTTGTTATTTTATTTTGTTCATTAGATTCCACATATAAGTGAAATCATATGGTACTTAAAGGGAGATTTCAACATATTGTTCATATTTAATGAGTTTTCATATTTTGTAGAAATTATTTCTAGGAAAAATATTATGATAAACCTATAAGAAATAAACAGATTGAAAACTCGTGCATACATATGTTTTAGTTTGATATATAAAGATTAAACCTTTTTTTTTATACCACTTAAAGCAAATATTTTAGATTCTGTTCCAAGTAGTTTGGTTGTACTGATAAATCCTTTTTAAGTGCTGGTGACAGATTTATTAAAACATGAGTGTTGCTGATATTTCACATTTTATTTTATCATGTTATCAATTTAGCAATCTGGTTCCTACAATACAAAATGTAATTGGTATTTAAATAAACACATACATAAAACCCGGAACAAAACAAAACCCTAAAACCCTTTGGAGTCAAAGATGAAGTGCCCTATTTGAAGTTGTCAAATTCTTAATAGCTAGAACAAAAGTATAACATTATTTGATCTGGGTAAACAAGTCTATTTTCTAAAGTAAACTCTAAGTAGATTTTCTATAGCAGTTGTCTTTGTTTAGCTTTGATTTGGAATAATAACTAAATTGATGTAATAGCTAAATAATTATAATTATTTTAGCATGCATGATAAAAATTAATATTTAAAAAATCTCTTGAAGACCAATATAAAACAAACTGCTACCAAATTATATTGAATTGTATAAAAATTCACACATATCCTATAAGATTTTCAAATGATTATATATCCTGCTTATTCCATACTGACTCAGCTCCAGAAAATTTTCAAGGCCCATTAATTGTAGTTAATTAAAGTAGATTGGATTGGCTAAATATCCTGGTCCTTACAACTAAAGATATTTTTATTTTAGGGTGACCCAGGAGTTCCAGGTTTCAAAGGAGAAGCTGGCCCAAAAGGGGAACCCGTAAGTCTTCATTTCTTAAAATGATAAGAAGAGCATATATATTGTCTAGAAGTGGACAGCTTAAAATGCTTGGGTTAAAATAATAACTATGAGAATTATAATCCCTTTGGATGGAAATAGCCTAACTATTTAATATAGGTTAAAATTTATGACTGACTTCATTAAATGAATCTGTTGACTATAACTCATCTGTTGAATGGCTTTTTCTGGCAACCATTCTTCTGTTCCTAATAGGGGCCACATGGCATTCAAGGTCCAATAGGCCCACCTGGTGAAGAAGGCAAAAGAGGCCCCCGAGGTGATCCAGGAACAGTTGGTCCTCCTGGCCCAATGGGAGAAAGGGTAAAATTTGAATAATAAAATACATTCTTACAGTTCTAGGAGAATACGTCCTGGGCTAGTGAAGAAAACTAAAACAATTGAAGAGAAATGCTCGTGGGTACAGTGCACAACTCAATATGGTAATCTGTGAAATAAAGGAGCTAACTAGTATGCATTCATTCAACTAATGAATTCAACTAATATTGACTGAACAACTATGCCATGCTAATTTGTTATGTTGGTGCTCATGATAAATCAGTGAACAAGAAAGCTACGGAACCAGCCCTCTTGTGCACTTAGGAAATAAGAGGGTGATGTGGTAGAGAGTAACTTCAAGTATATGACTTTGGTGTGACATTAGATTAGGTGGTTAGGAAACGGGATTCTCTGAGAAGATAACATTTTAGCTGAGACCTGAAGATGAGGATGATCTAGCAAGGGCATTTGGGAGAAAGAACATTTTTTCAGCAGAGAAACCAGCAAAAGCAAAGCCAGGAGGCCAGAAAGGGCTTAGTGGCTTTAAAGTTCATGAGAGGTTGCTGTGACTAGAATATAATGAAAACAGGCCTGAGAGGGACAACCACAATATCACCTTACATTTGTATAGAACTTCAGAGAATGCAAAAGGCTTCACATACAAGACTATACTTTATTACTGACACTTTGATTGTGGTAGATGGTTCCATTCCTTTGCCTCTCATATCTAAAAGTTTATGTTTGATTTTACAGAAAATTGTTAGAATATTTCTTGATTTCAATAACTTTGTGGCTCGGTACTTACATAGTCTTTGAAATTTAAGATTTCTGTCCTGGCTGGTGTGGCTCAGTGGATTGAGCGCGAGTCTGTGAACCAAAGGGTGACCAGTTCAATTCCCAGTTAGGGCATGTGCCTGGGTTAAGGGCCAGGTCCCCAGTAGGGGGTGTGCAAAAGGCAACCACACATTGATGTTTCTCTCCCTGTCTTTCTCACTCCCTTCCCCTTGCTCTAAAAATAAATAAATAAAATCTTTGATAAACTTTTAAAAAAATAAAATTTAAGATCTCTTTTTGTTTACTCAGGTTTTTTTCTATGCATATCTATTGCCATATCTTGATCACAACTTCTAAAACCTTGTGGTACTAAAATAAAAAATTATCAACTCATTATAAATTACAAAAACATTAACAATGATTAAGAATCAAATTTTGGTCATTCGTAGGGGTCTCCTGGCAATCGTGGTTTTCCGGGCTCTGATGGTTTACCTGGACCAAAGGTGAGGTTATTTCATCAATGCTGACACTCATGTGCTCCAAAAGATGCCATCATCTAGTGTAGCGATTTAGCCTTGGCCTGTGTGGGTCCAGGTCCAAAAAAGAGTTGGGCACAGAGTTCAGGCCTAATGCCAAATCCTTCTTGCACAATTTCTGCATTGTAGAGATTTGCAGGATGGAGGGTAACAATGGTTAGAGGTATATAAGAGTTTGTTTTTAGACTTGTCAGGAAAATTCCTGAGAAGAGGTCATAGACCTTTCCTTTAGCTGTTGTGTAATTTTTCCTTTACCTGGAGATTTAGACTCTATCAAAATTCTGTGGGGTTTTTTTCCCCCATATCTAGAGACTCACTTACTGGAGTGAGTCTCTAAACACAACTTTCATTAGAAAATGATAAAAAACCACTATTCTACAAGGAATCCAAATTAGAATAAAATGTGAAGTGACATTATTTACAAAGAAGGCCTCATAACTACTTTGATAAACTATTTGTATTTGATTTGTAGAACAAGAGTTTTTTATATAGGCTCACTTTTGTTTCCCTGTACTGTTTTTCTGACATGTTCTGCTTTGCTTTGGAACAGGGTGCACAAGGAGAGAGGGGTCCTGTAGGCTCTTCAGGACCTAAAGGAGGCCAGGGGGACCCAGGCCGCCCAGGCGAACCAGGGCTTCCAGGTGCTCGGGTAAGAGCAGAGCCTGAGAATTCATTGAGGGTGGTTTTTCTTTTTTTAAATTAATTAATTAATTTTAAAAAATTTAGCTCACTTTTACAACATGGAACATTTCTTTGTTTTTATGGTTTTAACCCGATTCATTATTTTTAAATACTGGTTTGTTATTTTGATCATGTGTAGAAAACACAGTAACTTCTGGTCTTTCTTCAAAAGGGTGTGTAATGATAATTTTACCACTTTACATGAAAAAATTGTCAATTTTTATAATTTTTCACTTCACCATAAACAACTTGTCTGACTTTTGACTGGGAGAATTTCTGATAAATTTTATTTTAACAAAATATTATTTGAAATTTTATTTCAACTTTGGCATTACCCTTGTATTCAATCGCCAACAATACCTCTTAAAGAGAAAGGGATTATACAAAAAGCTGGGTGAAAAGATACTTTTGACTCAAAGTAAGTTTTTTCCCTTGAATCCACATTTAGATCTATGAGTAAAATCTACTATAGCCCTTCTCCTTCTACATGAAAAAAACTGGCATTAGGGTTCATCTTTGCTTGGATATTCTTCCCTAGATATTTCATAAAGGTAGAATGCCAACTGAGTGACCAGTCAACATTGCTTATAGTAAAAATGACTCCTCATTTTAGACTGCATTTGGACTGCAAGGGCTTTGAGTGAGTTATACAAATCTGGTGGGAGCATAACTTTTGGTTTTTTGATTTTGAGTGACTTCTAAGTGAACATTTACCTTACTGGGACCAGTATACTATGTCAGAGGTGCTGTTACAAACAGTGGTTACGTGAGATTTCTAAGCCAGGGCAGCTCCTGCACCCACCATGGGGGATAATGAGTCCACGTAGACTCATTCCCTCACACCTGGCCTGTCCATTGTGAGAGGCTCAGAGGATGGCCCCTGGAGACTGAGCTGTCAGGACTCCTCCCAAAGAAGAATCCCACCTAATGTTGCCCTGTTGGTCTGCTGTGTTGCCTGCCCTGTGTGCTTCTGAAATCAGCTGGGTGAGGCCCATGATGGACCTGTGAGTCTGTCTAGAGGAACCTAAACCTACTGAGAGTGAGCATGGCAAAGTGGGACTGGATCCTGTTACTGCAGTTAATAGGATCCAGTAAAAACTAAGGCTATTTTTACTCTTTAGGATCTCCAATTGCAGGACAGCTACACACTGACAATTACTTTAATTTTCAGGGTCTGACAGGAAATCCTGGTGTTCAAGGACCTGAAGGAAAACTTGGACCTTTGGTAAGCAATTTAAACCAACGTCCACAACCATTAATATTTCTTAATAGATATGTGACTTATTGGAGGTTAAAGTTTTTGATCATGTGGGTGCTGATGATGTTTATATGTTTAAAAGGCCCTGACCCTGGAAGCACATTGTTAGGATCTGCATATTTTCAAATTGACTAAAAATTGATCACATTTGATTGAAATAAATGTTTGAGATTAAAATGGTTGCTTCTGACATCAATGAAAAAGTTAAAATGATGTATATTTAACTAATGGACTTCTTTTTATAGCAACATTCTTATTTTTTGATGCCCCTTCTAATTTGACACAAGTATGAACTTTGACAGCTTATATATTCTGGGCCCTTCTCTTATACCGCAAATTTGAAATATAAGTCCTGAATTTTTATTACCACCAACCAAAGTAAATGAAAGAAGGGAAAAAGATTTCCCCTATTTATATGAAAGTGTATGGAGACATGAAGATGAGGCTTGTGTGTAGAATAAGGATAAAATCTCCATTCTAAATAGTCAAAATAGTTTACCAGTTATTTTAGATACTCATCTGTTCTCTAATAATTCACTAACATGTCAGATAACTTAAAATACATAAGTTTTATAGTAAGCAAAAGCAAGTAACAATTTGGGTAACGTGATATTTAGAGAGAACTTACATAAAACTGACATTGCTCCTGTCCATTTTGTAGGGTGCTCCAGGGGAGGACGGCCGGCCAGGTCCTCCTGGCTCCATAGGAATCAGAGGACAACCGGGGAGTATGGGTCTTCCAGGCCCCAAAGGTAGCAGTGTGAGTACAGTGTATGATATGTTTGCCACTTCATCATCGTTCTCGCTTGGAAAAACCATGTTTTTAACAAATCGATTGAAATTTAAATTCGTTCTATTTCTTTTTTAGGGCGATCCTGGAAAACCTGGAGAAGCAGGAAATGCTGGTGTTCCTGGGCAGAGGGTAACTATATGCATTTTATGCTAAAAAAGTAAAATAAAATGATCCAAATACTCATGGTCCCCATCTCACAAATTATCTCTGTGTGATACTAGGGAGCTCCTGGAAAAGATGGTGAAGTTGGCCCCTCTGGTCCCGTGGGCCCCCCGGTATGTGATCTTTTAGCAAAAACCTATTCATATTGCATTTTTCATTGATGTTTGCCCAAGACTTTACTTATGATAAGTTTGGGGGGAAGTAAATAAGAAGCACAGATTGAAGAATTTCAGTTACATTTTCTCATTCTTGTGCAGACCTATCTGCCTTTTATAAATAGAATGATTGGTTTCTTCATTTTAAACCATAAAATACTCACAGAAAAAGCTACCTCATCATCTTTATATGTTACTGTTGGAAAATATGTCAACTAAGGAAAATAGTGTCTGATAAACATTTAATATTGTACTTTATTTAAAACAAAAATACTGACTATTATCTATGTTATTCTAATAATGTGTCTTATAGACATTTATTTAAGCTAGTTTTTTTTTTTTGAAGGACTATAAAGGAATAACGTTCTTTGAGGTATATTTTTATCCTAGCATAGGATTTCAAATTAAATGTTTATCAGAATATTTTGGCATTTTATTTGTTTAAAATGACGAATGTATTAAAATGTTAGCTTTTCTTTCTTTAGTCATTCTAGTTTTGAAGGTTTGATTAGTAATTTTTATTACAGAAATAAACTGCAGTGAAAATATTATTGTTTTAGATTAGATATATGAAAGTAATAAATTTTTCCATCCCCAATATATCCAGTTTCCCCATAATTTTATGGCTGGTTCCAGACATTTTATGTTTGGATCAAAAAAATAAACACATGTCATCCGTCTCTGCTGGCTTTAGATGTTTTCTCACTAGGAGAGACTTTAAACAATACCATTAGATGACTTTTAATACTAGTTTATTATCTGGATAAGTAGAAAACATGCAATTAGAAAAAATACAAAGACATAGAACTACTTCTAGTGGTTCACGTAAACAGGCAGCACGCGTAAAGCCCCAGCCCTTGATTTTCCCGATCTTCTTCCTTCCGCGCCTCAGGGCCTGGCTGGGGAGAGAGGGGAGCAGGGCCCCCCGGGCCCCACCGGCTTTCAGGTATGCGCTCGTTCAGCTTTTCGTTTCCTCTTCCACTAACTTCCATGCTTCTGCAAAACATAAAAAGATATGATACAATGATGTGAAATTTTACAGTTTTCTAAGTCATCCTTCTTTTAGTAGATAAGGTAGACGTTTGAATACTATCAAACATTTTTGTTCAAAGAGAAAGAATGAATTTCACCTGAAAAACTGATTAAAACCCAAAGATACTAACAAATTAAAAATTACAAAATGTTCTTCATATCTCAACAAGATTTATTTAATTATTTTAAGGCTTATCTAATTTTATTAGTATAGTATCTAAAAGATTTTATTAAAGTTTTATGATTTATCTAAATATATTGATATGTATATTATTTAGTAGCTTGGCTAATCATAATTTGGGCAGAAAAGCTGTTAAGAATGACTTCCATTAGTAATCTAGTAGCCTAATATATTGCTTTCAGAGCCATTAAAATCTACAAATACGAAAAACCTCCTGTTATGTTCTTTATTTTTTGTTTGTTTTTGCTAAGTGTGTGTGAATGAAGATCTAAACCTATAAACTAGCTGCTGTTTTATGTTAGAAGATGTAAGTTTCTCAATCTGTTTTCCTTAAATTGTGTTTGAACAATATTTTTTGCTTGAAAATGTAGTCGTGGAGGCTTTATGAATTGTAAAAGGAAAACTGTTAACCCTTGTGGCCTATTAAACTTTTATAGAGCCACAGTTTTACTTTCTTCCCTTTGTTTTAGGGGCTTCCTGGTCCTCCAGGGCCTCCTGGGGAAGGTGGAAAGCCAGGTGATCAGGTAAATTTTTAAATAAAAAGAATAGCAATACTAAAAATCACTGGTCATAATATCACTTATGTTCTGTTATCACTTAGGCTCTGTTCTGGTTTAATTTACATATGTGATCTCTTTTAATTCTCAAAACAATCCTGTGTACTAGGTACTATTATTATACCCATTTTACAGATGAGGAAAAAGAGGTACACAGGTGTTAGGTCACACAGCTTTTGTAATTTGAACCCAGATCAAAGGCTTCCCAAGGCTGTGTCCTTAATTACTAAATATATCTTTAAACATACTTTAGAATTTTACTGGACACTTTATAAACTATTACAAACAGATACTATTTTATTTTTATCATTTTATAAGCACACGGATTATTTAATTTATTTTTCTCTGAGTGACTCGTTCATTCAACCATTCAATAAATATTTGCTGAGAGCTGTGTGTTTAACTCTACTTAGCCATGGCCTTAACCACTTGAGCAAGATAGACATGGAACTTGCCCTGACATTATATTATAGCAGGAGACAGACAGTGTAGGGAGATAGTTACAATAGTTCTACACGCTATGGTAGGAGAGGCACTGTGTATAGAAACACAGAAGATGCAACTAATTCTTACTTGGGGGTTTAGGAAAAGTTTCCTGGACAAAATAATATCTTTTATGAGATCTGAAGAATGGATGATGGTACGTGGGGAGGAGGAAAGGTAAAGAAGTGCGCTAGGAAATGGAAGAGCAAGTACAAAGACTTGCTGATCAAATTAAGGTAGTGAAAAATGTTCTGTAAATCAGGAATGTGGAGTGCAGTTTGAGGGTGGGGATGAGGCTGTAGGGGTGAATCAGGAGTCTGAAAATGGAGAGTCTTAATTTGAGTCCTATTTGTTTTTATTATTAGAATAATGGGAATCTAATGAGGGATTTTTAAGTAGGGATAATACTATTAGATTTGAGTTTTAGAAAGATCACACCTTAATGAAGACAGTAATTTCAAGGGATAAGACTAGAGGCCTGCTTCATACAGTGATTACATCTTCATCAAATGACAAACTTTTCTTTAGTTAAGAATAAACTTTTAACATATTCATGCTGTACTAGCTTGAACCCACAATTGCTGGAAGAGTGTGTTGTCCATGTTATACCTTTAAGAAATATTTACTAAATCGCGTTGAATTGGTGCTATTCAAAAGATCAACACTTCATTGCTTTTAATTTCACTTTCCTCTATTAAAATATTTTTAACATTTACTTAGGAAATGAAGGCTTTTAGTACATATTTTTTATCTTTAAGAAAAACTAATGTATTATCTTTATGAGATAATATTTTACATATTCTCATTGCCAAAAATCAATATTCAGTTATAAATATTTTCTGGAAAAATATTTTCACCCAATATATGTGATATCCTCTCATTTATAAAAGTGTACACATTTTTCTGCTTTCAATAATTTGGGCTTAGTCAGACATGTAGTAGTACATTAAAAGAAATTAGGTGTATGATCTAGGAAGATTTCTAATAAATATATAAAATTTAGCTCAAAGCTTTTCTTCCAATTTTTAAAAATTTATTTTATAGGGAGTTCCTGGAGATCCTGGAGCAGTGGGCCCCTTGGGACCTAGAGTAAGTATTTTCACCTTTATAATTAACTTTGCTTCCTTTGGCTTCAGTTTAAAGAGACACCTTTTATCTGAAACTGGGCTGTGTTAGCATTAAAGTTCTTTGACTTGATGAAAATCAGTCTTATGAGAAATATTTTGTGCTATAAAACTAGTGTATCTTTACTTCAAGTTTATTTCTTCTCACTAAATTAGAAAAGTAAGCCTCAATAATTGTTCATTTCTAAATGTTTCCCTAGGAGAAGCCCTTGTTTTCAGATTTTCAGGAATATTTTTAACCTGTTTTTAGATTAAGTACTGAGATTGTTTGACATCCCAATGTTGTGCTAGGGAGAACGAGGGAATCCAGGGGAGAGAGGAGAACCAGGAATAACCGGGCTCCCTGGGGAGAAGGGGATGGCTGGAGGACACGGTCCGGACGGCCCAAAAGTAAGTGTGGCGGTGAGCTCGGTATGTAAGATGTTCTCAAGTTACTGCTCAGTAAGCACGTGATGGTACTAGGGTTTAGTTCTCTTGTTCGTCCAAGTTATTTAATTATATAATTTCTTCTCCAATAAATACTTAATGAGCACCTAAGCACCCGCTAGGCTTTTTCTTGGCACTAGAGTCAGATAAAAAGGTTTCCCTCTTTTGTGATGGGACCCGTGGCTTAGTACACAGAGTGATACATTCTCACATACAGACCTGTTTCTAATATTTATTTACATAAATTTGATTGATGACTTCCACTAATAAGCAGAAATGAGAAATAGAAAGTTGCATAATTTATTAGGAAGTATTTCTAATCAAATGCTCCATTTTTCTTCTCTTGAGTTTCACAATTCTGCTTACAAAATGTGTGAAAGTTAGTTGTTTTTGAAATCTAAAAATACAATACATCATAAGGCAAAAATCAGTACTATTTATTTTTGCATGTCATTTTAACATTGGTAGAAGACAATGTATCCCATTTCAGTGCAAACATTTGCAGAAGAATTTCTCGTGATTATGCAGCATTAGATCCTTATCATCTTTAAGGTCCCTGGGTGATTGCGTAAGATTTGCTTCCATTTAATCACTGACTGAGCCTGAAATCCAGCTTAATGTCATGGGTTTATTACAGAGAGAATGAAATACTCTCTAAAATGTAATGTCTTCTTTTTTATTAGAATCACATGATGTTACCAAAAAAAAAAAAAAAAAAGAGGAGACTCTATCATTTTTATTAAATCAGTATTTAATTTTTCCAAACACAAAAGTTGAAAGCATAAACAATCAAAATTGCAGGTTTGATTTTTTTTAATGAACTTTTTTAATGCAAAATATAAGCACTAGGTTAAACCATGTGAAATCTTTGAGATTCTATTATTTTGACCTACCAAAAAGGCAATTCCATGTAGTTCGATTTGAATATTGAGGTGATTTCACTTATTGTTGGCTCACTTTAGGGCAGTCCAGGACCAACAGGAACCCCTGGAGATACAGGCCCACCAGGCCTGCAAGGTATGCCCGGAGAGAGAGGAATTGCAGGAACTCCTGGACCTAAGGGTGACAGGGTAAGTCTGTTTGTTTGTTTGTTTGTTTAGTTCATTCGTTTAGATTTTCTGTTGATAATGATACCTTAGGCAGACTTTTACTTCTACCATCCTGGGTCACAAGTTATTCATTTTCTTAATATATATGTATTAAGAGAACGTACAGTGCCAGGCATTGTTCTAGGCTCAAGGGAATACGGCTATGAATGTAGGAGATAAACCTCTACTCAAAAGCTTCCATGGAAGTGTGGGAAAAAGGCCACACAATGAATAAATGGTGTTTTGTGTTTTCCCAGGGCGGCATAGGAGAGAAAGGTGCTGAAGGCACAGCCGGAAATGATGGAGCAAGGGTAAGTGGAATCACTCCTCTCCCCGCAGGCTAGGAGTCAACATTATCATTATCAAGTACATTTGCCTGAATTTTCCAAAATAAAGTTTGTATTGGTACCATGGTGGTCAGGACTTGGAGGATGATAGCATCTGAGGTTTGATGTTGATCAACCATGGATACTCATTTTGCCAGCCTTGAATTGGGCAGCCAAAGTGTAAAGACATTGTTGAGACACCTTTGAGAGATCACTGCTTTAAGGGGTGGGGCCATCTTTTATCTTTATTATCTTTTTATTTCATATGCAATGTTTATTTCTATTAAAATGATAACTTAATGAACTGTCCTAGACCTAATTCCAGTTCAGACAAGTAGAATTTTGTAGAGTAGTCAAAGTTGTGATAAATGTTTCTCAGTAGGTTGGATGTTAGTGGTGAGAAAACTACTACATGATAGATCATGATTAATGCTTTCATCAGTAAAGAGGCAGAATGAGTGAAAAGTAAAGAAAGATGGTTGATCCCAAAGCATCGTTTCATGTCATATCAGAAATTGACATTTAACAAGCTATGGATCCTCAAAAATAGAATGCACTTCCAATTCTAAGAAAATCAGACAGTCAGATTGGAAATATTTCTTTAGACATGAATGATTCTCTCATGTAAGAGCAGGTAGGTAGGCAGTTGCTTAGACGTTCACCATTTCCTGCGATAGTTCTTGATATTTGATAAACAGCCTCTTTCAGTATGATATGACGTGCTGTTAATTGTCCTGCTGTACGCTGGCAATAGCAATTACATATATGAAAAAGCATCACACTAAGCCATTGTTAATACATTGTTTCTGTACAAAGAACCACTGTTAATATATTGATTATATTAGCTTTTGATTAGAAAATGTATAGAAAAGATTTAGGTTTAGTGGTAATTATCCCTTTTTGCTTTTTTTGAAAAGGTAATCAGTTAGTTTAACCAATTGCGGACACAAAATGTCTCTTGTCTTTTAATTAGATCTAATGTTTGATTTAATATTTCAAAGAAATCTACTATATTGTTTGTATTTCATATCATAATGGTGTGCAGTGTACAGTAAGTAGTGCAGTGTTATTTGAAGGAGTGATTCACTGACATGTTGTTATAAGTGGAAATCTGAAATGCGTATTTGTTGTTCTTATGAACTGCTTTGAAAATGCAATGTGATAGGGTCAAGAAGTTAGTAATGACTTTTATTTTTAGTGAAGGCATTGAGGTTTTTTTAGGGAAGAAGCAGAGCATTTGCTGTAATCTTATAGTAAAGGAAAAAATGAATAACATGTATTCTCTATGCGAAAAGAGTCTGTAATTTAACCTTTATCTTTCATGAAATCCTTTAAGGAAATATATTAAGAAATTATTGGAAGAATATTGGTCCATTATAGATTCGGAGAACTTAATATTACAGTTTTCTCCTGTTCTTGTCAAAAATATAAAATTGAAAAGTCATTTTTATTCCTTAAGATTCTTCAGTTATACATATAGAGATTAAATTACAAAAGAATATTTGGACTGCATATGAAGAGGAAATGCACAAATATCAGAGAGAAAGCTTGTTTTAGAAAGAACTGCAATATACTGTAGGAGTTCAAATATTGTGACCATGTGTAGTGGAGACTCAGTTTGTATCCCCGTGTGATAACCCCCTCTGCTCTGAGCAAAAGAGCCCCGTCCTTGCAGCTTAGCTGGGGAGTGACACTTTTCATCTCACGAGAATGTAGAAAACCGAACGCTTTAGCACGACTTCACTTTTTTGAAATAAAAAGAGTGATATGTTGTTAGTGTATTATGATTTAATAATATAGTATTCTGTACTAAAGAAAAAAGTCCCTTTCAATCTACACTCAAATTTCCAATAGGTATTAGCCAAATTAAGTAGGCTAGAAACAGGGAGACACTGGTAGACAATAGCATTAGTTTAGAACTAATGTTTGAAGACATATTTGGATAAGTTGAATTGGATGAAGGAGATTAAAACATTCTGTGGAAAAATTCAGTGGAAATTGTTCTAGACTAGATAGAAAAATTTTTTGAGAATATACAGATTATATTACTTATTTTAGATAATGCTTTGCAAAAGCCATCACACTATAAGAAAATAGTCCTTTATTTATTTGTCTGTTGAAATGTGGAGACTTATGTGCATCCTTTCTCTCAATATCCTGTGTTCTGTTCATTGACAGGGTCTTCCAGGTCCTTTGGGACCCCCAGGTCCGGCGGGTCCCACTGGAGAAAAGGTAATGTCATATTTATTTTGTGGACTCAGAATCATGAGGTCTGGATGTAGACTCTTTCTCATAATGTTTTCTCTTTCATAAAATATGGTAATTAGGTGAGATTACCTCAGAGTTCTCCCCACTATCTGCCCTACATACAGTATTCAACATCTTACAGTTGTGTTAAGTTTTGCTGCTGTTTTGAACAATAACCATCTAAAATCTGTTTTCTAGGGTGAACCTGGTCCTCGAGGTTTAGTTGGCCCTCCTGGCTCCCGTGGCAATCCTGTAAGTGGTGATATTTTGATAGTCTTAGTATGAAGTTAAGCAGTAAAACAATTCATCATTTTGCCTTGATACTTACATAAAACCATGCCAGTTAGGTTAGGTTATTTACAACTTTCTGGCTTTCAACTTTTTTCTCATTACATTTAAAAATTATTTGTGTATTACTTTGATACAATCTAGTAAGTCTAGGTAAGCAGCTCATTAACTAAATAATTAAGAGACTTCTTTGAAACTTCAGAACTTGGGATTTTGTTCTGTGGTCCTTACATCTCTATTCCATTTAAGATTATCTTCCTCAAGCATTGTGCCTATTCTTGTATATATAATTTCAAGGCACTCCCAATTTATATAATTGTATTTTTAAATATCACTACTATTTATAATAAGGTGTGAAAGCTATAGTAACCTTTGTCTTCTGCTAGGGTTCTCGTGGTGAAAATGGCCCAACTGGTGCTGTTGGTTTTGCTGGACCCCAGGTATACTTTTCAGATATCTTTTACTTACAATGGACACTCCCCTTGTTAGAGCGTGAGTTTCTGACATACACTGAAGATTCTGGAGAGCTCACAGTTTCCTAGGCAATAGTCTTGTTTTCAATATATTTTCATGGACTAGCGCAAAAACGGATGAGTTTACACAACTTCAAATTCTGTACTTATCTGCTGTAATAAAAATATGATGGAATAACTTATTTTTCAGGCTACCTATAAAGATCTCAGCAGACCACTTGTTTCCTACTATTCTGCAGTGTTGATTACAAAACATCATTTTGCAATAGATGATTAAACTATAAGTTAATAATAATTACTGTAAAATACTTAGTCCGAAAGTGTTATAATCAATTGCGTATGTATACAATTGATACAGGGTCCCGATGGGCAGCCCGGAGTGAAAGGCGAACCCGGAGAGCCAGGGCAGAAGGGAGACGCCGGCTCTCCCGGACCGCAGGGGCTAGCAGGATCCCCAGGCCCCCATGTAAGCTAAAAAAGGAAAAAAAAGAAAAAAAAAGCACAATTTGGGTCCAATGCCCAATGCTTAGACCTTGTGTTTAGGCTATTGTGCTTTACTACAGTGATCTTCTGTTCGTTTCTTTCCATTTAGGGTCCTAACGGAGTTCCCGGACTAAAAGGTGGTCGAGGGACTCAGGGTCCACCCGTAAGTTGGCTTGAAGCTCAGGAAATTACACACAGTGAGTTAAGATATCTAGTGCTTCAAGGATATTTTAAAGTTAATCGGAAGCTGTAACAACAAATTTGTATGCGTATCACTGCTCTATAGTGGAAAGGGCATTTAACTTGGGTGGAGATCTTGGTTAAAATTCGTTTCACGATCTTGGAGACCGAGCTGCCTCACATGTAATATAAATAATGTATGGCCTATGGAAGAGGTAATGAATAATGTTAAAGCACTTCATATAATTCTTTTATGTAAAATATTAATGTGTGTTTAGCATTTGCCTGAGAAATACTTGTATATGTTCAAGATAAACAGAGGGTAGAAAGAGAAAAATAGCATCTTTTCTACCAATTAATCTAGACCCACTCTCAAAATCACAAGAATTTATATATATCGGTCACAACAAGAAAGGGAATCTAAAGGCCTAAGTATCCCTGTGAAAAAACAGATCCCAGAAAGTATATGTAATTCATTGTTATTTTAAAATTGCTTTATATGATATTATGTTTCTAGGGTGCGACAGGATTTCCCGGTTCTGCAGGCAGAGTTGGACCGCCAGGCCCTGTTGTAAGTTAATATAGTACTTCAGATATTGATAGAGGAGTAATTACACACACATATGTTTAATTCTTATTATTTATTCTTTAATTTAATCCATTAATGATTTGTTCTCCCATATTAACAACTCTTACCTTGATAATTCATAATGGTATGTTGTCAAAGAAATTTCATCCAAAGTTTTTTAACTTAATTTGGAAGTCCTTTTTAGCCCCAGTGGTTGACTCTCATTCCATATGATTACTAAATACTAACAGTACTATGTGCTAATAATCATTGCCTTCTGTTAGGAAGCATCTCTGAAACTTTGTTTAATAAATGTTATTCTTTCTTTATAAGATCAGGTCAGACTGACTAAAATGTTATATATTTATTGTTGGATCAGATCCTTAAGAGGTTTGAAAATTCAAGTTAATTTCAGCACAGTTTTAACATTGATTTGAAGGTAATTCTCCATGGTTAATCTAGATTGTCTTCTGGGGAATGAATCTGCAGCTGCGTTTTCCTTAATTTTGTTGAAATCCACTGACTGACAGATTATGTGGCAGGAAAGTGGAAGCTGCCTCTGAGGCACAGAAACTGCATCCTTTCCTCCAGTGAGGCCTCCACTTTGCCCCCGGGGTTTCTTTCTGTGTTATACCAGGGAGCTCCAGGGCCTGCAGGGCCCCTGGGGGAACCCGGGAAGGAGGGACCTCCAGGTCTTCGTGGGGACCCCGGCTCTCATGGGCGAGTGGGAGATCGAGGACCAGCTGGCCCCCCTGGTGGCCCAGGAGACAAAGGGGACCCAGGAGAAGATGGGCAACCTGTAAGTGTGGCCTCTTTGTTCTAGATCACCTCTAATTGAGATATTTGCTAATAGAAATCCATATTAATTACTTTAACAAAGAAACTGTTTATACATTATCCTGGGCACTTTCATAAATCTATATACCCTATAGGTTTTTAATTTGCAATTCTCTGCATGAGAAAAATAGTATATGTGTAAATATAAAAATATAACAGTAATGGATATGCTATTCAAAATCTAAACAAGAA
This sequence comes from Mormoops blainvillei, assembly GCA_004026545.1. NCBI lineage: Eukaryota > Metazoa > Chordata > Mammalia > Chiroptera > Mormoopidae > Mormoops > Mormoops blainvillei. The sequence goes on along the minus strand of PVJD01000508.1, from coordinate 119,535 downwards.
AGCACTCTTTCTTATATATCTTCACTATATGAAGAAAGTTTTTATAAAGCACACTATTTTACTATCCAAATGTCTTTAAACATGAATGTGTTGACAAAATCATATCATTTTCTTTATTTTTAAAATGTGTCTTTTTTAGAAAGAGGAATAATATGTGCCTGAATAATTAACTCTTTTATCCCATCAATATTCATATTAATCTTCAAGTTCTTTTTCAATGGTTGAGCTATTTTTACTTTCAAATAACATTAAAGGTTCTGTGTGGATTATGTTATGATTTTTTATATGTAGTATGGTCTTAGGAAACACAACTTTTTCTTATACCAAATAAAACCTATAAAAGTGTGATCTATTATAATGCTCTTGCATATAGTTTCACCCTGGAGAATTTCTAATTATACTTTATCCTCAAAATTAGGGTCCAGATGGCCCCCCTGGCCCAGCGGGAACGACTGGGCAGAGAGGAATCGTGGGCATGCCGGGGCAGCGTGGAGAGCGTGGCATGCCTGGCCTGCCGGGACCGGCAGTAAGTGGCCACCTTAGTCAATATGTCATCTGATCATGTACTATATAATTTACATATATATTTTTGCTAAATAGGTGTAAAGCCTTTTAGATACCAATTCTGAGTATCCTCAAAACCTTTTGACTTTAAATGCCAAATTCTTTACTTTAGTAGCTTACAAAGTCTCTGAAAAGTATATTTATGTAACCTTAGGGCTAAAGAAGTAAACAAATAAGGACATGGATTTTAGGCACTTTAAATCTTTCTTCAAATATTAAAAATAGCTAAGGAGCTAGAGAAGGGGATAGTCTCCTGGTGAGTAGGTAGCCTCTTTTTAAATAAACAACCCTGACAAAAACATCCATATTGCACAGTTCAGAGAGTGAGTTCTCATAAACCATCAAAGAGAAGGAGTCGATCTGAAGTAATATTGGAGGTGCAAGTGGGGCGAACAATAAATAAAAACTCTGAAGGTAATCCCCTATTCCCTGGAGGGGTCTACGAATCTCACATTCCCTTGAGAATGGATAAAAGTTTGACTCACTGTTAACTTTGAAGAAACTAAATTATGACACTTGAAGTTTATATGCTTTAGGAAATAATAAATGATGTTTTCATAGGGAATGCTGACACAGAAATGTACTGCTGGGACCTTAGAACTGGGGGACGTGTGGGTAGAGATCTGAAACCAGCAGACAAGGAGTTAAGGAATATCTTATTCTTTTCAGACATGAGCCAAGGACCTGGAAGTAAAATGTCCCAACAGTGAGACAAAAGTGCCAGCAGATAGCAATACAGTGAGCAGACAAAGCTGAGTCAACAAGAACGGACAAGTCTTAGTGGTGATGCACATTCCAGAAGGGCAACCAGAACTGACCACAGTGCACCAAATTAGAACCCAAAGTGCACACCTGAGATGGTGGCAAAGGATGCTTTTTAGTTCCTAGGGCACCTCCAGATGAGAGCCATGAGAGTCAGGCACACTTCTAAGAAAGCACTACGGTGCTGTGGATGCTGGGAGATAAGGGATAATTGTCACCACAGAAGGAGGGGCTGGCATGCCTTTTGAAAAACATAGTCTTTATGTGAACTGGCATTCCTAAGTTTCTTCAGAAGTGGCTAACATTTCTACGCTTTATTTCAGGGCACACCAGGAAAAGTAGGAGCCACTGGTGCAACAGGAGATAAAGGGCCACCTGGACCAGTGGGACCCCCCGGCTCAAATGGCCCTGTGGGAGAACCAGGACCTGAAGTGAGTACTGTTGAAAATGACTCCTGTTATCTAGGTATTATGGGGACTATTTTCTAATAAATTTAGATATTGATTTAGAAGTTGAGAACTTGATTGTACATTTTAGCTGGAGGCAGTTTCTTAGTGATGTGATTTCATGTACTCTACTTTCCTAGAGAATTGATAAAATGATGATATAAAGAAATGGTAATAAGGTAGATATTTTCGCACTTTCATCTAGTTTAGAACTAGATATTTTAGTTGATTTAGGTTTTTACCAAGTTGTTTCAAATGTACAAGGACATATTCATTAATCTTTTCCCCTGCTATTATTTCATTCTGTTAATGACATATTTATCACAATTGCCAAGTTTTAACATGATAGAATTAACATAACTATTACAACTTGTGAAAAGAGCAAAGTAGAGATAATTTTACCTAAACAATCACTGTAAAGAAACATTGCTGATGTCATGTTCTCTTACGTTCTTTTTAGGTACAATCAATTTTTGTAAGGAAATTTGAGAAATTATAGGTTGGAATCTTGCTCTGTTTATTGCTGTAATGAGTAAATTACCAAACAGTTAACATCACCTGTGTGTGTGTGTGTGTGTGTGTGTGTGTGTGTGTGTGTGTGTAAGAAACAATCAATGACTTTCAGAGCAATTTTTCATCAAATGGTAAAAAACATAATCCTGAAAAAATCAAAATAAAATAAGAAGACTATGTATCTTAAAAATTAATTTGATATTATCTAAAAACAGTTATTTTATTTCAAAAGTTTATGGATACTTTTTGGAAAAGCGTAAAAGTGAGAAAAACCACTCCCTGGTAATATAAACAAAACAAAATGTCAAGAATGTAATTATTGTGTATTTCAAAGGTTTGTGATTTTTTTCTTTTTTAGAATAGAAATGAAGTATTTAGGTTAAGAACATATATTTTACAAGCAATTCAAAGTAGCAGAAACAATAGCAGAAGCTTTCCTTTTACACAGATGTCCACAAATGACAATTAGCATTTATAGAAGGAAGGTATAAATATCCTGTAATTTTTCTGGCAGTTGTAATGAAGTTTTTTAAATTACTCAGTTCATTTTTCCAATGTGATTGTTTACAGGGCCCGGCTGGTAACGATGGTTCTCCAGGACGAGACGGTGCTGTTGGAGAACGCGTAAGGGCAATTTCGCTGAATAAAAAAAATCTGGAGCAATGTAAACTTGAACTCTTCAGAATTCGAAAGAGTAAAAAACTCTCATTTCTCTTCGTAGACCCAACAGACTCCTGGTTTCTCTGATAGAAGCAACTTCTTTTGTAATTTTATAATTTTGGTAGCTCTTATAAATGAAATGAAATTTGAGTACACAGCAAAGTGAGGTGGCATTTTTTTTTTTTTATTAAGAGCAGGAAAGCAAATTTCTTTCATTTTGGTGCAACATGAAGGCTTTGGATGAGGATACCTATGAGGTAGTCTAAATTTCAAACTCATTCACAAAAGTACAGGAGCCGTGTGACATCTGAATTTCTCTCTTCCCCTTCTAAAGTGAATGCCCCATGAAGAAATAAACTATGTGGCTTTCCAAGTATTGTATATTTCCTGATAGGTTTCTAAATTAGACATGTACTGAATGGAAATATCCCCAACTTTATCAGAAACTGCAGGCCCTGTGGGCAGTCACACAGTTGTCTCGGACTACATATCAATGAACGGAAGGCAAAAATAGCCCCTGCTCCAATGTCTGGTGTGATGTAACATCTCTTTCCACTCTAAGAGCAGAACACTATGAAGCCGGACAGACCTAGATTGGAATCTTGATTAATGAAGTAACTAGTATGTGATCTTGAACACGTTTTCTAAAACTCAGTTTTCAAATAAGATTATTAATACAGTTGTGTTTTAAATCACACATTTAAAGAAGCTAGTAAGCACTCAGAAAGAAAGGGTTTTGAGGAATCTCGGGGTACCCGCCATCTACTATAAAGCCAGGGAATGTAAATTTCCTTGCTATGTGGGGCTTTCCCTCAGTCAGTATATATCATTCAGTGCATTAGTCTTCAAAGATTTTCCTGATATTTGCCCTGGTATAATTTTGAAAATCTATGAACTCCTATGTGCATCTTAAGTTTGCATCACATTTTATTTTGATCATTAGTTTAAATACTTGCAAAGGAGGCCATTCTTGGTATTTTCTGAATGTATATATGCTTCCACTATATTTCTTTGAAAATCTTGGAGTTGCCAATTTAACTTATTCAATGTATTGTGTCTTTTCCCTAATCTAATTGCTCCAGTTTATCCTGGTTGCCAAACTAACCAGTCAAATAAGATAATTTCTGTCAGAAAAAAAAAAAAAGGTCTGGCTCCATTAATTTTATTAATCCATGTTCATATAACAATCATCCCACTTTTAATTTCTTAAGGAGACAAGTAATAATTTGGAGCTTTGTCATAATTGGGTCACTAGGATAAAATAAGGAGCAGCCTCTCCCCCCGCCAATATTTTCTTGTTTTATTCTCAAATAAACTGTGCATTCTGGAAAAGTCCATTAATTTGGTACCAGAGGTGCTTACTCCTTGAGGCATTGCACCACAGTAAGATTGCGGATGGTGTGATGTCTGCTTTTGTTTCATACAATGGGAGAAGGGTAATTATTTAAGAAGAGTGGGGAAAGATGCTCCAATCTGGAAAATATGGAACTGAACATCTGGAAAGTCGTTTCCTTAAAATATTTTGTTTTCACACTTTTTGGCAAGTCTTTGTATACTCCAAGAGTACAGATGTCCCCGTGTGAAGACTTCTGCTCTGAAATACATGCTAAATTCTGAAGGCGACCACTCTTGTATTCCAGCGATCTCGACCATGGGAGTAACGGGGCAAGAGTGAGGGGGGAGCAATGGGGTCTGAAATGAGGATAAATAACCTTATTCTTCTCAGTTTGATTGATTAATAAGTAAATAAACTAAGTAAATTATAAGTAAAATAATAAATAATAATAAATTCTTACAAAGGTACTATTTAATCGCGAATAGCACTGGCATATAGGATACTATCATTTTAGAATAAATGTCTAAAGAATAATATCATGGTTATTCTCATCAGGGTGATCGTGGGGACCCCGGGCCTGCCGGTCTGCCTGGCTCTCAGGGTGCCCCCGGAACTCCTGGCCCTGTTGGTGCTCCAGGAGATGCTGGACAAAGAGGAGATCCGGTAAGGACAGTCAGTTCCACGCTGGTGGTTACTGGCACCAGCACTTTAGATGTGCATGCATACAGACATGTATGTGCTTCTGATTAAGGACTTTAAACGAAGAATGATAAACAGTTAGTTATGAGTTAATTTTGAGTTAGCCTTAGAAGAAAACACTTGATTTCTAACAGGTATTCAAAAATTCTGATGCTCTGACTTTGATCACCTAAAAATGTTGTGATTTATAGGAAATCATGTTAAATTTAAGCCATAAATTTGTGTGTCACCATAATCAACTAAAGTGATTATTCAGTGAAGTCAATTAATAAAGTTTGATTGCAGATGTATCATTGGAGTTATAGTGAGCAAATTCTTATACCTAGGGATATTAGCCTGGTTTTAATTAATTAGCCATAGAGTATATGTAGATAAACATAAGCATAAATAAATATCCAACTACAAATATATATATATAAATTCTATATCTACATAGTATATGCATTTTTTAATATACCAATATTTGTAAAAATTTCTTCTAGGGTTCACGGGGTCCTATAGGACCACCTGGTCGAGCTGGGAAACGTGGCTTACCTGTAAGTTCTCTGTTTTTCTTTAAATATATGTCTTCTTACATAAAATACACTCCCAAACAAAAAGTACAATTTAAGATTTATAAATTAAAATACCAAATTTCTCAAGCTTTGGAGAAGAATATTAATTTTCAGTAATACCCAGTCGTTCATATTTGTTTTTACAATTTTAACATAGCTCCTCTGAATTTAACCATGAATTCTTTCAAATAATCAATGAAGACTTTTAGAGTTACAGTTTTCTTCCAAAATAATAGGAATAGTGCCCTTCTTTCTGAGATTTTCTAAAAATCACATAGGATGATGGGTTTAAAAGCTCTTTGTAAACTTTAAAAGCACTATTCAAATATTGTTTTATTTTCAACTGGACTGCACTGCCCATGTTCAATTCTTTTTGCTATTTGCAGTTACTCTTACTTTAATGATTATTATACAGAAATCTTACCATGAATGAATCACATCTATAGGCAATCTCTTATGTTCCTTTCACATCCATTACATAAATTGATATCTATATTTATGAATATTAATTATAGCCTTAAAATCATGGTCCATTATTACATCATAATTCTCAGCTTTGATTTGAGCTTGACTGGAGAAGACTTCATAGTTCCATAGCATGTCAAGTGAAATGCTCTTTAATCAGTTACAAAAACAATGTGGTTTTGTTTGACATGATTAAAGGAATTTTAGTTAATAAAAATAAATACGTGCTTTCTGGTTTAGTTTATTTTCAATTTTGAAATTTTGGGACATACTCAAAATAACTTCTCTAACATTATAAAAACATTCAGGCTGATTTTATTATTTAAATTTACATTGTTATATAAAATATGAAAAGTTACTGAGATCTAGTTTTGTTTCATGATAAAAAGATTTTCATACTGTTTGACGATTAGGATATCCAAGTTAAAATTTCAAAAAAAGAACCAAACAAAATAAGAACAAAAAGCTAGTAAGTGAAACATTAACATAAGAATCTGTCTATCTGATGATATCATTCATTCTCCAAAGCCAGGTTGAGAGAGTTTCAATTTTCTTTTAGGAAAACTCTAGACAACAGGAGTTGCCCCTATAGTTGGTGGCCCCAACTCCATGTCAGTTTACTGTGAACCACGCTGAACCTCCAAAGGTGGTTTATTCCCTAAGACTTAAAAAAGAAAGAGTGGGAGGAAGGGAGGAAGGAAGGAAGGGAGGGAGGAAGGGAGGAAGGAAGGAGGGAAAAGGGCAGAGGAAAGGGAGGGAGGAGCCTAAGAGCAATTTAGATTGATCACATAATTTTAACCTCCTCTCTCAATGTGGCTTCTATCCTATAATAAGATTCTTAATTATTGCTTTTTCTTTAGTTTCTCCAGATTAGGATGGATGGATTTGGGTACAGATTTTGAAGAAATGAGGATAACATAGATTTTGTGTGTGTGTGTGTTTTCTATAAAATAGGGTATCTTGATGATATTTCTCTTCCATTTGCTCAAACAAGTTTTTGCCAATTTCTTATTTCCCACCCCCCGCTCTTATTGAAATGTGATTTGATATATGTATATATTGTGAAATGGTTACGACAATGAGTTTAATTAACATTTATCACCTCACATAGTTGCAAATTTTATTTTCTTGTGATGAGAACTTTTAAGATCTAAGCAACTTTCCACTTTGCCAGTTTTTAAAGTTAGTCCCAACTGTCATGTCCAGTTTATCTGCATGTACAAACTTAATAAGCATTTTATTTTTAGAGGTAACATAAATAAATAAGAACTCATGTTTTGATTTAAAAGAACTTATTTATGATGGTAATATTTTTATATAACAATATTAGCCAAGTAGATGAAATATAGTCTTTGAAACTATTTCAGATAGGTGAGAACAGACTGAAAAATACATTTTAGTGTAAATATAGGGTAAATATTGAAAAACTAAGTGTTTAGATAAGCACCATTATATATGTTATATTTGAATGATCACTTTCATTCCTTGAGAAAAATAGACAAAAATTCCTAGGTCTAATTCCATTTAGATAAGTAAATATTATAGTTCATATAAAGTACAGTATTCAAAATTATAGTAAATACAATTGTAAAAGGTAAAATGATAGTAAATTCTAGTCTAAACAGGCCATGACCCTATTTCTAGGGACCTCAAGGACCTCGTGGTGACAAAGGAGATCATGGAGACCGAGGTGACCGAGGCCAGAAGGGTCACAGAGGCTTCACTGGTCTTCAAGGTCTCCCTGGGCCTCCTGTAAGTGATGTTTTGAATTATTATTTGCCCTCCATGTGAAAATACACAGATTTCTTGCCATGAACATTTATCTCCAGAGTGGATGGACTTTTTGTATTTTATTTTCCGTTCAAAAAATGTCTTGATGAATAACTAATTACCCACCTGCCCAATATAATTAATTATGCATATATTGGCTATAATTTTGTAGGAAAGAAATAAAACACAAGGATATATATATACCATTACTCCTACAGTTATATTTAGTATTGATCAACTCATGAAGACATTGTAGAGACTGATGACTTTATGGAAGTAGTTTATGCAGCTAATGTCAATGGCATCATATTTAAAAAATCTGAGACTGGCTAATGTAAGATGTAAATATTTTGGTAATATTTAAAATTTTTTCATCTTTAGGGTCCAAATGGTGAACAAGGCAGTGCTGGAATCCCTGGACCATTTGGCCCAAGAGTAAGTAACGCAACAAGTTGCAGATGTAAATAGTAATGTTTTCAGTAACACACTGCTAGAGTTTGAGTAGTTCTTCCATGGAACGAAGCTGGAATTGCCCAGTTCTCTGAAGTAGGCAGCACATTTATGAGACAAACTGTTCGGCAATTACCTTTAAGTAGAAATATCCTGAAATATGACCTGTTAATTCATTGCCCAACATTAAAATCTCTTTCCTAGGGTGAATACATTCACCCATTGGTTCATTTTCTTACTCTGTGTCCATTGAAATTTTCATTAAATTCTTGTTCGTTGAGATGATGTAATAGGACTCACCATGAACTGGAGACAGAAGCTGGATGTTCTGAAGGTGGATATATTTTTTTGTTTAAGTAATTGTGGTACTTCTTCAGAAGTAATTTGCTTAAGGTTAATTCAGAAGCAAATCATGACATGAAACCAACATTTGAAGCTTTCAGAAATTCTACATTAGTGTTAATGCTGCTTCTAATAGATTATTAATGTCATAAGACAATTGACAGGCATAATTATTTAGGAAAATCAAAGAATTCATGCTATGTATAAACAATATAAATAAATCATACATAAATTTTATAAAATTGTTAAGATATGATAAGATTTATATAAGCACACAAATTATGCTTATATCAAACAGTTCGACGTCTGTCATTTTCTTACTGTTAGTTAATTGAATTTTTTAAAGTATATTTTATTGATTATGCTATTATAATCGTCCCAGTTTTTTTCTCCCCTTTATCCCCCTCCTCCCTGTACTCTTCCACCCTCCAGGATTCTCCCCCTCCTTAGTTCATGTCCATGGATTGTACATATAAGTTCTTTGGCTTCTCCATTTCCCATTCTTAACCACACCCCCCTGCCCCACCTATTTTGTATCTACCATTTATGTTTCTTATTCCCTGCATGTTTTCCCCCATTCTCCCCCCTCCTCTTTCCCCTCCCCGCTGATAACCCTCCATGTGATCTCCATTTCTGTGATTCTGTTCCTGTTATAGTTGTCTGCTTAGTTTTTATGTTTTTTAGGTTCAGTCATTGATAATTGTGAGTTTGTTGTCATTTTACTGTTCATAGTTTTTGATCTTCTATTTCTTAGATAAGTCCCTTTAACATTTCATATAGTAAGGGCTCAGTGATGATGACCTCCTTTAACTTTACCTTATCTGGGAAGCACTTTATCTGCCCTTCCATTCTAAATGATAGCCTTGCTGAATTTCTAATTAAGTTTACAATACATGAGACTTGATGAAGCAGCCCCTACGAGTAGTAATCAAAGTAGATGACTGGTCCATGAAAGTTTTTAACTGTTGCTGGTCTTTTAGCTTGCATGGATAGTAATGTATGTGTGATGAAATAGTAAATGTTAGAATGTGCCAGAACTCCATTTATTAGTCATTAGGAACCTGAATCTGAGAAATCATTGCGATAGCTCCATAATAAAAATAGTGCTTTGATTGGAGAAGGGCATCGTGAAAGTTTTCTTATCGAATTGAAACTACAGTTTTTGTTTCTTGCAGGGTCCTCCAGGCCCAGTAGGTCCTTCAGGTAAAGAAGGTAACGCTGGGCCACTTGGACCTATTGGGCCTCCTGGTGTGCGGGGCAGTGTTGGAGAAGCAGGACCTGAGGTAAAACCACAGGGGTTTGCATGCAAATAACTATTGATTTTCATAGTTTGGATTCTAGCCAGGGAATATCTGTGCAGCATGATGGACAAGATATTGAAGGAACCCTGAAAACAAACCTAAAAGTGACACAAGAGCTTGTCTGTATAAGTAACTATTTCAAATATTTTTGATAGAGGTTACTCAGAGTATATAAAATCAGAGTCCAACCTACCCAGGCCTTGATTTCATGTGGTGGCAATGAGAGCAAATAGCAAGTTATGACTGTATGTGTAATGGCACTTATGAAAATGTTGCTTTGCTTTAAATGACAATATATGAAATGAGAGATTCAATAAATGTAGTCATTCATGAAAATGCTATAAAGAGTATGAAATTTAAGTTTTTCTCTGTTGAAAATGCCATTCAGAAAGGATTTCACTTAAAACTTTTCATTAAAATATTCCAGTAGTATAGACACGAGGATTATGCAAAGCCAAATTTGTATTAGTCCCTGACACCTTGTGTCTTTACATCCTCACGTATCTGCCATATATGCATGTTCACGTGTGCACGTGTTTATGAGATTTTGTTTCCCTTTCTGTCGTTTCTTCCTCTTTGGACTTAATTACCTTTTGCTGTTTATTTTGTTTCTCCCCCTTACTGGCAATACCATTAAAACAAATATTTATTATTTATTATATGAATTGAAAGCCTTATATTTCTTATGGCCAAGAGGAATATTTCCTGTTTATTTATCTGCGAATGGAAAACAGCTACAGAATTGGAATACCTCTGACGTATGTGGCTCTTTGATTGACCTTATTTTGTGGTTCAGTGGGTCTTGATAGAAAAACAATTTCTACTCCCGAGATTAAAGGAGTGCACAGAATCTTGATGTGACCTTAAAAGAAAAGCACACACACACAGTGTTCACAGTCTCTTGAGGTGAAGAAGTATGGGCACTTGAACTTGAAGTGGCTTGTCCAGAGCCACACAAGCAGTAGGGCCCATATTAGGAACCCCCACCTTCTCAATGCCAGGGCTGTGCTCCCCACGTGAGAGGTGCACCGCACAGATTTGCAGGATGTCCACTGATTCTTTCAAGCTACTAAGTTCTTCCCTGGGAAAATGCAAAAGAGAATTAGTTAAAAAGAGCCCACTTTCAAACCTCTGCCACTTTTGGTTCTTGTCTCTCTTTCTTTGCAATAGCTCTTCTTGGCAAAAAAATAAAAAAAATAAAAAAATAAGAAAGCTCTTTATTTTTGTTAATTAATACAAGGGCTAAAGAGAACATTCTATAATTTTGTTTAGTACAGAGAATTTTGATCTATGCATTAATTTGTACCCATAAAAAAGACTTCCTGTGTTTTCCCTCTTATTTAAAAATAGGTGAAATTGTCTTGTGGGTGTTTCTTGGGGAATTTCTGTGATATTGATGTGTAGTCTTATAAAACTAGGACCCACAATGTTTCTGTATTTCCCCTTTCAGCTTCTGTCCACAAATCCTTTTAAAACATTTTAGTTGTGCCTTACCCAAAGTCATTAGGAAGTGAATATACATATGTACATAATGTGAACATAAAATATATTGCATCTACAAAGTAGCAAATATTTTCTGCTTTTATCTTTATGCATCTTAGAAGCTGACTTGCAGATATGTTACCTGAAAAATTTTACATATTATTTATCATCCTCGGACTGTTACAGGCTGGCGAGCCACAACCCTCTTGTTTAAAAAAGGCTTGAGTCACAGATCTCTCAGTGCCACAGAGCTGGGGTGTTGCATTTTAATTCCCTATGCACCCAGTCCCATCAGTGCCTTTTGTCCAATAGAAAAAAAAATCAAAAACATGTGTTAATGTATTTCCAATTTTTTTTTAAATTAGGGTCCTCCTGGTGAACCTGGACCGCCTGGCCCTCCGGGTCCCCCTGGTCACCTTACGGCTGCTCTAGGGGATATTATGGGGCACTATGATGAGAGCATGTCAGATCCACTGCCAGAGTTCACTGAAGATGAGGCAGCTCCTGATGACAAAAACAAAACTGACCCTGGAGTCCACGCTACCCTGAAGTCACTCAGTAGTCAGATTGAAACCATGCGCAGCCCTGATGGCTCTAAAAAACATCCAGCCCGGACCTGTGATGATTTAAAGCTTTGCCATTCTGCAAAGCCGAGCGGTGAGTAGAAAGCTGCCCATCTGAGCCATGTTCGTTGTTTCTGGTGGTGTTATTCTCAGTTGCATTCCAAAAATATTTTATGGACTGCGTTCCAAAAATGGACACAAGAGATAACATAGTAAATATGTCACAGAGTTTGTGGTTTAATGGCGGGGACAGTCAATGACATGAAAAATTATGGAGTCAGATAAGTACTATAATAGAGAATATAGCCTATTAATGATTTAATTTCACATGGTCATTCCATTTCCATCCAGAAGTCTTAAAATATTGGTAATTTTGTGGTGATATAATGTAGAAAATATTTGCTTACGCAAAGTTAAGGTTTATTTACCTACATGAATTCTTAGAGATTTAATATGCTAACGTATGTCATTGGGTCATCAGGAGTAGAATAAAGCTTATTTTATTTCCCAAACTTATTTGAATATTAAATTACTTCATGTAGGTTAATGTTCTGCAAATATCACTTTAGGAATCCCTACTAGCAGGATTGTGTTATAGTGATGTTCTAAAGTATTTTGGACTTAAGTAGTCTTTCTGTCCTAATTGCATAAACCATGCCTAAAGTTTGCATTATTTTATCATTTTTATTAATCTAATAAAATCTAGAGAAAAGGGATTCTAAACCATAGGAATAAGCTATGAGATGCTTAAGAGCTTTAGTTAACTTTGAAATGACATTGACAGGGATAGCTAAAAGTAACTTTGAAGATTAAGCAGTTTGATTCCCATCCCACCAATGTTGCTTCATTTTACTTAAAATGTAGTTTTTGATATGTATTTTTATACACACACACACACACACACATATATAAAGTATACATATGTGCACAAATATATACACAGAGGTATATGTACAAATATATATTTGTGTATTTATTTGACTACATGTCCAGCACCAAGTACTAACTTGATATATAGCCTATTTCAAGTATCTCTTATTTATGAAATCAATTTTAAATAAGGCCAGTGAGATAATTTATAACATCCTAATTGTAGTTCAACTCATATACTTACTTTATTTATAGTTTTGATAATAAATTATTTTATTACATTTCGATGACATTTTGCTTTAAAATATTGGCTTTATAAATTTAATGGGAACATATCCATTTTGGCAAAGTCACTTAATCACTGTAGTTTATTTCTTTTTGGTATAATTTTCCTAACTATGAAACAGAGATAACAGTATTTCCTTTACATGCATGTTCTGAGCCTTCATTTGGCAAAGTGCCTCAGAACGGGGCTTGCAGAAAGGAACCAGATGCACGGCAGTTACTTTTTCTTTCAAGGCAGAGTATTTCCTTAACTGCGATACTCTCTCTTAAGAGTCCTTAAGCAATGAGTTCACATTTTCAAACCCTCTGTTAATTCTTTTAGGACTTATTTCATGTTTGAAGTGCACTTTCTTTAGCAAATATTTTTATTTTGAAAAATAGGTGAGTACTGGATCGATCCTAACCAGGGGTCTGTTGAAGATGCAATCAAAGTTTACTGCAACATGGAAACAGGAGAAACATGTATTTCAGCAAACCCATCCAGTATACCACGTAAAACCTGGTGGACCAGCAAGTCTCCTGACCATAAGCCTATTTGGTATGGTCTTGATATGAATAGAGGGTCTCAGGTAACTTAATATGCTTATTTAAAATTATATTTTTTGCTTTTTATTATTTATTATACCTTAGTATTTGTTTAGGACTATGCTATTATATTTTGAGCTGGTTTATTTTATCATGTTAATTTTAAAGTCATATATTCTCATTAGCTATAATTGTGGTATCATTGCATAAACAAAGTTTTATAAGAATTAAATTAACATAAATTATGGATGATAATTTTTCCATTGCTAGAATGTAGAAAAGTAATTATTTTTATTATTAGTTCCTTTAATGCATGTCACACTGACCATGGAGTATATTTGAGGGATCTTGCCACAGCTGAAAGGTAAGGATTGTATTTAGCATCAGGAGACCTAGGTGACTGCTACCTGCATCTGTTACTGACTTTGGGACAGTAGGAAGTCATTTAATGTTTTGGACCCTCAGGTTTTTCATTTTAAAGAGCAGGTGATAGCACTGACTAGTGTGACTCCGTTGGTTGGGCATTGTTCTGTGAAGTGAAAGTCGCCAGTTTGATTCCTGGTCAGGGCACACGACTGGGTTGTGGGTTTGGGTCCTGGTGGGGCTGTACAAGAAGCAACCCATCGATGTTTCTCTCTCACACTGATGTTTCTCTCCGTCTCTTTCTCCTTTCCTTCCTATCTTTCTAAAAATAATTTAAAAATTTAAAAAATTTTAAAGTGCAGGTAATAATTGTTTCATGGTCTTGTGTGAATATAATGTGCTTACTATAGTATCTAGTACATGGTAAGTTATAAATAAATATTAGATAATCACTATAATAGCTATTTATATATTGTCACTGTATATACTTTGTAATATTATTTAAACAATGCATTTTTATAATTGTATGAATTCTATTAGTATTTTCCTGAGTCCAGTCTTTTCTACGTTTCTTTTATGACCCAGTGTTTAGATTCTCAACCAGTCCTGCCACTCCCTTTCTCAATGAGTTTTTCATCCTGGATCTCTTTATGGCAACCTGTCTCTGAAATTTTCATCTCACCTCTGCTCCTGATCTCTCCTCAGAACTCATGCTTATAATAAACATCATGTGAGCATATTATAAGTATGAGTAGGACATACCAGAATCTATCATAATTTAATGAGCAGAAAAATCTTTAATTTAAATATACCTGATTGAAATGTAATTTAGTTAATATAATATTATGTAAAAAGCCCAAAAAGAAGCATTGAAAATAAAGTCAAAGTAGATGAGTAGGATAGAGCTTGTAGAAAATTGTGTTTCATTATTGGTTTGTGTTAGCTGATTACAAACTTGTAATTCATATTCCCTACAGGTGTGTAACAGTGCAGTGGTTGCTGGGGGGAGGTGGTTATAAGTGGACTAAATGGTAATGAAAAAATACATAATAAAGATTGTATCAAAAATATTTTATACAAATAGTTAAATCATAATTCTTATTATAATTAGCAATAAAAACAGTAAGTTATTTTTGATACATGATTACCTATTCAAGCCAATGCTTAAGTATATAACTTCTAAAAAATAATAATCTTTTTAAAGAAATGGAGAAGCATATTTAAAAATATATAAACTTTCTCTGATGAGTATAATTATCATTGGTTTCTTTCTTGTCGTTTGGAGCAGTAAGGACAGAGGTTCTTGTGAATATTTATACAATTTTAAGATATTTTTATATGTAGGATAATATACTGATATGTAAAAGAATAAAAGTAATTCTCTTCAAAATTGATTTATCTGAAATCAACACAGATACAGCTCTGTAAAACCCTGAAGTGCTGCATATAAAAAAGACTTGTTTTATTTCTCTAGTTTGCTTATGGAGACCACCAGTCACCTAATGCAGCCATTACTCAAATGACCTTCTTGCGCCTTTTATCAAAAGAAGCGTCCCAGAATATTACTTACATCTGTAAAAACAGTGTTGGTTACATGGATGATCAAGCTAAGAACCTCAAGAAAGCAGTGGTTCTCAAAGGGTCAAATGACTTAGACATCAAAGCCGAAGGAAACATTAGATTCAGATATATAGTTCTTCAAGATACTTGCTCTGTAAGTACTTTTTATCTGTATTGATCTGTTTAAAGAAAAAAATATAATTTTGTTAAAAATGCTGTTAGGACAGTAGAGGTGGGGACAATTTTACCCTGTACATAGAATAACTTTTTTGTCTAGAGTTGTTCTTTGGGGTAAACTTGAATGTGTGTTAGTACATGAGCCATGGTAGAGGCATTTATAGAAAACAATAAAGAAAGACTGGATCTTTGGGATCTGATCCATGTCTTTACAAACTCACTTTGGCTCTCCTGCAAGTTTTTTTTATTTATTTAATCTACTTTCTGCTTAAAATTTCTTGATTCTAAAATGTATGATCAATCTGAGATACCTTATATTTTTTTACTGATTGGTGTGTCTCCTCACTTGCCTATCAAGATACAAAAAAGGAAAATATTTAATGATGAATTAAAGTTTCATTTGGGAAAAGCAAAAAGGTTTTCATAATTTATTTTATCAACACCCACTTGCAAAGTTTCAAAAGAACACAGGGCATCTCTTCAATTTACAGCACACAGGAAATGCCTGCCAGCCTCGCCAGGACCTTGCCCTGTTAGCGGTGCTCTGTAAATGGTGCTCTAAAAACCATTGCTTTCGCATGATCGAAACTGGCTTGGAAGTTGATGTCTAATATCTCTGGATTAATTTTTATGTACTATTAACCTGTGGCACAATTTAATTCTAGAAACGGAATGGAGCAGTGGGCAAGACCATCTTTGAATATAGAACACAGAATGTGGCACGCTTGCCCATCATAGATCTTGCCCCTGTGGATGTTGGCGGCACAGACCAAGAATTTGGCATTGAAATTGGGCCCGTTTGTTTTGTGTAAAGCCAGCCGAGATACATCGTCAATGAGCAACACCCTCTCCATCAACGACCACCACCATTCACAAGAACTTTGACTGTTTAAAGCTGATCCTGAGACTCTTGAAGTAGTGGCTGATTCTGCATCAGCATTGTATATATGGTCCTAAGTGCCTGGCCTCCTTAACCTTCAGAATATTTATTTTACTTACAGTCCTCAAGTTTCAATTGATTTAAAATATTTTTCAGTACAGCAGTTTAGGTTTAAGATGACAGTGACAAAGACCACCTTTAAAAAAAGTAAACTGATTGAATAAATAAGTCTTTGTTTTCTTCAATTTATTTCAATGTAATGACAAAGTTGCTTAGTATTTATGAGAAAATTCTTCTTCCTGGCAGGTAGCTTAAAGAGTGGGGTATATAAAATAACAACATATGTTTATTTCGCTTGTCTACAATTTGAAAAATGGAACGTAGTGCCCTTTTGTGACCTCTCATACACAGATTATCAATTAAAAATGAAACCAAAAGGTTCATCCTTGTCATTGAAACCCTCATGCATGTCTTGATATTGTATAACTGTCATAGAGACTTTTTAAAGATAATCTTGAAAAAAATAGTTTCTCACTGTTTTAAATGGAATTTTTAAATAATATATATTCAGTGGAATTTCTTGAAAACAAAGTGATCTTAGATTTTATAAAGGGTGGTAAGTTTAGACTTCTTTTCCTCATTCAAATTTAAAGGTATCTTTCCCTCTTGACTAAGTCTATTAATAGAGATAGAAGTTACATGAGTATACCATTGAATACATTTGCACTTTCTTGTTTAAGAAGACATTGAATGCAAAATATTACACATACAAATTTATAAACATATATGTCCAGGACCTAAAGTTGAGAGCCTTCCATAGGTACAATATCATCATCCTGAAGCCTATAACGAAGAAAAAGATTTAGAAACTCAGAGTTGTGGAGCTGACTCTAATCAATGTGATGATTGGAAATAGAGCATTTGGCCATTGAACTCTCGTAGGAAAAATGATCTAACATTTCTTAGCATGACCTACCTCATCTCTAGAAGCTGGGATGGACTTAACTATATTTGTTTATATTTTCAATACTAAAAGGTGCTATGCTTCTGTTATCATTCCAAGACTGGAGATAGGCAGGGCTAAATGTATTATTATTTTTCCTTTAATGATGGTGCTAAAGTTCCTTCTATAAAAATCTTTAAAAATAAAGATGGTTTCATCAATACCATTCGTGAAAGCATAACTGTTAGACTTGCCCGTTTCTGAAACAGGGAGCATTGTTCCAGTGCCTTTTCCGCTGTTCATCTGTCATACTGTATCTGGAATGTTTTGTAATACATGCATGTTTCTTAGATCAGAACATGTAGGTCCCCTTGTGTCTCAAGGGTTTTTTTTTTTCCTTAATTGCATTTTGTTGGCTCCATTTTTATTTTTTCTTTTAAAAATAAACAGCTGGGACCATCCCAAAGGACAAGCCATGCACACAACTTTAGTCATGTATCTCTGCAAAGCATCAAATTAAATGCACGCTTTTGTCATGTTAATGGTTTTTGTTTTGTGAAATTCCTTTGAACGTATTAGATCCAATTCATTTCCAATAGTGAAAAGTAAGGCATTGTGGTATTCTTTGTTCACCATTTGTTTAAAAGATAAAACAACAAATACCTTCCACCGTGTATATACTGGCTTATATATGAAAATCAATTTGCAACATCACTGAGGAAAACATGACACTAATTATCACTGTCTGTGCCCTTAAAAAATCTCAGGGTAGTATTACTGATAAAAAGAGAAAAGCAACTGATTTTTTATTGTTGAATAAACTGTGATGATAAAACATGCCTCCAAGTGTACCACATATGAATTTAGCTTAATGTTTTCAGAGTTGTATTTCAATATTTATTTAACAACATTGTCTTTTCCCCAAATTGGTTTTGATTTGAGTTCTACATCTTGAATTTGAATATTGATATACCTAAAGATGTTTGTGAGTTTTGTTTGCATTAAAACTTTTTTCAGGCCCAACGTACACACAGGTTGTCAGGGTCAGATAGATGAACCAAAACCATGTAGTGATTCTCTTAAGTCAAAAACACTTATATCTCCAACTATAGAAATTCTAGTTCTTATTTGGAACTCAGCAATGTGACACAGGAAAGGCTGCCCCAGACAATCCCAGAGGCCCTGAGTTCTAGATTTATAAGTCCCATTAGAGTAGCAACCTTCTTTACCTTTGTGTCCAACAGACACCTCAAACTCTACTTGATCAAAAGCAAATTAACTTACATCTAGGAGGATGCTGACATTGATTTCTTAATTATTTATTAAGAAATACAAATGAAAATTCTAAAAGCCAATGGAAAGGAAGAAAAAGCATAAAAATAGTAAAGAAAGCATAAACAATGTTGAAAAATTCCCAAACTTGTAACACAAAATTTGACAATTTACGTCCAGGTTCAACATATTTTATTCCAAATTGAAAAGAGATTCAAATAAATTATAAACAACCTACCTTCTCAAGAGAATGGTGTTATACAGTAGAAAGGAAGTGAAAAAAACCTGGGGAAAATAAATGATTGGAACTACCGTGCTGAGAGTCCCTACACCACCATGACTAAAAAACATTGCACGTCAATTTTTTATTTGATATTATGAAGATTTCAGGAGGCTAAGAATAATCTGTTAAAAGCTAATTTGGGGCCTGTGGCCCAACAGCAGCAAACCAAGGCAACAACAATGCTTCTATGAAAAACAAAAGCTTATGGAGCCTGGGGCATGCCAGTAAGTTGATTGTTTAAATCAACATGACTGGTTTACTCAAGAGCAGTTTTTCTTCTCGGCCTCCTTTTTCAATCAATGCATCATTTTATGTAATATGTAAGTGTTGGCATGCTCCAGGGATCAGTCTTTTTCTCTTTGTCTTCACAATCAATACTGTCTCATCACCGGTCCTTATCCATGAAAATGGATTTTATTACTATGTATATGACAATGGCTCTAAATGCATATACACACCCCTAATGGCTCCTTGGAGCTCAAGAAATGCATGTATAGACTTGGCCCTGGTAGCTTAGTTGGTTAGAGCATCTTTCTGATAGGTCAAAGTTGAGGGTTTGATACCAAGTCGAGGCATACACAAGAGTCAACCAATGAATGCATAAATGAGTGGAATGACAAATCAATATTTGCCTTCCCCCACCTCTTTCTCTATTAAACTCTGGCAGGACCTGACCCCTGCCTACTTGTCATGCTTTATTTTGAAACTATCTGCCTTACTCTTTGTTCCACACACAGTGGATTTCTGTCTATTTCTTAAAAGCATCCTTTCAAAGGCCATTTGCATGTGTTTTCTTTTTGTCCAGTTTACTTGTACTCATCTTTTAATGCCCTGCTTAATACTACATCCTCATGAAATCTTTCCTAGACTCCATACCCTTCACTACTACCCAGGTTAACATCTCCACTTGTAAATTTTCTTGGCACCCCATACTTTTCTTTACCTATGATGCTTTATAGTTCTATGATTGTTTAGGGTCAGCCTTCTCTATTAATTGTATTTGTTACACAGGCAGGGATGTTTAAAAAGATCCAACATACTGCTTGGTATCTATATTTGTTCAAAAGACATTTAATAAGTGAATGATGATAAGTTACATACTGTATAACTAGAAAAGTATGTTTAGAGAGTATTCGTGTTTGCTCAAAAGACATTTAATGAGCGAATAATGAGAAGTTAATATTGTGTAACTAGAAAAGTATGTTTAGAGAGTATTTATGGTTGATTTATGTACAAGTATGAAACATCCATTACTATTGTATTTTACTGTTTCTATTAGTATTATGGATAAATAATATCATAGATGAAATGATTCTATACACAACGACAATAGCAACATACACCACTAAGGACTAACATAAGAAATTTTTAGAACTTGACTGAAAAAACTATAACACTGAGATATGCAAAGTAAGAAAAAAATGGGAAGAAATATACCTACTGTCATACAAAGAAGCTCAATATTCAAAAAATTCAATTCTTTTTTAAAACTAATACATATCCTTTCCTATAGGATCTTAAAAACATGGAATGTGACAAAACTGCTCTAAAGCTCATAGAAATAAAAATTATGCAAGAAAAGTGATAAAGAATCTTCAAAAATCAAAACAAAAATGATGAGTTAAAAATCTACCTACCATGGTGAAAGAAGAGTATTTAGAAATGAATCCATGTATGTAATCTATAATAGGATTTAATATGTAATTAAATTAATTCTCATTTATTTAGTAAATGGGATTACAGAAATTTATAGATGTTTATCATTTTCAAGCATGTTTCCTGTCTTAATCCCTAAACCAAGACATTTCCCAAATGGACTGAATATTTCAATTTAAAAAAAACCCTGTAAATATATTACCATATTTTGAGTAGTTTTGTAGTCTTGGAATGGGAATAAAAGTAAATATATAAAAATGATGTTAAATATTGGAAGATTAGATTCTAAAATATATTTTAAATATATATTATAAAACTTAATAAGCATCCTTACAAGCATGCTCAAACTAGACATTTTTGTAATAAATATGACAGAAAAGATTTAAAATACTTTACCTGCAAAAAGCCCTTAGGAACCAGTAAGAAAAAAGCAAAGAAAATATGCAGATTTGTATATAGAGAACTCACAAAAGCCATGATAAAACCGCCAGTTAACATGTGGAAGATATTTAACATTGTTAGAAATAAAAAGTACAACTGAAATAAGATATTAAATTTTGTCAGAATTTGAAAAATATTAAAATATCTAATTATACTAAGTACAAAAGAAAGTGCAGGAAAGCACTCACATATTGGTTTATTCAGCATTCCTGTAAATGTGAGAAGGTAGCGTGGCCAAATGTGAGGCAGGGGTAGGAGAAATAGCAGGATACACTGGGGTATCCTCCAGGGTCATCAGTTTTACTGGATGACAATCAATACAATTTGTAAAAATTACAAATATTAAATAGAGTGAAACTTAAAACCCACATCACAATGGTGGCAGGTTGATTTAGATTGTAGCTTAAGAATCTGCTGTGGGTGTATGTTCTATGTGTATATTTTATGTAAGGATGTTGATATTTTTTATTTGGTATAAAAATGATTATCCAGCCAATGCTATGAGGAGTCACTCATGGTTTATATGCTGTTTTTAATATTAAGTGGGTAAAACATAAAAACACACCAACTGAATTGAATAAATACATGGTAATAACTGATGTTAATGAAATATGCACAGTGGAACCAAAGGATTCAGTTGTCTAAATGAGGCTGGGGTTTGAAGAAGGAGGAAAACAAGAAAGACTACCTGGAAAAGGTTTTTCTTAATGAATCTTAAGAAATAAAGATGGTGTCTTGAGCAATGGGGGTATACCAGACAAAAAGAACAACATTCATCAAGGCTCGGAGTTCTTAAAAGATAGGGCTTGTTTGGGCAATCTCAACTTGACTGACCATGGCAGTAGATTACATGATAGAGGTTGTTGGGAGACAAATTAAAGAAGTACTGGCTGGGGTGGCTCAGTGGTTTGAGCATCAGCTATGAACCGAAATGCCACTGGTTCCATTCCCTGTCAGGGCACATGCCTGGGCTGTGGACAGCTGATAAATGTTTTCCTCTCTTTCTCCCTTACTTCCCCTCTTTCTAAAAATAAATGACTCTCAAAAATAAAGTAGGAAGAGATAAGATGAAGGGACCTTTATGTCTATGTCAAGCTAAAAAGATTGATAGTTATTCTGAAGGAGGTGTTTTGTTTTTTTTAACTATTTTTTGGTTCTTAGCTGGGAGTATAACCATACTTCCTAGAAGTCCCTTGGAAATGCATGAGTAGGTGCTTGTGATTATCATAAAAAATTGGGAAGTATTCTAGGCATTTTGTGAATGGACCAAAAATGTTGAATATCTTATATGCAAGTCAATCTCTTTGAATGAAATCTGAACCATCCAAAATATCAACAGGACTTTTACATCAAAATACTGTGTTTAAAGAAAGTAAGCCGTGTTGGATTTGCATATTAGAATAAGAACCTTGGCAGCAACCCTCAGAGAATTTCTATTTTTCTTTTTTTATTGTTGTTCTGTCCCAATTTTCCCCGTTGCTCTCCCCTGCCCTACCCACCCCTCTGCTCCCACAGTCAATTCCCATCCCATTGTCCATGTTCATGGGTCCTTTATACTTGTTCTTTAACCAGGCCTTTCCCCTTCTTTCGTCCCTTATCCCCTACGCTCCTTTCCCCTCTGTTCCCTGTCAGTTTGTTCCTTGTTTCCATGTCTTTGGTCCTATTTTGCTCATTTGTTTGTTTTGTTCATTAGGCTCCACTTATAGGTGGCATCATATGGTGGCTGTCTTTCTCCGCCTGGCTTATTTCGCTTAACGTAATGCTCTCCAGTTCCATCCATGCTGGCGAGAATGGTAGGAGTTCCTTCTTTCTTTCTGCTGCATAGTATTTCATTGTGTAAATGAACCACAGTTTTTTGTTCCACTCATTTACCGATGGGCACTTAGGTTGCTTCCAACACTTGGCTATTGTAAATTGTGCTGCTATGAACCTAGGGGTGCATAGGTTCTTTTGAATTGGTGTTTCAGGATTCTTAGGGTATAATCCCAGCATGGAATGGCTGGGTCAAAAGGCAGTTTCATTTTCAGTTTTTGAGGAAATTCCATACTGTTTTCCACAGTGGTTGCACCAGCCTGCTTTCCCACCAACAGTGCACTAAGGTTCCCTTTTGTCCATATCTTTGCCAGCACTTGTTTGTTGATTTATCAATGATGGCCATTCTGATGGCCAATGTGAGATGATATCTCATTGTGGTTTTAGTTTGCATCTCTCTGGTGGCTAGTGATGGTGAGCATCCTTTCATATGCCTATACACCCTCTGTATGTC
This sequence comes from Mormoops blainvillei, assembly GCA_004026545.1. Taxonomy (NCBI): domain Eukaryota; kingdom Metazoa; phylum Chordata; class Mammalia; order Chiroptera; family Mormoopidae; genus Mormoops; species Mormoops blainvillei. The sequence goes on along the minus strand of PVJD01000508.1, from coordinate 96,107 downwards.
CTCCTGTCTGTTCAGGTCATTCGTCCATTTTTAAATTGGATTGTTTGTTTTCCTGGTGTTGAGTCATATGAGTTCTTTATGTATTTTGGAGATCAAACCCTTGCCTGAGATATTGTTGGCAAATATGTTTTGCCATACAGTTGGTTTCCTTTACATTTTGCTGATGTTTTCTTTAGCCGTGCAGAAGCTTTTTAATTTGCTGTTGTGCTATTTGTTCATTTGTTTATTTCTTCCTTTATTTCCCTTGTCCTAGCAGGGGTGTCCAACCTTATAGTGTCTCTGGGCCATACTGGAAGAAGAGTTGTCTTGGGCCATACATTAAATACATTGTGACATGTAATAAACAAACAAACAAACAAACAAACAAGCAAAAAAAAACCCAAAACAAAAAAAAAACCCTCATAATGTTTTAAGTAAATTTATCATTTTGTGTTGGGCCACATTAATAGCCATCCTGGGCCGCATGCAGCCCACGGACCTCCGGTTGGACACCCCTATGAGAGGATGTATTGGTGAAGATACTACTGCTTGGGATAGCTGAAATTTTACTGCCTATGTTTTCCTCTAGGACTTTTATGGTGTCACAGCTTATGTTTAAGTCTTTTATCCATTTTTAGTTTATTCTGGTGTATAATGTAGGTTGGTGGTCTAGTTTCATTTTTTTTGCATGTAGTATTCCAGATGTCCCAGCACCATTTTTGGAAGAGGCTACTTTTACTCTATTTTATGCTTCTGCCCCCTTTGTCAACTATTAATTGACTATAGAAACATGGGTTAACACTCTAGGAATTTTTAAGGTGAGTGAGGCTGAAAACAGAGATGAATTAGAACTATGTTGGAAAAAAGGCACGAGGGAATAAGTCAAGACCACTGAAGATGGAGAACGAGGGAAGGATTCAAGAGATATTTTAGAAATAGAATGAACACAATTTGATAAAAGAAAAGTGAGGGAATGAGGTAATGAGGTAGCATTATTGTTAAGTTTCTGGCTTGGGGAGCTGGATGGAACATGATGGTGTTTACTAAGGTGGGAAATAGAGAAGGGGACAGGCTCAAGATGTATGGGATATGTCAGTGTTTGCCATCACAAAGGTGTGTGAGCCATTACACCAAGGATTTAGAGCTTTGGGTGAGAATGGGATCACTCAAGAAGGACGTGAAAGGGGAGCGATGAGCTAGGACAGATCACTGGGGACCCCTGATGCTTAAGTGAAAAAGACAGAGGGAAGTTCTATTTGGATTACGAGGAATATTACTTCTTAGTTATAGAATCCTGAATTTTGGTTGTTAAAGGTAATCATAAACTTTCAGAAAGAGAGCTTGAAGCCACCTCAGGTGCCAGAATGCAGTTCATATTCTCATTTTTTCACGTTCGTGATTGAACTCAAAAAGACTAATAGAAGAGAATACAAAAAAAGATGAAAATTCTGGTTGAAAGTCAATCTGGGCAAAGACACCAGTGAGACTGTTATAGTAGAGAACCCTAAAGATAAAATTATACTAATGTAGCATAATCCTATATAACATATACTTATAATTCTTTGTTGGATTTTATTTTGTTGCCATCAACAAACTCCTCATATGAAATTTATTCATAGCCATGTCTTACCATGTGACTGTCTTATAAGTAAAACAAAACAAAGTAAAACCCCAAAGATTGCATTTATTTTTATTAAATAATATGATTCACCACAATTTAAGAAATGCATACCAACAGCTTATACATATAAGCCATTATGGTTAAATGCCATCAGTACTATAAAAAGTTGGTCTGCACATCTGTGAAATAAAAAATGTGGATTCAAATTGTAATAAATAGAGGAAGATGAAACTGCAATGTTAATGTGAACAATTTTCCCAGCTGTTGAAGCTGTTATGAAATCGATCTTATAATGAAAGGCAGCTGGAAATACAGAATGATCACAACTGTTAGCCCCTTTAATGAAAAAAAATGCAACAGAAACTGAAGACATCTGCAGTCAAAATGTAAGCCCTAAAGATTCAAAAGGGAAGCCACAGCCCAAGCTCCTCCATGACATCTGACATGTTTCTGTGTGCAGTGCCGTACTCTGTGGGCTCTCACAGGCAGGGATTGCCTTCATTCCTCCGAATCTGTGCCTTTGCTGACTCCACTGGAGACAGACCACAGGTGGCTTAAATTCAAGACAATATTTGAAAATCAAATCTAGATCAGTTTTTATTAATAGTGCTAATGATACCTTCCTTCTGTTCAGTTTCCTCTCCGTGCCCGTAACCCTTGAATTAATCACAACCTTAGCCTTAAAAATTAAATCCCCCTTTTCTTAAACCATCAAGAGCTACAGGATGCCAAGTCAGACTCACAGTGATGCTGCCTTCATAGCATCCCTCCCACCGCGTGTAAATCATGCTGTCCTTTTCCCCTTTCCTTTGGAAGTGTTGCTCCCTAATGATTTCATCTGGAGCCAGATGATTTCATCTACCATCTGCATAAGAATAATTTCCAAATCTGCTTTAGCCACCCCTGACCTAGTATTCTCCAATCAGTCACACATTTTCATGTTCGAGCACCCTTCCAAATAAATCATTGTCGTGTTGAACTGCCACATAGAAAGCTCTGAGTAAACTGGACTTGTGTAACTTTCCACTTAGTCCTTCCTTATTAAACAGAATTGTCTCTTGCATGACTTTTGATGTCCTCCTTTTGCTATCCTCATTTTCCACTCTTAACCTAATTTTTTCCCAGCTAGTATGTCTATACTCAGTGACTCTTTCTTTGGTCTAGTCTTATAAAAAAAAAAGTGCTTTGATTTCTTGCCAAGATCCTTTAGTCTTATTTCCTTCTTTCCTAAACTGTATATTCACCCTTCTTTCTTGCCGCTATTGGTGTCTCGTGGTTGCCTGTAAATCTGATCCTGTCTCCCCTCACTTCCCTTGACCCTGAAGTCCCCTGAAGCAGCAGTATTCCAGGGTATAAAGTCTTTGTATGGCTCTACACTGAGAAGCAGATTTAAAACAACAACAACAACAACAACAAAATGAAAAGACCCTGTCACTTTGTTATTCCAAGTTGTCTGTACCAGACTATATCTCCAGCCTTTATCTTACACTTCCATAGGAAAGCCATGAAACAGGAGTAATTTAAATTGCTAAATATAACACACGACTCATTCCTTACAGTATTTTCCATGGACTTCTATTCTCTCCCTGAAAATGTTCTATTACTTAAAGTCTGCCTCAAATGTGACCTTCCTCATGTAGTCTTTCTTGAGGGCCTCTAAGTGGATGCGGTTGTTCCTTCCTTGTGCCTGTCTTGTATCTCACATCCATCTGATACAACTTATCAGGTCTCACGATCTGTCATTTTCTACATTTTATGGTGTCACACTCTCCTTGAATCTTCTTGAGCACTTGGTTGTGAGCCTTGCATTTAATAATTGCTCAATAATGTTGCTGAATTGAAATGAATGCGTTCAGGGAGCCTGAACTCTGCTGTCCTGTGGGCATGGAATAATCATTTCTGCTTCTGTCTTTCATCTTGCTTCTGTTCCTTAGTCTGAAATGGCTTTCCCCTTCTCCACCATTTGCCTAAATCGTAACCTTTCTTTATTACCAACATCAAGTTTTATCTTCTTAAAGAAGATTGCCCTGACAATAAAATCACCACTGGTCAATTCTTTTTCTGATCTACTATCTATAGCTCTTATGGTTGGCTGAGCACAATTTAGCACTTAATTGTTCACCATCCTGAATGTTTTTGTACCATTTCATGTGGGTTCAACTTATCTGTTGCAGACAACACATTCCTAAACATCAACAATCATGTGTTACATTTCCTTATAGGGTTTAGCATCGTGCTGGGCATAGAGTAAGAGCTTGTAGTAGATAATGCGTTCCTCCACCCCTGTTTTTCTCTCCCAAGCAAACCACTGGCCTGTCAGCCCCTAGGAATATTTGTTACTGTGGACTAGCAGTTGCGCCCCATGTTGACAGTTGTTCTCAGTCACTAATACTGCCTTACTGATGGTAACCTCCATCCCTTCCATGTTCTGGCCCACAGTTAACTATAACACCTGTGAGGGACCATTTCAGCTCTGGCCCACTGTGAATTATAAAAACTCGGAAGGGCCATTTCAGTTCCAGAGCTTCTTGTAGGATTGCCTGAAACATGTGTCATTTGTATACGGGTCAGCTTCTCTTCTGTCCAACCCTGCCTTTATGTATCTCCTGAGATGACTTTCCAATAAATCTTCTGTATGTGTGTCTCTGTATTAGGTTTCCAGAGAACCTAATCTAAGACAGAGCTTAAATCTTGTTGTTTTTATTCCCACATATTTAAGTGTGAAATCTTTCTTTGGCAAAACTGGAATAAGCATATCATTGCTTTCACAGCATCAATAAACTATTATGAAATATAATAATTCCTATTTATAAATTTTATGGGTCACAAAGGGTATCCAGACTTCTGTTAACGAGAATCATGTCAGATATGGCTAAAAGATGCCAAGTAATTCCATTCATTTTAGTGAAAACACTTAGGAATTTTAAAGGGAAGTATGTTTTTGAACAAGGTTTAAAGACACAAGAAGGAAAAGGAGAAAAAATTTCATCATGGAAAAATTTGTTTAGAAAAATATTGGTTGTGGATAATATATTTTTTTCTCTATGGCATTGATTCAATGAATGATTCTTTTTCTTTTTTTTTCCTTTTTATTGGTTTTATGGGTATGACACTGATTAACAAAATTATACAGGTTTCAGGTGCACAAATCCACAACACATCATCTGTACACTGTATTGTGTGTTCACCCCCCCAAGTCAAGTTTTCTTTCATCAAGTGATTCTTTGTAAGACTTCTGAAAATCTTAGATCTAGCCAACTGGAGAACATAAGGATTTGGGAAGAGATTTCATGTATGCTCTGTCATATAGAACCTTTTCAATGTTTTCACCAATATTGCATCAAATTCACTTTGTGAGTTATGACTCAATGGAGAGTTATGTCTGAAAGGAAAATATTTTTCACAGTTTATGATGCACTTTTAAAAATAAGCACATTCCTCTACAGTAGAACCCCAACAAGTAAAATTTTAATGTAAACTAACTGAAAGCAAGTTAGCTTTCTTGGGATTTCTAACTTTGAAGTCATTACTTAAAAAAAAAGTTTCCTCTATAATTTTCCTTATTATTACTAAAATAGAAAAATACTTTTTATAGGTAAAATAATATTGTGTTAAATGCAATAAGCAGCATACAAAACTTATATGTAATGTCATCCAAATTGCTTTGGAATACACATAGAGGACTTTAAAGAAATGTCTGCCTATTGATGTGGGGCATGGATAATCAATTCTCCTTCTTGTCTGAGTTTTCCAAATGTAACTTAGATTTATAAAACAAATTTTATTTCAAACAAAAAGGTGAAATAATTTTTGTTCAGATGTCAGCCTGAAGGTAAGAAGTGTTGTATTTAATTCTCTGTAAAGAGAGAGAATGATGTGATAATATGACTATGAATTAGAGAATTGTATTACAACACTATTTGGCAAGACCAAGGAAGACTCATAGAACATTATTGGACCTCCATTTTTAAAATGTGTAATTGGTACCTTCGGAATATATTAACTGTAAGCTTATTTATCCTCCTAATATGCTATAATTCTAAAATTTAAATAACAAACTTCTTTTTCTTTTACTTGGCATCTAGGTCATTGCACATTCTTTGTTTTCTTTTGTTCCTTCTCCATTTCTTTAGCTTCTTCCTCCTTACTTAACCAATCTATAATTATTGAAATACCCTGATAGTTCAGTCCTTATTCATTTTCATTTTCTCCTTTCCCTTAATACTCAATTACTTGATGATCACATCTACTTCCATGGATGTTAAAGTCATACATATGCTGAAACTCCTAAATATATTTTTTTAACCTGGACATCTTCTCTGAACTCCAGATTTGTATCTAACTGCTAACTCAGCAACGGCATCAGTAGGCAATAAGAATTTTTCAGCTCCATTATAATCTTATGGGACCATTGTCATGTATACTGTAATTTGTTGAACAAAACATCATTATGGTGCAAATGACTATATTTGAAAACTTTAGTGGAAGTCTCAATGAGATCATAGAATATATGAGTTTTTAGTTTCATGAAATGCAGATGTAATTTTATGAGTTATCTTCAGTTAAAATGATGACTAAAGTTGTGGAGATAGATGAGAATGTCAAAGAGAGACATTAGAGTGACTAATGGCATTCTAATGACTGGATAGATAACAATGACATAGAGAAGAAATGGCCTAGCAATGGGAGGAAATTCCCTTAAAATAAGATATTTTCTCAGTTCTTGCTACACATTACATGCTCAATCAGTACCTTATGACTGAGTGACTTACTAAATAAATGCATACTCACATGAATTATGGGACATGAATTAGCTATGATTATCCTGGAAGTGAATAATTGAAACCCCAACTGAAGTTTGGAGTAATATTCTTGATCCCTAGGAATTGTGATAATTTATAAATAGTCTTCAATAATTCTTCCCAAGAAATGCATTTTCTCTCTCCCTAGGGCACTGACATTGGTAATTTGGGTTTCTTTTGAAGAAACAGTATAATATTTTAGGTTTTAGTGTTATAGTATAGATTATTAGCTCTAAAGATGGATTGTTTGGGCTAAAATCTTAGCCCTCATTCTTACTATCTAGGTGTCCTTGGCAATTTACCTAATCTCTTTTAACTTTAAAGATAATAGCACCTCATAGGATTGCCATGCATTAATATGTTTAAAGTGACTAGAACACTGCTTGACACATGTTAAGTGCTCATTAGTTGTGCTGTTATTGCAGGGGACTTCCTCCAAAGCCCTGAGCTTCTTCATTCAAGGTCCTGGTTCTAGGGGTGAAATTCTTATTGCTTGTGAGCTTGCTAAGCTAAGCTCTCTTTTTACCTATACTGGAATTATTTCTCATGAGCTATATAATACTATACATATACACGTATATATATACACACATATTCATACATATGTATATATGTATGTGTGTGTGTGTGTGTGTATGTGTTTTATTTTGTTGCTGTTTTGTAGGGGTTTTTAATGTTTGTTTATTTTTTGCCATGCAAGCCTGCTGTCTCTTACAGTTATTCTCACTTTGTTTCTTTCTGGTAGCTTAGAGATGACCTTTGGCCTGTGCTCACTGGAATCCTGTAATTTCTAATGAAACCAAGAAGCTTATTTCAGCTGGGCCCACTTCCATCTCCAGAGTGAAGACACACTAAAAGAAGGTTTTCAATGGTGCTGGCTCATATTCCCCTGTGCATTTCTGAGACCTCGGTGGTCCAGCCTAGGGAATATACAATAGAAGATGAATAGCATGTCATATATGATAAACCATTCCAACATATCTATCTTCTTGAGCTTTTAAATTACATTCTCTACCTGTCAGGAAGTTTTTGATGTCTCAAATTCATTTAGCTTGGACTGTCTCTGAGGCTTGGTTCAGTCAACCAACTATAATAAGTATAATCTTCCTAGAATTCTCTGTTATATGCACAAGTTGATAAATTTGTCTAGCCTGAATTGCATGATTCTCATTTGTCTAACACCTCAGAACCCACTTCCACAAATATTCCCTAGGTTTTAGAAAATGTACATTAATTAAATCTTTCCATCTTTTTATGTGTCAGCCTGAGATTGCCCTATAAATTGTTACCCCTGTGGAGCATTCAGGGATCTGACTCTAGTTATAAATCTGGGGACAGTTAACAGTGGTGGGAGTGGAGCGTGAGGAGAACTGGTCTTTTCTTGGACTCATTTTGCATCTCTGAAAAGGCAGAAATGTCACCAGGCAGGAAATAAGGGGTCTTATTTTAAATGACTAGCGAAATTTAATGTGAAATGGGAATGTTTGAAGAGAATTTTTCTATAAACCTCACTCAAATGTCTGGGGTCCTTTTATTTTTCAATTATATAGCAATCAAAAAGAGAATTGAAAAATTGTCTCAGATTTTGTTGAAGTTTGGTAATTTGCAGAATTAAATTTATACTTGCTTTTCAATGATCTCAAACCTGTATAATGAGATGAGTTTGAAAAATTTTAAGTATATTTATGTTTTCATTTAACTCAGTCAGAGAAAAGTCATTGCTTTCCTTCTGCACCTTGAGAGAAGAAGTTAGGGAGTTAAACCTGCCTTTCTCTTTACGTGCATGACCAGGAAAGGCAGCTAAACCCATGTGCAACTCTATGATTTCTCATGAAATTTAAATATCCTGTTGAATGGCAGAAGCCACTCATTGTCTTAAGCTTTGATTTTAATGTGCAAACCATCCAGGTGATCACAAATGATGAAACCTATTGCCATGGACTGCCAGATTCTCATCCCTGCATATAAACTGGGTTTTCCTACCTTTACTCCTAACCAGTACAAATATTTAACCCCGTAGTCTTTCTACCATTTGGGGTTTCTGCTCATGACAATCACTGTTATTACCAATTGTTGGTCTAGTCAGGATTCTTAGGTGAAAACAATTTAAAGCAATTTTGGCTGATTTAAATAGAAATGTAATTTTGTAGATTTTATCTGAAGTTCAGGAAATTCAGAGAAAGCTAAAGTACCCAGGTTCTTAAAATGAGCAGAAATGTAAAGAATACTGATATTCAGAGCCATCCTAAAAATCATACCCCAGAAACAGCCTGGTGAAACCATCGTAAAACTGGACACTGGATGCCATTCTGGGCACGACTGGTCAAGCTTCTTCAGAAATAAGTCTATTGCTGTCCTGCCTACAGTTGACCACCACCCACATGAATTTTCTGTTCTCCTTCCTTCTTTGTGTAGGTAGGCAGAATAATATGACCCTAAATATGTTCATATCTTAGGCAATGGAATCTATGAATATGTTAGGTTATGAGACAAGGCAAGGAAGAATTAAGGTTGCAGATAGGCTTAAGATTGCTAAACAACCAACCTTGAAATGGGGAGATTATTGTAAATTATTCAGTTGGGCCCAATGTGATTATAAAGGTCTGTATAAGTGAGAGGAGGAGGCAGGAGAGCCAATGTCAATGTGATGCAATGTGAAAAAGACTTGACCAAATACATCTGGCTTTGAAAATGTCTAAAGTTAGAACTTCAAATGATTTAATTTTACAACTCTTAATGCAAATTGGCTTTCTGTCTCAGTCTCTGTCTGCATCTCTCTCTCTGTGTCTCTCTCTCAAATATTTATATAACATATAATACAGATCTGGAAAGAAGCAGAAGAAATTGTTAACATTTGTTTCCTCTAACATGGAGGATAAATGGACTAAGGGTTTTGACATCTGACTGATGAAATTGTTATTTTTGAAAGTGTAATTTTTATAACCCATATAAGCAAATTTCAAACTATGAAGTCAAATGTGCAAGATGATACTTTAATTTTACAGTAACTAAAAAAAGTAAGAACTTGATGGTAGAGAAGGGGCTGGCTAAAGAGGGCAATGAAGCAGTATGCAAAGGTGATAGAAAAAGCCTAAACTTGCAATTATTCTTAATGTCTGTTTTGCCAACCCTACTTACATCCTTATAAATTGCCAGCATCATCCACCCTGATTACTTCCGCGTTGGGGACAATCTGATTTATTATGTTACTATTTTCAGTGATTGACTCAAATGGAATGGCTACCATTTTCAATATGCCTCAGGGGTTCTACTAAATATAATCTAAATATCTGCAATATTCACCACTGGGCATTAATTTTCTTCTGAACATAGGTTATATTAACTAATACTGTTTTTCTGAAGGTAATTGCATTATTAAGCTAGAGAGCTAGAGTTCAATATTTTATTTTTTGCAGAAAATCACTAAAGATCCTTAGTATAAACATGCATTTGTTATATTTATGAAAAGTGACAAAAACAGGAAATGTTTCATTATGACATTTTATTATGGATGTCTGTAAGAAAAAAAAGATCAACAACCACATACAAGCTTACAAAGTTAAATTTCAATACATTCCCTGTGTTATTGTGACAAATCAGCCCCATAGTTTGTTTATTTTGTTGTTGTTGACTTACACGATGAAGGACAGTGTCCTCTGAAGTGACATGCCAATAAATCTTTTTGACAGGAGACATGTACAGATGGTGTGCATTTTGTGTTTTGAATAAAAGGCAACAATTCTGACCTAGAGTTTTAAAAGTGAAAGTTCATTAGCACCATAACATGTGTCTTTAAAGTCTTCCCAAATATTGGTAATCTTGATAATTGTTAGCAATGACAAGAAAACAGCACCTTTAAAAGCAGTTGATGTTCAAGATTAAAGTAATTGTGATTTGAAAATATTTCTTTAAATTCTTTCACTACACTCTACTTTTTAAAACAAATATTTTAGGTAATAAATCAATGAGATTCATAAGTTTTACCAATTTATACAATTTCTTCATCTTCTGAAACTGAGAGAATTCATCTGTGTTTCTGACCAGGTTGAGGTAGTTGAAACAGGGAGGTCTTTTCAAATTTCATGTTTGACTATTTCAGAAAGAAAGGCTATCTTTTAATCATAAGCATAGTCATTGCTCTGCAAATGGGCTAGGATTCAAAGAATGTAACTCAGTGTAATCGTAAGAGTGTTGAAGTTTATTTATTATAGCACCATTGAGACATTTTGAAATTGAAATATTTAAAAAAATAGAACAAAAAGCATTTGAACTGTATTTGGTGTAACAGCAAAAATAAAAAAAGTATCTTTTTTGTCAAATTACACTTTTTCCAAAAATTTTGGAAATAAATAACTGGAATTTAGTTGGTCACTTGTACTGGTTGACAAGATTAGAAGAGGAACACATATGGAGTGCGAAAATTTTGTTGGGATTTTAGAGAGAGTTTGGTTTATAAAAAGCAAACAGGGCCAATGTCCACGCCAAATTCTTGATCAGGACCACCAACATCATATGGTGCGATATCGACAATAGGTAGTCTCACAGCCTTGCGTGTTCGATATTCGAAGACTGTTTTGCCCCATTCCCCAGTGTGTTTCTGTAAGAAAGAGAGAAAAAAAATGTGATTGTGACATTACAATTACATTCATATGGTGCTTAACAAAGAGGGGTACCTTCTAAGAAGTGAGCCATTAGGTGATTTCATTGTGTGAACATCATAGCGTGTACCTACACCTGCCAAGGTGGGATAACCTACTATACACCGAGGCTACATGTTATAGACTATTACTCCCAGGCTGTAAGCCTGTGCAGCATGTTACTGTATCAAACAACATGAGATTAAATCAAGCACAAGGGAAAATGATGCAACCAACAGATGTGGTAAATAGGAGATGTATGAGGCCCTTGCCAGCATAAACAGCATACCATTTTACAGCAAAATTTTTTTTTTGTAAGTAGAAGGAGTATACTCCAAAATAATGATAAAAGGTAAGGCAGAGTAAATACATATACCAGTAACATGGTCATTTATTATCATTATCAAGTATTATGTACTGACTGTACATTATTGTAAGTACTATACTTTTATAGAACTGGCAGGTGCAGTAGGTTTGTTTATACCAGCCTTACCGTAAACACATGAGTAATGCATTGTGCTTTAACCTTATGATGGCTACCATGTTACTAGGTGATAGAAATTTTTTTGCTCCATTATAATCTCATTGGAACACTGCCATACATGTGGTCCATCTTTGACCCAAATGTCATTACTTAGATACTTGCTGTGATGCACAAAGTTTGTTTTTGTTTGTTCATTTGTTTGGTTGTTTGTTTTGTTTGGTTTTGTTTGCTTTAAGGAAGTTGCTAACTGTGGCATACTATCTTCCACACACAAGAGATTTGCTCTACTTCAAAGCTATATCCTCCCAATCGATAACCCTGTAGTTTATGAAAAGCCTTATAGGTCTCCAGGGTAAACTCAGCAGGGAGGCTGCATAAGCCAATTCATTCTCAGGAGCCTTAGTTCTGGCCATTGCTAATGGGTATATAGCTCATTTACTAAGAACTGGAAGAAGATCTTTCACTATGGAATTTGCTAACATTAGAAGTGAATTCTCCCTTGGCTCATAAATGATAATAACCCAGAATGGATTTAAAGTTAACCTTTAAAATTAAAGTTAACCAAGGTAAAAAAAACAACAACGGAGATTTTCGATTGTGTCCATACAGTAGCTTTTATGTAGAATGTATAGTACCCATCCAGATTATTGGATAACACTTATATTATGAACTTAAATTTCAATTGTTTTCATTTTAACTGCTTTTTACCTTGTGGTTGAGAAAATTTATTCATTTTTGTGGTACTTAATATTTCCTTCAAGGAATCAGTAGATTTTATGTAATGCACACCAAATGCCTTCATGTGTTTACCCTCATTATTTTTATTTCTTCCTTTCTAAATAGTGTGATTAAACTAGAAATGCTGAGCTCATTGTGATCCATGCTTAAAAAAATGTTGTTACTTACAGTGCAACCATCCTCCAGAACTGTGTATGTAAATTTGCTATTTCCTTCAGCCTTGAATTCGCCTTCATTTGACCCCATCAGCCTCAGGGCTTTCTTCACGTTCCCAGTGGCATGATCCATGTATGCAATGCTATTCTTGCAGTGATATGTGATGTTCTGGGAGGCCCGGCTGGAGAGAAGTCGGAGGAATGCCAGCTGAACATCAAGGACATCTTCGGGAAGTTCAGGATTGCCATAGCTAAACTGTAATAGGAAACAAATAAAACTGATCAAACATTTTAGTTGTAACTACTTGTAAGGTATTCGTGCAGTATAGTTTGGTCATTGTCATGTAGGTTGTTCATATATTTTATGTAGAAATATTTTATATGTGAATTTTTTGTTAAAGTATAGTTGACATATATTATCTTAGTTTCAGATGTACAACATAGTGATTCTACATTTATATACCTTACAATGTGATCACCAAGATAAGTCAACCATCCCTAACTATATGAACATGTTTCTATTGCATGTGTAGCATAAAATGTTTGAGTGAAAATGTCCATTGAGAATTGAAAGAAAGGTGTTTGCCTGCAAGGCATAATTCAATGTAGCTTAGCTCTTAAGAGAAAGATTATAAAAGTTAAAAGTCATCATCTGAATATATAAAATCATTTGGGCTCTTTCATTGATTAGCTGACTTTGCTGGGTGACGAACAAATAGCTGGAACCAATAAAGTCACACAGATAAGGATAGCCTTTCTTACCTGAAAACCACCATCCATGGTTTCACCAAACCAAACATGTCTTTTCTCAGCACCAGACTCTCTCCACCAGTTTTTGCGTGGAACATTCAAAGGGCTGGCATTTATGCATGTTTCCCCAGTTTCCATATTGCAGAATACTTTAATAGCATCCATCTTGCAACCTTGGTTAGGGTCAACCCAATATTCTCCTGAATAGTCGCAAGAAAGGACAATGGAAATTGGTTATAAAATCCCGTAAAGAAATTTGGATCAGGATGATTTTGTTTGCCTGGTGTGACCTTCATAATGTTGACTACTAATGTATTTGTATTTTCTGTATTTGTATTCTATAGTATAGTACAATAGTAGAGAAACTTTTAGATTGAAATTATTGAGGTAAAACAGCTACAACAATTAGAAGCCACTGAGGTACAAAATAGCATCTTGTTATTGAACAATGAAGATATATTAAGCCAAGAACTTTTAATTATGTATTATATTTACTTAAATCTCTCTCTTTTACAAAGATGACTACCTATTTAATGTGGTTTTTCTTAATGAAAGCTCTTTGTCTAATGTAGGTTTATGCCAATAAGCCTAAACTTAAGGTTCCTATGATTGATGGTGGTCCTCTATTTTAAGTAATTTTCAGAAATGACTCCAAGGCAATGTTCCATGTCAGGATACTTAAGAGCCTGAAATAATTTTGCCTTTCAGAAAGAATTAACCCAATATATGCAAAACTCTACTATTACAAATTAGATTTAATCCCATATAATAGTCTGAAATTTTAATTTAATCATTTTTAATTTGAAACATTTAATAATTTGATTTATGACAAAAATTAAATTGTATAAAATGAATATTTCAATAAATAAATTGCAAACTTTTCCTGCATCAAATTACATATATTTGATCCTGAGAACACAGGGATAAACATTGCTTTATCACTCAAATAAATTTGTGATGATGCGCAGAAACACACCAAACTATAATTTGTACTAAAATTTCTACAAAACTTTCTTTAAATGTAGGAACATTTGAAGTATTTTCAAGTTATTCATGTTATATTTTAAGTACACCTGCCAAGTTCATGTTTTCTTCTAACAGTGTCAAGTGGTTTCCATTCAACTAACATTCTTTAGGTACTATTTCTGCTATAAAATATTTTCTATTCACAGTAATATTTTCCTTTTCCCCAAATACTGATATAAGTATCTTTCTCTGTAGTCCTGTTGCCACAAGTCTGAAATATTCACCAACATACCACTCTTGAGCTCGGGATGGCAGAATTTTAGGTCTCGGCAGTTCCGAGCGGGGTGTTTACGAGAGCCGTCAGGGCTGATGAGGCTTTCTACTTGTCCACTGACTGATTTGAGTGAAGTCATAATTTCTTCAGCGTTGATTTTGAAATCCAGTGGTTCATCTCCATAATATGGGGAAAAGCCACCAGCTTTTTCGCCTCCAATACCAGAGATAGCAACAGCCCCACCATCACAGCAAGGACCAGGGGCGCCAGGTGGTCCAGGAGGGCCTGGTTGTCCTGGGTGGCCCGGGGACCCCTAGGACCAGTAAGAACATACATCATCGAGGTATACTTGTTTGGTCTCCAGTGAAAGAATAGGTTGCTAACCCAAGAAAATATGTTAAAGACAATTAACACCTTGTGACATCATAATTATTTTAATAGAGTATTGAGTTTTTTTAATCAAATGATAAATTTATAATGACTACAATTCATGATCATGAAATTTATTGTTATACTGTGTAAGAATCAGTGGTGTTAGAGCACGTATTTTATTCCATCATGCCTCCTTCTGTGTAAATGATGTCAGTATTATGACACAGGAGATGTCATGTTAGCATAAGAATTCTGGTTCCAGATTTGTCATTAACTTTGTGTCTTTGGGTTGATCATTTTACTTACTTGTGTTTTAATTGCCACATGTGTAACTTGTCAAGTTAATAGTTTTTATTCCACTGATTCCAAAGGTGTGGGATAGAAAGGTATTAAGAATGAAAGTATCAGTAGCAAGAAAGAAATCATGGAAGCTCCTTGAGAAGTAGAATGAACTACACACTGGGTGGATGAAAGGTGGATTAAGGTTGTGAGAATGCAACACACAGAGTCAATAAAGCTACTGTAATAATCCTTACTTGCATGTCTTTTTCCATATGAACAACTGTAAACTTACTTTTACCCACCCTGTATTTGCAAAATGTTTATCATAGTTGTGAGACACAAGTGTGAGATCAACACAGGCAGAGTTCATTTGGCTAAATGGGTTTATGTCTTTATTTTTATATAACTGCTCTCTGATCAAACCATAAAAAAATTTTTTCCCTCCCTGTTGTTACAGTGTGTTGGAAAAAGTCTTAATGTGGTGGAGAATGCCTTAAAGTCATTGTTCATTTTCTAAATCAAGTTGGGTGATTGTATTACATTTAACTCACTATCTCAGTTTTAGAATATTGCAAAGGGGTTCTAAAAGTGTGAAGATTATAGAAAATTTAATGCATATATTTATAAGTGATCTTTTACCTCAGATCCTCTTTCACCTCTGCCCCCTCGAGGTCCTGGTGGTCCGATGGGACCTGGATGTCCACTGGTTCCATCTTTGCCAGGAGGCCCACTAGGTCCAACAGGTCCCTAAAAATTATCATGATATCACAACGCTAGAGTACCTCCCTTCAGTGCAAACAGTGAAAAAATATGGGCCTTCCAGTATCTTTCAGTGGTACTTACTCTGGGGCCTGCAGGTCCTGGACTACCAATTGCACCTTGGTGACCAGCCGCCCCCTGAAAGGAAAGAAAGGGTGAACAAGAATGAAAACTTTAAAAAGGTTAGGAAACCGCACATTTAAGATCAGATCATAAAACATGAGGATCACGATAAAATATAATTTCCTTTTCCTTTAATCTCCCATTGTCTCATGCCAACTATTTCAAGTAAATCCTTGAATCCATTTCTCATCTCTTTTAGCATGTAGTTATAGAAATGAACGTTTTATACAACTGGTGTCTAAAATTTGCCTATCTCATCAGTTCCAATGCACTGAAGGGGATGTTCTAACAAAATGGACGCACTTACTGGAGGACCTGGGGCACCTGGGCTACCAGGGAATCCTCGATGTCCTTTGATACCAGTAGAACCACGTTCACCTGTTTCACCTTTGTCACCACGTAGGCCTTGGGGACCCTTTACAAAAACACATTTCAAATTAAGGTCATAACCACACATACACATTGGAAAAACAAAATAGAATTTATGCCAATTAAGTTCATTTTCTGACACTCTGTTAGTTAGAAATCTCAATAGATACTGTGTACATGGAACAATAAAAATTGTTCCTCCTGTTGTTTTCATTTTGGGCTGATAACTGCATGAAACCCCAATAATTCATGTGTATATGCCTGGCCCCAGGGAACTTTTGGGTCCTGAATTGCTTTCTATATAATTAATGGAAAGCTTAAATTCTGTTCCAGTTATGTATTTTGTCACCCCCTTTTCTTGAACATGCCAGAAGACAGAACATTTTCTACACTGCAAAATGAGTTAAAAAAAGACAAAGAAAAGGCCCTGGCAAGCATGGCTCAGTTGGTTAGATGACATCCTGCAAACTGAAAGGTCGTGGGTTTGGTTTCTGGTCAGGGTACGTGCTGGGGTTGGGAGTTCAGGCCCTGCCTAGTCAGGGCACTTACGAGAGACAACCGATCAATGTTTTTCTCTCTCTCTTTCTCCCTCTCTTCCTCTCTCTTGGGAATCAGTAAAAGGAAAAAAAAACCCACAAAAAAACTTACAGGAGGACCTCGGACACCAGCAGGACCTGGAGCACCAGCAGGGCCAGCAGGGCCCTAAAATACAAATTAACAAACAAACACACAAGGAATTGTTAGTTTACTGATATCATTTTGTTTGAATTAAAAGTTAATAATTTCATTGTGAGGGAATAGTAACATGCCTACTGTTATCGAAAGTTAGTAGGCATTTTCTCCTTCAATGCCCTGTCCTTGTTTATATTGTTACCAGGGACTCTAAACAAACAAGCTGACAAAGTCCTATTAATTCAGCCTTACATTTACTTGGTGAATATACATTTGGTCTGATTAATGCTATTTTGAATTTGAGTAATGAATTCTTCATTGACTACTGTGAGAAACTTCTCATGTATCTTTATTACCACAGTTGCTTATGGAATGACTAGCATAAAAACAGTAAAACAGGCGGTAGTAAATCTTTTGGTTGGCAGATATGACATTCTGTCTTCTACCTACTAAAGTTTTTACTGAGGAAAAATAAAGAAAGATGGTGCTTATTAGAACTCACACTTTCTCCTCTGTCACCATTCTTTCCTGCAGGACCGACAGGGCCAGGTGGGCCTGGGTGACCAGGAGCACCAGGGGCACCAGGAGAGCCATTTTCACCACGATCACCCTGTGGGAAAATTCACAGATCCACAATAAATACAACCAGCAGCCACTGTTTTAATTGCATAAGCCTATTGTACGAGTGTTTTTTATACCTTGGTACCGGGAGTTCCATCACGGCCTGGCAGGCCGTCTGATCCAGGGTTTCCCTGATTAAAGGGAAAAAAAAAGAGAAATGAAATCAACCTCTTTGGAGCCACTCAATTACCATTTAAGCCATATTTTCTCAGGGGGAGTAATATCATTCTAAAGAGGATAAGAATTGGTTCTTGAGAGTAAAAAAATCTTAGATATTATAATGGGTGTGGCCCTTTAAAGGGTGACAATGCCTAAATGAAGTGTATCTGTGGTACAAAAGTTTCATGAAGTGAGACAGGGAGAAATGATTTTTTTAAAAAGTCCAAAAGGGATCCTTAGGGGGGAGATAATAACTAAAACTTCACTAACATTAATTTAAGCTGATAATAGAAATCTACAGTTTAAGGAAAGACTAATCGCAGATAACACATAGCACATTTTCACCCAGAAGGAAAGTTGTAAATTGGGGCTCTCCCTACCCTCAACTTGTTTCTTTATTTAAGCAGAGATCATATTCTTCTTCATGAATGATCATTAATTCAGTACATATTAAGTTACATGAACATTTAAGATTATTCTAATTGTAATAAAAAGAATATCAGTTATTAGAAAAGGAAGGAGAACTTTGGCATGCGGTAATATTTACATTCTTAACCGTTAAGGCCCAATTTGATTCTTGCTTAAATAATTTATCAGATACTGCCCAGCTGATCAGAAATTTCCTAAGAACTAGTACTTACATCTCTTCCAGGTTCACCAGCTGTACCAGCCAGACCAGGAAGACCTTGGGGTCCCGGAGGACCACGTTCTCCACTTTGTCCACTAGGTCCTGGTTTCCCACTTTCACCCTGTGTGAAAAATAAAAGACATTTTTTAAAAACTTAAGCCCATGGAAAAGCCCTGCTTAAATAAATTTTTATTGAACTCGTTCCTACAACTGTCTCCAATGTTCCTAAAACTTTGGACAAGCAAGCTTCTTGTGTTTTCTAACTTGCCCAGTGACTCTGGATACCCCATGGCTGAATAATTTCACTGCTTATCATATTCAAAATACATTCTAATTGGAGATGTAGAAACACACATGGCTATCACAAGAAAAAAAATAATGGTGAGCCATCATGAAAGTTAGACTTATGGTGACCATTACAATTAAGTTACACCGAACATTTGGCTCTACCTAAAAAATATACGCTTACTAGATTTGTTCAGTTTTCAAATACACTTCAATTTTACATTGTATTTTCACTGCAATGTTATATGACAGTTAAATTTAAAGAGGTGTTTGATGTATCAAAATATGAGCCTTTATCAAAATAAAAACAGAATTTTATCACCCCACTTGCTAAATGATACCAACCACTAGGATATTAAGTAATGTTAAGAAAAGCACATCAAGAGTGCAAAATAAAATGAATAACTGTGTAAAAGCTGGCATTATTTCCCCCTTCAACACTCATAATCAACACACTAAAGAATGCTCACAGGTTTCACAAGACAGGCATTTGAGATGGTAAGATGTTTGTCATATTGATTTATTCATGCTTCTGTTCAAGGCTGGTGATCTATGATGTGTATTGTTTTTGTGTTCTGGAGCCTTTTGATAACATTCATGCTTCCCGAAAATGTGAAAATATCAAGAATTTTCATCTTTTACAGAAAACCTTGTTCATTATGTATTTGCTATAGTTAAGTGATCTCCTAAGGCTATCAAAAGAAATAAGAGTCTAGCAATACGAGGACAGCTCACCTTAATGCCTTGGGGGCCAGGGCTTCCTCTAGGACCTGGCATGCCTGGTGGTCCTGCCAGGCCCCGTGCTCCGGTGATCCCTGCGATTCCAAGTGGGCCTGGAGCTCCCTGTGGTGACAGATAATGAAGCCTCATTTCTTCTTCATGTGAGTATATTTTTCTCTATTGAGTTTACAATTAAAAATAAAACTGTCATAAATTAGTAGAGAAACAAATCTACTCACCGGAGGGCCCTGGCTACCAGGTGATCCCTTCTCACCTGGAGGACCTGCATCACCTTTTGGTCCAGAAATCCCAGGGCTGCCTGGAGCGCCATTGCTACCAGGGGGGCCTGGGGGGCCATCCTTGCCTGGAGCACCACTGGCACCAGGGGGGCCTGGGTTACCCTATAAAACATGTTTGAAATTTGAGTATTTTTAATAAAAATGTGAAATTTTTCTTGCCTCTTTTACTTACATTTAAATAACTTTATATAAGATTAATACAATGAAATATAGTTTCTCATCCTTTGCATACATGAATGCCCTTTTTGGAATGTGGTAAAAAAAATCCTTTAAAAAGTACTTACACTACTACCAGGAGGACCAGGAAGCCCACGACCACCAGGAAAGCCAGCAGCACCCTGTGAAATGATAGTATATTTTTGAATTTCAAGAATTAAGTAGACCAAATAATTAACCACCAAAAACAAATATAAAGCACCAAAAATTGTGGTAGGATCTACCTTCTACTCTGAGTCACTTGTGGTTCATTTTTCCTCTTGGAATTTATATATAACTTGTATATGAGTAAGTCATTATATATTTTTATTTTCTATTTAGGGATAAAGCAGTTTTTATACAGATTGATATTAATTAATGCTTTTCAATGAGAATTCATTAAGAGTATCATTACTTACAGGACCACCAGGACTGCCACGTTCACCTTTGACACCCTGAGGACCAGGAGGACCCTATGGGGAATGGAGGTGAAAAGGATTTATAAGAATAGAACCAAAACCAAATTTCGGGCAAAGCATTAAGACTTTGTAGAACAGTAATGCTACCTATTGTGATAATCATTTTGTACATATATCAAATAATTCTGTTGTGCACCTTAAACTTATATAATTTTATATATCAAATGTATCTCAATAAAATGAGGGGAAATACCCACAGTAGAAGTGAGAACATCTACCAAAATAATGCCCCCAAACAAAAAAAGAGTAACTCTAGGGAGAGTTGGTTGACATGATATTTAGAGCCAAGCTTCAAACTCAGAACAATATTCTAATAAAGGTTGTACTTATCACCATGTCAAGCTCTTACAGTATGACATATTAAATTCTTGCTAAACTAAGTGTTTTCCACCAGGAGCCTTAGAGAAAAAGAGAACACTTACAGCAGGCCCAGGACCTCCAGCGAGCCCAGGGGGTCCAGGTGCGCCTCCTTCACCTCTCTCGCCAGGACCGCCTCTTTCTCCTTTGGCACCAGGCTCGCCGTTCTGTCCCTGTGTTCGGAAACAACAGCCTGTGATCTGACATCTTACACAATACACTGGCTTACTGTTACTTATATTCAGAAAATAGAATTACTCAGGGAGAGGGGTGCTGAAATAAAATCAGAAAAGAAGGCTCTTAGAAGACATGGCAAAACAAAGTCATTCCAAGTATTTCTCTGACAAAAGAATATTATCAATGGTAATGGAAAAATATAAAAAAATATATGATAAAGATTATATTTAAAAAAGAATATGATCAAGAAAGCATGGATATGTACATTATTTGTCATAAGGGAGAAAGTGTCTCTGAGAATGTGTTAAAAGTGAACACCAGTAATATCATCTGAGAAAGATGGTGCCTAGTGCTAAATTTAAATGGTATCTTTTTATAATGAAAGAACTTTTAAAATTTCAGAGTGCTTTTATCTAAAAGATGAAGGGTATCACGTTAGCCTCATTAACCTGCCATAAAGTCAGGGCAAGTATTTTTATCTCCACCTTTTGAAGGGTAGGAAGGGAGATGAAATTAAAAAAGGGGGGAGGGTCCAAAATAACCAGATAAGGAATGAGTGGCCGAGGTAAGACTGCATCCAGGCTTGACTTAAACTTCTGTCATTTCTCAGTAAGATAGTGATTCTGGGCTGTATGATATATATATTTTTAAATTACAGTTTACATTTAATATTGTTTTGTATTAGTTTCTGGTGCACAGCACAGTGGTTAGACAAGCCTATACTTTACAAAGGGTTCCCCCTGATAGTTTAGGTATCCACCTGGCACCATACATAGTTATTACAATGTTATTGACAATATTTCCTATGCTATACTTTACATTCCCGAGACTATTTTGTGACTACCGATTTGTAGTTCTCAGTCCCTTCACCTTTATTCACATAATGTTCATACTTACGGGGGCACCAGGGAAGCCAGCAGGTCCTGGAGGCCCCGGTTCACCTCTTTCACCCTGAAGTGAAAAATATCCTTGTTAAGCACAGGGAAGACATCTTTCCACAGGACCCACGCATCATCCTCTATGTTATCATGTCTTTCCTTTAAGAAGGAAGTGTACAAAAGTAACTAGCATAGCCTAGTTTACCATCTGAAGACTTTTCAGTGTTTGAACAAAATTAGTAGTGAACAACACCAGAACCATTGATTCCTTCTTCCTCTGACTGTGGTATTATTTGCACGATAAATAGCTTGAGAATTCTGGTATATTGGACACATTTAATTGTATAACTTTTAAAATATGTGAGGATTTAAAAAATATGGTAAAAAGGGCTGGGAAATCAATAAATCTATAGAATTACTTAAAAACATTTCCTATATATCTCTCCTGAGTCTCAGACCCAGAAGGCAGAGAACCTTAGATCTAAAGGGAGCCTCAGGCAAAGAGTCTATAGATTTAGGAAATACTCATTTACCAATGTATATGACTTGTGCAATTTTTGTATTTTTTCCAAAATTACTTAGTAAAGACGGCATGATTTAAAAATTTTTTTGTGAATTTTGGATTTGATAACTTTAACTTTTGTTGCATGTCACATGACTTCTAAAGACAGTATTCCACCACTGAGACTCAGGCACCATACATAGTTATTACACCAGAACCCTTAGGGCTACTAGGCAGAATTGCGAAATATAAGTAGTCACTACCTGTGTGGGGTTAAAAAATATGTTGAAAATGTCTTTAACACTTACAGGACCGCCACGAGGACCAGCTATACCCGGAAGTCCAGGGGCACCACCTTCACCCTTTAAAAAGAGGAAAACAGAAATTCTCATCATCCCAAAAGCCAAAAACATTTTCTTTTTGTTTCTAAATAGTGTTAAGTGTTACCTTATCTCCAGGTGGACCACCTGGGCCAGGGGGACCAATGGGACCAGTAGGACCCTAAAGAAAACAGAAATATATTTTTAATTTTGAAATAAAGGTATTATTTTTCCTATTAATCAGACAGAGAACATATAGACATATTATTTTTCTAATAAACTAGATAACATGATTTCTTTTATGATTTGAATGGTATTTTCTTCAGTGTGTTAATACTTTAGAGCTTAGTTAATATAAGAGTCTGTGGAATGATTCTAAAGGACTATAAGATTCGATGGAAATCTATCAATTCATTTTTCTTTCTATGGCAGAAGGTAAATAAAATGTGACATAAGATCTTACAGTCATAACTTAAAAATTAAAATATTGCTTTATTCAACTGCTTATAATTCAAAATGTACCATTTTACTGCTCAAAATATCATTGCACATATAAAGCTTCCAAACTGACATTTTCAGATATTAAAGTTTTTCTTATTTACATAAATTAAAGATTTGGTTATTTTTAAAAATTAGATGATGGTTTACCCGTCTAGTGTGTCAAATGTGAAGTATTTATGATTTTTTCAAAGTAACTGCTGTAAATATAATATCTATGTAATAGCTTAGTCTTCATGTTCATTTAGCATGTTTATTATATAGATATGACTACATCTAAGAGATATTTGCTAATGTGAATAGAATTGATTATAATGTTTGTTTTTTTCTAATATTTATTTTGAAATAGTTATAGATTCATGGAAGTTTGCAAAGAAACATACAGGAAAATCCTGTGTGCCTTTCTCCCACCTTCCCACAATGTTACACCTTACACACTGTAGCACAACATCAAAACCAAGAAACTGACACTTGGACAATCCATAGGACTCGCTCAGGTTTCTCCAGTTATGCATGCCGTCATTTCTGTATGTGGCTCTATGTAATTTTATCACATGTAGCCCTGCATGACCACCATAATAATCAAGATACTCAAAAGGTACAGTCATCATATGACTCCCCGCTGTCACCTCACTACAGCTACAACCAACTCCCTCTCCCCCATTCCTGATTCCTGGCAACCATAAAGCTGTTCCACATCTCCATGTTATGTTATGTCACAATGTTACATGAATGGAATCATGCAGTAAGTATCTTTTTTTATTTGACTTTTTTAATTCAGTATGATGCCCCTGAGGTCTGTATAAATGGTTGCAGGTATCAATAATTTTTCCTTTTCATTGTTAAGTAGTATTCCATGGTATGACTTTACCACAGAATTGTAGTGTTTTTTAAAATCAAAAAGTTCCTTCATGAGCCGTATTGATTATTTTGGATTTTAGTGACTCACTATGACTTTAGCTTATAATCTTTATCGTACCTTTGGGATTTTCCATTCTCAAGTCACTGTTGAATTGTCAGGTAGAAAGAGATATAAATTAGAAATTTTAACTATCAAAATATGCCCAGAAGGTAGCAAAGTATGGTCTAACTTACCATGAAAAGATTTGGGAAAAAACGGAAGTCGAGGTGAGGAAACTATTGTACTTCACATACAGATAAGACATGTTTCTCCCCAAAATGAGTACTCACCCTGGGACCATCTTTCCCTGGAGCACCATCAGCACCTGCACCGCCTGGGTCACCCTGTCAAATAAAAGCCAAGGTCATCAGCTTAGGAGTATCCTCAACGAACATCTGCCAAGAAGAGGAGCAACCGTCAAGATTTTCTGTGATATATGCAATATATTAAATGTTCTGATTAATAGTTGCTCAAGGAATATATAACATTTTTACTTACTATAAAATGATAACATTAATTTGGAAAGCAGATTGCTTTCCAGTGGTGGTGTTTTCCTTGAATCTACAAAGTCTGTTTTGTTACACAATTAACAGAAGGTTACCTTTTCGCCCTTTGGACCAACACCTCCAGGGCCTCCTCTTTCTCCAGGCATCCCTTGCAGACCAGGAGTACCAGCAGTGCCAGGTGGCCCAGGGGAGCCAGGAGGGCCCTAAAATTAAAGGAGAAATAATAAAGCACAAGAAGGAAATGCAATGCATTTGGTAAAACCTAGGGGAATTGAATTAAGTGACATTTGACCTTTCCTCCTGCAGGGCCAGGCGGGCCAGCTGCTCCTTTTGGTCCCCCAGGCCCTGGTCCTCCAGCAGGTCCCCGCTCACCAGGGGCACCAGGATCACCCTGGAGGAGGAAAATGTAATGTTCCTGTTAGAAAACCCAATGCTAAAAATAAACCCTAAACATCCTAAACTGTATTGTTTTGATGCAGACCACCAGGTTCTTAACTTATATTTTTGAACCATTTGGAAATTTTGATAAAAACATTTGATCAACTGAATGGGAAAGGAAAACTTGAAGTTAGCCTAAACAAGGAAATTTTGACACCTGATCTGATGTGCTAGCTTTGAAACTATTACAATGATTTTTTTTTCACAGAAGCAAATTTTTAAGGTTCTTCTACCACAACAGGTTTTTTAGAAAAATATATAGAATCAATGTACTGGAAAGATTTTTCTTTGAAATTTCAGGCCCATAGTTGATTCTGTAGTGTTTATTAATGTCAGAGTACTTGATTTTCCCAATGAAGCAAATTTACTGTATTCAAAATGTCTTGAGTTACCCTAAGTGCATTCGCCAAACATTTATAATATTGTTCTTCTTAAAAAGAGTGTTTTGGTATAATATACTAAAAATGTGTCACTAATAAATTGCTCTATAACATGTTGAGACATTAGAAAATAAACTAAAATATTTACCTTGCCTCCTGGAGTTCCAGCTGCACCAGTTTCACCTTTTGGACCCTAGGAAATTGACATTTTATGATTAGGCCTATATTAGAATGTATGTTATATAAATATATGCAATACACATTTGACTTGTTTTCATCCTGTACAATTTGTCAAATCTCAAGCCATGTACTCTTTCTTTAGTTTCTTTTATTCTATAGTAAAATTCAAACAATGTAATAGTTATGATTGAATAATTTTTCTGTTTTATTAATGAATATTAAAATTCAGACTCCATGGCATGAGAAAATGCAAAATTTAATAGTTAATAAATGATTACAGTTTATTCTTTTGGTTTCTGAGTTATGAAAAAAATGACATGCAACTTACTGGTTCACCAGGTTTTCCGTTTTCTCCTGGAGGACCATTGGTTCCAGGTATGCCCTACAAAGAATCATATGTATTGTGCAGTCACTTAAAACATTGCTTACAAAAGAGCTATCATTCATGTTTCTTTAAAGTCTTAAAAAATGGTTTGAATGCTCTTTTCTGAGATAAAAAACTTGTGACTTTTAAAATCCAAAGATAGAGATGTGATAATCATGTCTAACAATTCAGTGTTCATTTCCTTCTATTCTTTCTGTTTATAAAATGAATTGATGATGATGGTAAGATGGATTTAGCGATATAAATTTAAATTCTAATGAAAAAAGTATAAACATAGAATTATGTGAACTTTATTTTTTAGTTATTAATTATGCCTGTCTATTCACATTTTCTATCATTTTATTTCAAGGTAGAACGCAGACCCAGAAATTTTAAGCCTAAGATGAATTATAATCTATTGGTGTCACAAAAAATTAACAAATATAGCTATTAAAGGGAAGTACTTAATTGTCTGGTAGGAGCAGATGCTCAATGACAATTTAAATAACACATTCTTACTTGTAATCCTTGTGGACCAGGGGGTCCTACATCTCCTTTGTCACCACCTGGCCCCTAGGTAGAAAAATGTAATGAGTTCCTCCATTTTAAGATACCTTTCATATTTAGTTTGCACAGTTTTCATTTCAACAGGCCAATGGTTTAATTTAAAAATTAGTGGTGTGAAAGGAGGGTAAAGTCTGGACTGTGGAAGTGATTCAAGGGAAACATACACAATATAAAGTTTACTTAATGTCAGCATTTGGCAAGGTAGGTAACTAAATAAGCAAGGATAACAATTGCTTTGATGAATTACTCTGATATAGTATCAGAGATTATGTAATTCCCAAAGTCCCAAAGTCATCCCTCTGCCCCCATCCCACACACCTCCATATGCAATTTATGTGAGTAAACTTACCGCAGGTCCAGGGGGTCCTGGAGGTCCAGTGTCACCATTCTTTCCAGCAGGACCCTAAAGAGAAAAGCATTTAAGGAAGTAGAGAAAAGTCATAGGGTTGGAGATAAATGCCTGTATTTTAAGGCTGGAAAGAAGTTGATGAAAGCTACATACCTGAGGGCCAGCACCTCCAGGGGGACCTCGTTCTCCATTTTTGCCAGGAGCACCCTAAAGACATGGCCAATATTTACTAATTATCAAAAGGAAGTAATTCATTATATTGTTTCCACAGAGTTTTGACCTGCCTCTTACACACACACTCACACACACCCATAACCAAAAACTACTTTCTATAACTAGGTTTCCATGAATGTTGCCACTTTTTCACAAGAACTCTACCAAAAAAATATTTCAACTCCCTTCTCACATGGTGTTTTGATTTTCCTATGTTCTTCTGTGTTTTGAAGCAGAGGTCAAATTTTGGCCATTTCTGCACTCCCATATGGAAAGTAAAAGGCTTTCTGTCAAATAGTTATTGAAGAAATGAAGTCAGGAACTCACATCATTTCCTTTAGGACCAGGGAAACCCATGACACCAGGCTGACCCCGGGAACCAGGTGGGCCTGGAGGACCTGGGTGACCAGTTTCTCCTTGACTTCCCTAATGAGAAAAAATTACATTAATAGAGGTTTGATAAAATATGATCAAAATATATAATATGCATATCAAGGCTCTAAAATGTACACCAAGGCGAGGTCCAGCCATGCATGTCATTATTCACTGAGCTTGTAAAATGAGATGTGAAGCGTGTACATACGGGGGGCCCTGGCTTTCCATCGCTGCCTGGTCCTCCTGGGTTTCCGGTCACACCCTACATTGAAAGAGTCACTCAGGTATTTTAAAAATAATTTTAAAAACATCCATCCACCTGTAAAACTTTGAGATTTCCACTTACATATGAAGCCGCATATATGCACACATTTTTTTCTGCCAGTAAAGTGTCTTAGTCAAAGTGTTCTATTCTCGGTTCTTTTAAAGCCGATACTAGCTTAAGTTTTCTTTTAAAAGTTTTTCATTTTGTTGTGAGCCTATAAATGGTGTAGTTTGATTAAGATGACTTTGAACCTTCCTAATTTGCCTTTTTCTTCCCTTAATAAATAGCAGTGTTTCTCTTTACCCTTTGTCCTGGAGTTCCAGGGGAGCCGTCTCGGCCAGGCTCTCCGGCAGCTCCTCTGGGCCCTGCGGGGCCTGGAGCACCGCGCTCCCCGGCGGGACCCTACATGGGAAAATGAATAAACAAATACATAAAAGAGCCTTAATTGACCTAGATATTGACAATATTTTGGTTACAACTAGAGAACTTCATTTGGTCTCTTAAAAAGAGCTAGTGTGCCCTGGTTGGTGTGGCTCAGTGGATTGAGCACAGGCTTATGAACCAAAGGGTTGCTGGTTCAGTTCCCAGTCAGGGCGCATGCTTGGCTTGTGGGTCAAGTCCCCGGTTCGGGGTGTGTGAAAGGCAACCAGTTGATGTATCTCTCACACATCCATGTTTCTCTCCCTCTCTTTCCCCCATCCTTCCTATTTCTCTAAAAATAAATAAATAAAACATTTTTTAAAAAAGAACCAATGTGTTGCTGACATGTTCAGTACAAAATCACCATTAACTATGAGCTGGATTGTTACATTTAAAATATTTTGAGGCAACTTTGATAAACATCACACATTTAAAAAGACGGTATTTAGTGGCTTAAAAATATATTTCCATGAATATAAAGTTAAATATCTTTGATGGTACAAAATCATATTTGCATGGTAAAATGCAAATATACTATATAAAGTTTTCAAAGAACTTTTAGGCATGAGGCTGAGATAAATAGTTCCCAGCTGACAGGTAAGTTAAAGGATTCACAGAAAGGTAAATCGACTTTAGTTACAAAGGTAGGAAGATGGCTCCTCAAGGGCTGGAATCAATGTTTTACACTGGGCATTACTTTTTTTGAAAACTCTATTATATTCCTTAGAGATATTTAGGTTTTAATTATGGGAAACTGTATAGAAGAATATACCTGTTTGGAGTACTAGCATTTATGAAAATAGAAACTCATGTTTTCTACCTTTTCTCCTGGAGGGCCATTTGGTCCAGCAGGTCCTCGAAATCCAGGTTGACCCTGGAAATTGTAAAAGGCAAATATTTCAGGCCAAACATTAAAACTTTTCATAATTCTTGAATGGCAATAGAGATATTTTCATGTTATAAAATGCTTCAAAACAATATATGGGATTGGGTATTCATCTTACAGAAAATCATGGTTGCTTCACCCTGAAGGTGAAGTTCTAGGTGGGTGACAGTGATGTTGTTTTCCTTTTAGGTGCCCATGGAAAACATACCCTTTCTCCTGCAGCTCCTGGAGGTCCATTCCCACCAGGTTCTCCAGGTGAACCATCTTTGCCATCTTCACCCTTAGCTCCTGGAGTACCTGGGGAACCAGCTTCACCCTGAGGAAGAATGTCAACAAAGGTGTAGCCACTGAATTAGATTACAAAATTCTTACCTGTTTATTTTCTAATTGTGCTGTATTTTTCTAAAAGATAGCCAAACCTGTTGGGGCAATACTTACACGTTCACCGCGTGGTCCTGGCTCTCCTTTGGCACCATTCTTACCGGGTTCGCCCTAAATGAAATAAAATATTGACTTAAGAAATGGAGAATAGACTAACAAAATTATCCCCAGTAACATTCAATTATAAAATGAGAGTGAAATCCACATAAACACAATTGAACAAGAATAAAATGCTTGCTGTTTATGTTTCTATTCTTAAAATAAAGCCACGCTTTTCAGGCAACAAAGGAAAAATAGGTAACTTACTGGAGCACCTCGCTGTCCAGGAATGCCGTTGGTACCAGCTGGTCCTGGGGGCCCCCGAGCTCCTGACAGTCCAGGAGCTCCAGGAATGCCAGCGGGCCCCTAAAAACAACCCAAAAAGATAAGCATTAGCCAAACTTGAACTTTCTTTTCTGAATAGCTAACTTAAGCATCACAAATGTATTGTCATGCAAAATAAAGGGAGCCAATAACATGTGTGGGGTGAGATGAAGGTGAAGGGTAAGGAGTGAGGGGTGGGGCATCTTACCATTTCACCTTTACCACCAGGACTACCACTACTCCCAGGAGGGCCCTAAAGGGGAAATAAAACATATTGATAATAATATAAATAGTACATATGTATTAGAAGTTGTTTATAGATTTGCAAAATAAATTTATTGGTAGGTATTTTGTTTCAGAGGTGATTCCTCCAATTATAGCACAACACATAAAAAGTAGGCGAAATATTATCATCTGAATAAATTAGAGATCATGCAGAATTGTACGGAATTATTAAATAAACAAATAGAAGAGGTTCAGTCTGTTTCTTTTATGAATTTTTTATTGGTGACTAGTTTAGGGCATCTGCTTTTAATGATCAAAAACATACCTTCTAATTCATTCTGTGTCTTAGAAATATTAAACTTGTAAATCCTAGAAGAGTGCAAGCCTCAAAAACTACCATTTTCAGTACCAGTCAAATCTGCATTTGTCACATTAGAGTCATTGCGGAGCACTAAGGAAGGTTTTATTTCAAAAAAGCAATTTCAATTAATAGCAATATTAGAACATACGCTTTCATGATATAAGGGTAACAACGCACTCCCTCTCAATAGCCATGTCTGCTACTTACAGGAGGACCTGGAGCACCAGCATGTCCCTGAGGTCCAGGTTCTCCTCTTTGTCCAGGGGAGCCACTTGTACCAGGAGATCCTGCAGGTCCAACTTCACCCTAAGGGATAAGCCATGAATAGTCAGTCTCCCTTGCCATTTCTAATCTCTTAGCCAATTTACTTTCAAGTCCTATTTAAACCTGTCTCTCAAAGACTGTAGTAGAATGACTATACATAATCTCTCTAAGGGATGTCTATACACACTCTGTGAATCATTAATCATAAAGGCAGAGAAAAATGGTAACTTTATGTGTGACTGTGTTATCTCTGTGTTCCAGAAAATGACTGGGAGAAGGGAAATGGCATCAGAAGAGATGTCAGGACAGCTGAATGTCAGGTATAAGATACCTTGGAATCCAGCAAAAGGGTAAAAGGGGTCAAACACAAAATTACAAAAGGGGACAAGGTTTCTAGTGGTATGCACAGCAATAAAGTATACAGGCATCATATTATAAAGTTGAACATCTGTATTAAATTTATGTCATTATTAAACCAATATTACCCCAATAAGTTTAATTTTAAAAAAGAATATGACTTTAAAGATCTGTATAGACAGAAGATATCCACTTGACTGTAAAAAAATTATCTTCAAGAAGCCATCCAATAATTTGGTTGTCTCCAAGGTATACTTTATATTCTTCTGTAGAAATACATGTTTACCTTAGCACCAGGGGAACCAGGGAATCCAGCAGTTCCAGGGGGACCAGGTGGACCCTGAAAAAATTAAATACCATTTCAAGAGCTCTGAATCGAGTACACAAAAGCTAAGCTACTAGTAAATAATAAACATACACAATATAGAAGACAATTATGCATATAAAAATAGTATTTATCATTTGTGGATGAATATTAGGTGGGGAACTAATGTGGTAATATAAAAAGGGAGTAAAATCTAAAGTTAAAAAATTTGGTCCTCCCTCTGTTCCAGACCTCTGCCACAAATTCTATGACTTTATGCAGGTTACTTAGCCCTGAGCGCTCATTTATGAAACAGAGCTAACATTATTGTCTACTTTAGTTGTCATGTCCGATACTGGCTATTAACTAACACTGTAAACACCACACAGATGTTAGCAATTGGACAAGTATGAATATCAGAAGTTTGTTTATGGGCTTAGTATTTCCAATTAACTGATTCTAGATTTTTTATTTGTGGGTTCCGTGTCCTTTTGAGTCAGATGTTTATGAACAAGGCTGAGTTTTGGGTCTCCAGTCCCTATCATTCCAACATTCCATAACCCACAACCGCTCATTGCCCCGAAGCAAACAGGGTTGGAGAAAACATTACTCACCGGTTGTCCATCACTTCCTCGGGCGCCGTCGTTGCCTCGAGCCCCCTAAAAAGAGCAGTTTGTCTTAAATGCCTTCCTAATTCTGAGAGTCTGGGGACAAGTAACATTTTGACTCAAGTTCTCACTCAGTTGAGTTCATTTTTCCTTGAATCTATTAAAATCTGCTTACTGATTACATATGTTTTAAGTCAAATTGTTAAAACCCATCCGTATAACAATGACTTAACAGAAGCATTGGGTTTTGTATTTTACAAACTGTGAGTTAATAGCTCTGTAACGAATGCAAAGTTAATACTTAAAAAAATATATCCTCAACAGGGATAATAACTATAAAACACTTATTTCCCTATAATTATGACTAAAATTTTATGGAGGTGACTGTAAGTGCGATATTGAGGAAAAGCAAGTTTTCAGCAGATCATCACAGCCCGCAAAGCTGGCTGAGATGTTTTGTGACTCTGGGCTGTTCCAGTGCTAACGGTGCTAGCAGTACTCACTGCGGCTCCAGGAAGTCCTGGCCGCCCTCTCTCACCAGGAGCCCCTCTTGGACCCTACAGAATAAAATTGAAAGTATGGTTATACTCTAAATTTGAGATGCCTAAGAACAGTTGCTGAGGGAGCAAGGCAGCTTTGGGATTAGATGGAGGCTAATAGTAAAACTGAAATTATGTAGGAAACATAATTACCATGGGTCCAGGAGCTCCATTTTCACCAGGAAGGCCATTTTCACCCTAGAAACATAAAATATATTATCATCGTATATAACAGGAAGAAAATTTTTAGCTTTTTAATCATAGCATATTATGAAAAATATTATGGAACCCAACAAAAAGATATACATTTTAACAATATCAAATTTTTGTAGCATTTTTTATTTACCAGAAATCTCAGTTTCTGTATTTTAAAAACTTGTGGACTAAGCAGAAGAAATTAATGAGTAACTCAGAGATGTTCATTCACTTTTAATATAGACAGTTCAAGATATCAGCTTTCATGGAAACTTCAACAGAACATCACAATTAGTCATGACTTATAATGCAAAATTCAGGTAAATTTCAGAAAAAGTAAGATCCCAAAATATAAATCTTAAACATAGCTATAACAGGTAAACACATTTACTACTTATGAAAGTATGATAGTATTGTAACTCACCTTTAATCCGGGAGCACCTGCTTCACCCTTTTCTCCGTCTCGTCCATCAAAGCCCTGTGAAGTGTATAAAAATAGTAAAAATATTAAAGTCTACTAATAATACAGAATGCTTGAAAGTTTTACATTGAATTTTTTGTTACTAGTTTTCCACATAACAATATTTTCAACATTAATGTAAATAATTTAAAACTCCTTTAATTAGATTGAAGATGTTTGACATTGATTTTATAGTAAAAAACTTGACTAAATTATAATTTAGTCCAATTAAGATGTTGCCTTAACTGTAGAGCAGCAAATATTGGTTTCATAGATTTTATTTATATTAAGTTGATAAATTTTTGGCTTAGTTGGTTGAATCTACCTAATATTTTATGTGGAATAAAACTGCTTAATTCTATCTGTAAATCATATTGACTAAGTCAATGAATACACATAACTATTGCATTCTTTTTTATGACAGCCATGATAAGAAAATTAAATTATTTTTTCCTTAAGTCTTTTATGCACTTAGAATCAGCTTAATTACTTTGTATAAAATAACTAGTTTGTTATTCGAATCAACCATTTTCGGCACATACTCCATGCCCAATAATATTGGTTAGGCAAGTACACATTGCCAAATGAAAGAGTTTATAGTTAATTCAGAAACTCTACTTACTCTATGTCCTTTCATACCAGGGAAACCAGGCATGCCAGCTGGACCTTTCATACCCTGAAATTAATGAATAGAAAAGCTTTTAATGAAGCTTCAAAGAGAATCACAATCTAGTAGTAAAATGCCTTCTATTTTAAAGTTTAGTACAATTTAATTACGTAATAATTTCCAAGCTAAGATCATTGTGATTGCTCCAACTAATTCAGCGGTTGCTGAAGACTTACTGGGGGCCCAGGCAATCCTCGCTCTCCAGTTCGGCCGGGTCTTCCTGATTCCCCCTGTGTAGAGAAATAAAGAAGACATGAGTGGTTGTCTAAGTGAAAACACATTATAGCCAATTAACAAACTGGTTAATTTGCATTTTTCTCACCAAGAACTCATGAAAATGGTTGGGTTAAACATATAACTGTGAGATTGGTTTTCTTAACAGAAGGATTAAGGACGGCTTTTCCCGCTTTGATGTAAACTTATGAATAATGCAGGTCCCTTTCATCACTGAATTATTATGACCATCTTTCAGTCTATTGAGAATAATTTGTGATAAGAAATGAAATGTGATGGTGATTGCAGAGGCGGGGGATGTAAGGGGGGGAAGAGGGTAATGGGAAAAAAGACAATAAAAATAAATTAAAAAAATAAAATCAAAAAGGGAAGAAAAAGTAGCGACATAGTCACCGGTTAAATCTTCTTGACAGAGTCAAGAAGCACATTTGTGAGTTGTGCTAGTTTGGAATCTAACAAACGGTGTATGTAGTTATGCCAAAACTATATTGATATTTAAAGATTAATATGAGCTAAAATACCATTAAGATATTAACAACTTTTGAGTAAGGGTTTTTCTCTCTGAGATTGCAGCATGTGGTATATGCTATTTAGAATATGCTAAATTGAATCTTGCCTGAATCCCCATTCAATCCTTAAAAACTTACATCTTTTCCAGCAGGACCAATAGGACCCATAGCACCAGGAGGTCCAGGAGGGCCCTGAAAATAAGGAAATAAAAAACAAATAAATATATAGATTTTTATGTTACAGGTCAATCTGTTATTACATATTATATGCATTACTGGAAGCAACCTCCTTTTAGAAAACACTCTCAGTATTTCTTGTCAAAAAAATGACACATTGAGTTAGTATTGTACCTATATTATATCAAGATTTTACTCTTTGTTAAATTTATTGTTAATGAAAATTAAAAATATCATGCATCTATGTTTTATATCATATGTATGTATTTATATACTTAGATGCACTTCTACATTTTTGAGATATTGAATATTTAATTACATAGGTCTTTCCTATTATTTTTAATAGGAAATTTTCCTATTATTTTAAAAATTAAATAACTTCACCCTACTTGCTTATTTACACAGTATGTTTTCTTGGAGAAGCCTATTAGGTTAGGTTTATTTCTAGTAAATTAAGTTTTAAAAATTATATATCAGAAGAGTAGATATGAAGGTGAACTGAGTGGCTACGGGAAAATTAAATCTACATTTAAAAGACAGAGGATTTGTAACCACACCAGTTAAGTGGACTATTGTGATGGTTAATTAGCCAGAGATTTCCTAGAAGAAATAGTGTCCTTAAGATATTTAAACCATTAAGCGAATACAAAAGATCTGTGAAATCCATTCAATTATCATTAAAATACCATTTATTATCACAAATTGAAAGCATAAACTTTATACTTTGTAGGAACCTATGGTTATATTTTAGAAAATGAAGGCAGTTTCTATACCGAATTTTCAATTGACTATATATCGATGGAATTGTTACTCACCGCAGGACCAGCTTGCCCAGGTTCACCGGGGGGACCTTGGTATCCTGGAGAACCCTAGTGGGTAGAATATTATGTAAATATTTTTAAAGTAACTTAACCTGCATATCGTTCACTTACATTTGGAAGACAGTATAAAAATCAATATTTCTAGGTATCGTAATCAAAGTTTATTCCAGTTTACAAAGATTGAAACTGAGATTTTTCAGATCAGAATAAAGTTAATGTATTTCATTTCATTCACTTCATTCCATTGAAACTAAATTGTTTCAAACTTAGTCATGTTGCCTGCAAATTAAACATGTGGTTTAATTTTATCAAAGTTTTAATTTTTAATAGTTGTTGTTGGAAAGGAATTAAATATGAAATTCAACATCTTTGCAGGAATGATATTTCTTGGTTGTGACTTTTATACTCAATTGGGAAAGCATATGCTGAAGTGGCTAAATTACAGCAGGATCTGTATGAACTTGATTTACATAATACGTGTGAAGAAGAAAACACCACCGATGGCTATACATACTTACAGGAGAGCCAGGATGACCAGATGCACCAGGGGGACCAGGAGGGCCTGGGGGACCCTGGAATGTAAATTTGAAGAATAAATACAAAATAAATACATCTGAAACTCACTTTATTGGAGCATCAAAGAGTGGCCTTTGTTTAGGAATGATACTGATATCTTTTAAAATGTGAACAACCGACGTTATTATATAATAACCATTCATGGGTATTTTATTCATTTTATTGTATTTTATTATAATTATTTACAATGACGATATTACCAAAATGTCATTCTAAATGAAATTCCTGCACAATCAACAAAAATTGTTTGTAAATATTATAAAATGTTGGCCTGAACCCCCAAATGGAGATTCAAAATTGGAAAAAATACATGCAAAATGCTATGACAATCCCTTCAATGTTAGGATACTGGTACAGGTGAAGAAAGTATTTCCTTTCCTTTTTCCTACTGTAGAAAAAGAGTTATCTGCACACTGTACAACCTAGTTTCTAAAGATAATGGTGTAAATCAACCAAAAATTTCTTAACTGCATAACTGAGTTATGTAGACATAAAGATTTATATGTACATATGAGAATCATCAATATGATGAAATGCAATTGTAATCAATTGACATTTTTCAGAACTATAGATTCAACTAGAAAACGTTCAATGTTGTCACCTATTTTTGAAAGACTGTTAATAAATTTATAAAACTAAGTGGTAAATTAAATTTTCTCTTGCAACTGCTTTTCTGGAATGTTAATTAGTGGCTTTTTAGGTTTCTTAAAATAAAAACTGTATATCTGATTTAATAATAGGATTCATCATATGAAAAAAGCTGAGTGAGACCAGATGCTAACATAGTTAAAACCATTCTTCTGGTTTTAAAAGATAACTTCCCCCCACCCCCCAAAAAAATCATGGCCTCTAAAATGTTAGAGATTGGTACAATTCTTTGTTTGCAATTTACTTTATGTGAATTTTAATGTTCGTTCTTTAACTGCTCATTTGTATTTGTTAGTTAAAATTTTGTCCTTTCTCATTTTAGAAATCACAAATATGGAGTCCAGTGATCAGAGCATCACTCCTCTGCAGTCCCCGAGAGGACAGCATCATGTTTCGTTTATGCTCATGTACCTTCCCCTGCAGTGAAATGCTAATCTTTCCTGGTGCTGGTCCTGAAAGGCTGTCTACAACCTGGTCATTCACATGGGACACCATGTATCTTGTGCCCATGCCCAGGTTTCAGTGATTTTTGCTATTTTCTTCTATAAACCCCTTGAGTACAATGGGAATGGCTATTATTATGGTAGGTGAACTTAAAGACTTGATGAATTCTGGAAGCAATTGTATTTGATTCCAGGATTAAAGGTGAGATAGGTTGTGTTATTGGACATTCATCACTAATTAATGAAAAGACACTGAAAGAAGATTCTGAAAAACTTACGTGAGAAAGAGAAAAAGAGGATGTAAAAAAATAACAACATTTGGTTAATATAAAGAATACATGAGCGTGAGGTCTCAGCATGAAGGCAGGTGGGCCTCACTATTATAGGTGGTTGTATAAGGAAGAAACAAGTGGGCAAACAGTCATGAAATGAGAGGTGGTGAGGAAAAAATTAGGGTAGAAGGATCATGATAATCCTACCATTTTCTTCCCCAGCCTTAATGGAGGACGAGTTATTTTCTACAATTGTGTTATAATGTTATATCACTAGGACAACCATTCAAGATTTAACAAAGTGGAAGACTAATTAATGCTCTAAAATGCTGAAAAGCACTTGTACATACAGCGGGCCCGGGAAAGCCTGCGAGTCCTGCTCCTCCTACTCCAGACTTGACATCGTAGGATTCAAATTGGGGAGAATAGTTCTGCAGCAAAAAGACCAGACAGATATGATCATTTTGATATACAAATCATAGTGTTGTTTTTTTTTTAAAAGCATTTAGAGGTGCATGCGACACCTACTACTCACTGAGAAAAGCTTTCTGCATGCCAGAGGATGTGATATATATTATTTATCTTGCGTATCCTGTCTCGCTGTAGCTTTAGGTATTCTACAGAAATAGTTGCCATGTACTCCACAAATCATTCAACTTACTACATGCAATATTAATCCCAAATAATTTGTTCTTAAATGCTCTTACCCAAAATATTATTTCTAAGCGATACCCATAGTACTAGAAACACAGGATCATAGACTGTTTGAGGCCGAAAGAGCTTTTGGAGCATGTATAATCTGACCTCATTTTGAGCAGAAAAATGAAGTCATTATTTTCCTAGCAGTTAATGATACAAGTAAAATTTATATTCGCTGGCTTTTGGTTAGTGTGAGGAACATATTCACCCCTAAACAAATATCTACATAGAATATAAGCAGATGAATAAGAGAAAGGCTCCTGTGCTTATAGGATTTCCTTGGAGAGATTATTCTATTTTGAATTGTAGGCTTAACAATGGGTTCTCTTTGATACCAGAATGAGAATTATTTAGATAATATCCTTTGCTTCCTGTTGAGTTGATGTTTGAAATTTTTTTAAAACTTACAGTAATTTCTGTATGTGTTTTCAAATTTCTCCTTACTCCAATACAATAGAAATTTTGTTTTGTTTATTTGTTTGGTTATTTGTTTTACATGCAGAGTTAGTTCATCGCCATGCTTTTCAAGAGGAGCAGGTTGTGCTGTGAAGGTTTGGCAAGAGTGAATACATAGTATGAAAAATTCTGTTGACTTGAAGTCAGTAAGGAGTGTCAACAGCTCTTCAACTGCTTTTTGTTCAAACTCTAAGATGCTTTACTGTTTGGCTTATCAGGGAAATAGGCACAGTTGCCACAATTCCTAAATTCTCTAGGTTGATTGCTTTGGAAGTCGATGGTTCATTTCTCAAACATTATGTATATGTTTTGTGTCTGCTAAGAAGCTGGGAAATTTTGCAAGGATATAGTAGCAATGGCATTAGCATTATGAGGAAGAGTAAATACTTATAAGACACTTAGAATAGTGCCCAACACTTATAAGTACCAAATAAGAATTTGTTAAATATATAAAATTAGAGAATAGATATAAGGTACCCACAAAAGTGAGAAGCAATATAGGCTAAAGAAAAGGAAATAAGTAGATATTTTAATGGAGGTAACCTTTTGTCCAGGAATTTATTACCTGACCACCAGGAGGGCATGATTCACAGATCCCAGGGGGGCCTGGAGAACCAGGGGAACCCGGCTGTCCTGGAATACCAGGATCGCCATTTCTACCAGGAATACCCGGAGGGCCCTAAAAAATTTCATAGATAAAAATTAATGAAGCAGTGAAAAGTCCTAGTGTCTCAGAATCATTATCAAACTGTAGCTTCTCTGCTTTATGATATGAGGAATAAATATAAGTAATATATTTTCTTGGGAATATATACCCTTTAAACCAAATCATATGAATAATTTCATTTTCATTTATTCCATTGTTATCGACCTTTATTTTCTTTTTCAAACTGATAATGGAGATGAAGACATATGGAATTTGGAGAACTTGAATCTTTACGTGTACAATCATGGATTCTTAATTTATTTTGCATCATTATTTAAATATGTGCTACCAAAGGAAATGTATAAATAATAAAAGTTTAAATATAAAAAAGCTATTAGGAAAAAAAAAAGCAAACCACTTAGGAAACTAATTTCATTCCATTGAAGAATGTTTACTTACTGGATCTCCTTTGGGGCCTTGAAGTACATGACCATTAGGAGGGCGAGTAGGCTAAGGAATAGAAAAGGTGCGGATTAAAAAGACATAGGGACAGCTTTTCCATGAAGTGTGTCCTAATTTGCATATTTATTTCTTACCCTAAATTGCATCCAATCTCTAGTTTTAAACCAGAACATTCACCTTTTATTTGTAATATAACAACATGTTTGTTTGACAGACATTACTTTCACTTCTTTTCAGACTATCATAGGAATGAGCCATGTATCTAAACATAAACCTTGGGGATCTACACATTTTCTTTACACTCACAGGAGTCGGAGGCTGTGGGCAAACTGCACAACATTCTCCAAATGGGATCTCTGGGTTGGGACAGTCTAATTCTTGGTCATCACATATTATGTCATCGCAGAGAACAGATCCTGAGTCACAGACGCATATTTGGCATGGTTCTGGCTTCCAGACATCTCTGTCCGCATAGGACTGACCGAGATGCGAACATCCTCCGTCAATAACTGGAAAATAAGGAAGATGGTGTCATATTTTGTCATGTTTCACTGACATTTGATTTCCATTATGCTGTTATGACTGTTTCCAATAGGTAAAGTAGAAATAATTTGAAACAAATAATATATTCTTTTCATTGAAGTAATATGTATTTTCGTATGAACATGCTTATGCAAATCAAAAATCCACAAATTGAATTACCAAGAATATCATATTCTTCCTATGTAATTTGCTAAGTAGTAAGAGATTGTTTGAAATACCAAATTTGTTTATTAAAATCACATTGGCACACCATAGTAAATTTTTTTAAGGCAGAAAGTATTTTAATTTCATTTATAGTAAGAATTTAACAACAATGGAAATCACACAAACATTTATTTATTAATCGTGCAATTGAAAACAAGTCTTTTGACCAAATTGCTATTCTTTGCTTTAACAGTAGATGGGAGCATTAAACTATAAAGATAATTTTGTTACTACCTTTGTAGACTTTGAGGATTTTATTAACCTAGTTGAGGAATTCAGGAGAAAACTCAGGGCTCTTGGCAACATAACACTCTTCCAGGATTCTGGGAGAGTGTCAACAAAGCTTAGTGTATATACTGAATATCACTACCAGCTCTGTTGGGCTTTAAGGTCAACATGATACGACATGATATTTTGGATATCCCATATGGGTGCAAAAAGGTTTCCAAATTACCAAAAGAAGGTGTTTTTTAAAAAGCAAATATTGGTAAGAAATAATCGGTTAAAAATAATAGGAAAAAATAGGAATCATGACCATGTATTTGAAGCATAAAACTGTCAAAAATTTGCTTCGTGCATAATTTTAGACTTTTTCAGCAACTATTACCAATGAATCAGCTTAAGGGCTGCCCAAATCGAAACTGGTCTCAATTCTTGAAGCATTAGCTGTGGTTGTGGTTAAGTACAACTTCAGTTCTTGGGGATTACTATGATAGCTTGCCAGTATTGAGTAAATAAGTAAGAAGTTTCTAAACATCCGCAAAAATTTTTGCAAACAACGAATGATGTACTTACTGTTAAGTATTTGTATTTTTGAAAAAAATGAACTTTTATTTTATTTTCTCAGAGTCAAGATCTTAAAATGTCTGCTGAGAGAGGTCTCCTTGGAGGAGGTAAGTAGTTAACAACCACACTTTGCTGCCTTGTCCCAAGAGGCCTTTGAGTGGGTCCTGAGATTTTTATATCTGAATACTACGTACAGTCATGAATATCACCTTTTTAAGTTCCCTTTTCTACATCCTCCCCATACCTGAAGTAATTGATTTAGTTTTATGCTAAATACTTTGGATTTACATGTTTAGCTGGTTTGGTAAAAGTTCACAGAAAAGGAGATTTCCAAAACCTATGGACTCTCTAGCTCCCTAAAACTGCCCCCATTCCTGTTTCCATTTATGTGTGCAGATACAGCTCTCTTGATCTTGTGCAATACCCTTGGTGGATTCAAGAAGCTTAAAAATTCCTTCTTTGTGTTAACAGTTACCCAGTGTGGTCTACAGCTAATATAAGAAAGCATAATTGTTTTGTTGCAATTTTAAGTTGGAAAAGTTAATCTAGTTCCTCCTTCATGTTTGAAATAAATATATGAGAATATTAGGAAGAAATATTGTTTAAGCTTTTAAAGGATCATTCCTCTTTACTCAATGGATGCCAAATACTTACCTAATGCAAATGAAGTAGGCCTATTTAAATAGTGTTAAGAAAGATGTGCTTAAGAAAGGCACAAACACAAGTTTTCATATTATTATGAACAGTAATAATATGAGTGTCTAAGCATTAAATTCACTGTCCTTTAAGCATAGCTTACATTTTAAGTTTAAGAACCAAGTTCACTGTTTTTCTAGGAAAGATCAGAAAGTTTTAATGAGATAGAAGCCTGTTTAATAAAATTGCATAAAATACCTTCTTTGATCTTTTCATTGGCTTCCTTTTTTAAAAATGAATCATTTAAAATTTTTCTCTAAATTAGCTTTAGGAAATATTCCAACAGATTAGTTTTAGCTCAATCTTTCCCCATTAAAAATGTGGGTTCAGGCTTTCCTTCCCCTTGAAAATGCCACTTGAATGCAGAATGTTGACTATTGGTAATAATACTGTATTTATATTTGAAATTTGCCAAAAGTCTTAAGTGTTTTCACCGTACATGCACACAAAATTAACTGCATGTGGTGATGGTTGCATTATATGAGTTGATCGTGGTAATCATTTCACAGGGTATATGTATATCAAATCATCATGTTGTACTCTAAATACATACAATTTTATACTAATGATACTTCAATAAAGCTGGGGAAAAATACTACTGGTTTATACTAATGAATCTTTCAGTTGTTTGTCTCTGGATTAGGAATATTTTCTATGTTTAGTACAAGACTTGTTACAAAAATTAGTCATTGAGTCCTAATGACATTAAAGACAAATGAGGATAATAGTTTAAGCTAGGGTCAAGTAGCTCATATTTTAAATATCTTCTCTTCCTTTGTTCTTAAAATGCCTTAAAATTGACATAACTTTTTCCCTTGTGTATTCATCCTCTCATGTTCATGTCCCATTGAAGTATCATCACATCACTAGAAAGTATCTTTTATTTGCTCTACAAACCACTAAATAAGTAAGCACAATGATGGATTTATTAAAATTTTAAACAAATTTGTTAGAATTGGGTTTAACCCAATGTTATATAAACAAAAATTATTATTTGGCCTCCTGCTTCCAAAGTTTATTAGAAAACATGTGCTTTATGGTTTTTAAAATGCAAAGGTCTCAACATAACACTGATGTTATTTTAAATACTTCTTTTTTTTAACAAGTGATGTTGGTCTCAGTAATAAAAGAAAGTTGGCTAGTGTAAATTGTGATGCTATGAACATATGATTTCACCTATAAGTGGAGACTAATCAACAGAACAAACGAGCAAGTTAAATGTAACTGGAGATGTTGAAGTGAAGAACAAACTGACAGCAGAGGAGAGTGGGGAGGGGAAGACAGGGGGAAACAGGGGAAGGGTGGTCAAGGACCATACATGGGGGACTCATGGACAAAGTCAGGGGGAGGGGGAGTTGACAGTGGGGGGAGGGGGGAGTGGTGGGGGATAATGGACAAAACCGTACTTGAAAAACATTTTAAAAAATTTAAAAAAAAGGAAAGTTGGAATGCTTTAAAAATAAGAATTAATGTAGTTTTATGCATTGCCATAACTTATTTCACAGATATTTGAGAGAAATTTGGATCTCCTGAGAGTCAGTTCCTGTAGAAACTTGTGGCTGAAAGTCAGACTTTTCTCTATTGCATTACCTCAGTTACTTTTTTAAAAAAGAATGGTGAGTTTTTTGTGGTTTCCTCTAATTTCTTGTTCTGTGCATGACAAAATATAGTTGGCAATATGTTCTCCCGGAAGCTAAAACTCTTGCACAGATGTCTCATGGCCCTCAGTTTTAGTATTATAGCCTATTTATATATGGGAAAACCATGCAGTTAAGGGAAAAATTGTTTTGTTTTCATGAGGGATAAAATGATCCAGTTAGCCCCTTGCAGCATTTAGAAATGAGGAATAGAAAATCAAATTTATAAAGAGTAGTCATCTCATATCACTCCCTTCTTTTCTTAGACATCTAAAGCTATTTTTAGCTTTAAAGAAGTTAAATACTTTTTTAAAAAATGTTAAGTAAAAGCAAATAATCTATTTTTCACTACTGGGCAAGTAATAGATTTTCCATTCACTTCCCTTATTGTAATTGCTTAAACTGATTCTCCCTATTCCAATTTGTAATTGATTTTTAACTCCACCTCTCATGTAGCTTGATATCTCTGGTCTCTATTACAAAGTATAGCCCTGAAATAAATTTACTTATGATCACACAAGCAATTCATTAATCTAAATCATCTTCTTACTGGGATTTAAATTACAAAAGAAAGTGAAGCTAATAAATGACATAATTCACTTTTAGTTTCTTTTATTTCCTAGGTTTCTGTTTTGGAACTTTCGAGAAAAATAAAACCAAGTAACATAATCTAGTATTTTTAGATATGCATAAAGCTTTCCTTTTTGTTTTCATTCTTCAAATGTTAGTTTATACTGATCTTATTGTTGTGACTAAAAAATGTAAATTGTCATAATTCCATTTTTGTAGCAAAATAATATTTCCTACAGCATCCAAATTGTTAATTTAGCTTGAATGACAAGTTTAATATTTTTGTCTTCTCT
The DNA here is from genome assembly GCA_004026545.1 of Mormoops blainvillei. NCBI lineage: Eukaryota > Metazoa > Chordata > Mammalia > Chiroptera > Mormoopidae > Mormoops > Mormoops blainvillei. Next base: position 51,766 of record PVJD01000508.1, on the reverse strand, counting down.
TTTTACTGATAGATATGATATGTAAGTTATCATGACATGTTTTTCTGTTACTTTAGAAGGTTGAATATTTTGTAAGTGAATATATGGAGTTTATATAGTTCCTGACTGAAATATGTTTGGCTTTTAAATGACACTAATGTTTGGAGAATATATACTTTATTAAATATGTTTCTGCTGCTTATATATTTATTGGACTATCTTTAAATATGTTAATTAACAAATAGGGCTTTGAAGGAAAAATTTATAGACCTATATAGATGGATAATTTTAATTTTAAAATGTTGTTTGCATGAGAAAGGTAGATTCTGCTTATTCTTGTTCCCACCAATAAAAGCTTAAAAACTTTATGAATCATCATTCTTAGATGTTTTCTTATTTTTTATAAATATATATTTTATGTCTCCAATTAGAATTTTCTTTTTAGGTGATTAATATTTTGTCCTGCAAAAAATAAAAATAATTAGAGAATTAAAATGAAAAGCATCATGTATCTAACAATCAGTAATGGTACTGCAATATAATTGGATTAGTGATAAATTGTATGATTCTTAATAAAATATATACTACCTTTTCATTTATAGTTTGTAAATATCTGTAAATGTTATATTTGGCAACCAAAATTTTATATCTTACTTCTCTTATCACTAAGTCACTAAGTACTTAATTTCTTCCTTACAGTAATTTTATTTTCCAGTGTTAATAAAACATATTAGACAGAGCTTATACAGTATCTCCTATGTTGTAGCCAGAGTTCTCAGTGTCTTGCCTATCTAATTACTCTACCCAAAGGTCCTAAGATCTAATGCTATCATAATCCTCATTTTACAGATGAGGAATCTGAGACACAGAGACATTAAGTAATTTTCCCAACGTTATACAGGATGGGATAGGGCTAGGATTTGAATCCAGGAAAGCTGTCTCTAAATTTGATACTCTCAACTACCATGTTCCATTCCCTTTCTGCAGTTTCAAGGGTAGGGTAGCATTTAAGGTGCCAACTTCAAAGCTCTGTTCCTTTATCGTTTCTAAACCCTGCAAACTTAAAATCAGAGTCTAAAAAAGGTAGATTTCTTTTTTAACAAAGGGTTATCAGTTTTCTGCACAATATCTTTCCTATCTAGCCTCAAACCAGGAAGTTAACATTTGGAGTTTAATTCTGTTGTTTATTTTCTGCTGACCTTATGAAAAAGAATTGTATCTCCAAGACCACCCTAATGACATCCAGACCACCACCAAGATTAACATGTGACTGACTGGAAAACCTGGCATACATTTTACTATACACAGAAAAGCAGGATTCCAACAGCAACAACGACAAACAGATAATAATACTTCCATATCCAATGTCAAAAACATTGTTAGGATGTCACACTAAGACATCAATTTTCAGAAAATAGAGTTTCTAAATAATTCATATTAATGAACTTCTAACTTCATTAGATGCTTCCCTTCTAAGTTTAGACTTTGTGAACATACTGTGCAACCCCAAAGAGTATTTCTCTCATTCTCAATGACTTGAGAAACCCAATCTCTGTTTGCCATCCTGCACACCAAATACTATGAAAAACAAAGTTTCAGAAAAGTAAATGCCATTTTACTGAAGCAGTTATTTCTCAGTGTGAGTTTTAAGAAAGGAATTTGAATTTTTAATAATTTCTGGATCTTTTATCTTTGATTTTTACATCTCTTGAGCATTTTAATTTTGCTCTCTTGTTTGAACTTTCCTTTTGTTCATTAAGACTACATTTTAAATGGCAGTTCTTGACCTCAGTTATGGAAAGTACAAGGGATTTATTAGTTAATCTGAAAGGAATCCACTTCTGCTGTGTTTTCATTAAGCACAGACAGACATTCTAGTGGTTAATGTAACTCCCTAAACTGCAGTTAACAAATGATCTGTGTAAGAATAGCTATCTCATTTTTTCCGTTGTCATCTTGACATGAAACAGGCAAAGTTTTCCTTTTCAAAACTCTGGATTTTTTTTACACCATACATCTTCCCCTGCCCCCCACATTTTGAATGTGGAAAACAGTGGGACTGAACTTTTTTTCCAGGGAAAACTGTTTTACAAGAAACAGTCCTCTGAGACATTTCCAGAAAGTTACTGTAGACCTGAAAACTTTACAAATGTTCTTCATGTCCAGTAAAGGCAATAACATCTTTCATGTTTAAACTGTAACTCTTAAGCAATCCACTTTAATCACTTCAAGACGATGCTATCTTTTGATGTTGCAGAATGAAAGAACTGGGCTACAAAACCTTTGGAACTCTGTACCAAAGAAGTCATCATCCACAAAGAAAACCATCGGGTTTCAGTAGGTGGCACTCTTCTCTCTGCATGACAGTCCAAGTTCTGGCATGCAGCTCTGTAGGTGTGGAACAGGGGTTATTCTGAGGAGCTATCTAAAGTCTCAACTCTACTGGAAAAAAGGACCAACGGTTCTAAATTTTTTTTAAATAAGCCTGTAGATATCAGTCCAAGAATCTCCACTAGTTAAAAGGGACATAATCACACTATTTCCTTCTTTCCCAGAATTGTTCCAATGGATGTGCTGGTTCCTACAATACTGAGATGTTTAATTTTAGAAATTAATCAGAATATCTATTTACCTATAGGTCTTAGATCATCTGATGTTGAATATTCTGGAGGTGATAAGGAAATGGGAGTTACCATGAATAAAAAACACAACATTTTGTATTATTACTTTATTTACTTAGAATTTATATTACAGAACTGAAAATATTTTCTGGTTAAGTCATAAGAGAGTATCTTGTTTAAAAAATAGATTTGCCAATTCAAAGTGGAGTGCTTAACAACAGCAACATCAAAATCTACTTTTATTTTTTTTTTGCCTTTAGAAATGCATTAGCTCACTTATTTTCTAGGACAGTATAGAATTTTTTAGTATCTTTTATCATTGAGAGTTACAAACATAAGAAAATTCATATACTCTGAATTTAATGTATGTTCTATTTATTCTAATTACCTAGAATTTAACAGAGTTTTGGTTCTAGTTTAACTCTGTCATTTCTTAGTTGTGTAATTTCAACCAAAGCACTGAATCAATGTTAGATTTCTGGTATTGAAGCATATGCGCAATTATGCATCCTTTATGCTTAAAATTATAATTGTTTCTAGTGATTTTTATACCAGATTTTTTCCCATTAGTTAGGTATGTTTAATTTTAGGGGCAACACAAACCAGAAAACTTGAATGCTGCTTGGTCTGTTACAAATTCTCTTTTTAAGCATAATGGGATAGATTCTAACAACCTGTAATAAGGAACTGATTCTGAGTCCATTTACAGCTTTGTAATTCTAAAGCAATTAAAGGCCCACAGTTCATTTACACAGTGGAATTATCAGAATATCAAAATGTAAGCTCAAAAGTTAGAATATTTTAAATTAAAATATAGTTTTCCTCGTGCCCTAATGAATATTATTTAGTTACATCTTTCCATTTATCTATCTAATAAGTGATACTAAAATATTTATGTTAAATAAGAGCTATCTCAAAAACTTGAAAATATTTTTTAAAAAGCCATTATATACTATATATGGAATAGTTATGTGTGGAATTTTGAAAATGGCCAGAATATCAAGCTCATTTCCAAATAGTCTTTAAATACTGTTACTATTGAGTGTGAGGGTATGTATTTGGCTATATGTTATCAGTAATATACTTATATTCTTAGGAAAGTAGTATTTAATATTTAAAATTCATACATGTAATATTTTTAAATCTCATTATAAAATAAGGAATCCAGCTGTGAGTAACATTTACGTTGGCATTGGTTATATAACTCTGCCTGTCAGCCACTAGGTGGTGAGTCTTTGTGCTTAAAATTTGGCATGTTTATAAACTACAGGAAATATAAAACAGGCCATTATTTCTCCATTGGCAGAATAAAATACATGAATTAAATAGAGTTTCACAAATTTGTAAAAAGATCACGATTCTTTGTGAAGACATGCTTTATGCTCCAAGAAATTCACATGAGTAGACTAGAAGTTAGTGTTCATTAGAGCTGAACTGTTCCTTTCTGGGATTCTCAGGGCACACATAAGGAACCCATACACCAGAACTAGATATGACTGTTCTTTATACGCTGTGTATTCAGCTACCTCTTGTAATCACCCAAAGCTAATCCACCAGCAGGATTTTCTTCAAAAACCTATAAGGAACATAAGTTGCCCTATCTTAAAATACTTAAACTTTTTTTCATGACAAACAAAATAATAAGCTGAACAAAATCCCTTTCAACTTCTTAGAACTTAAAAGTTTACAAATGTGTCAGCAAAATTTTATAGCTGTTTATTATTTTCTGCAGCTCAAGAGAAAAGGGAAAATTTAAAAAGTCATGTGATGTAAAGATAATGTAGATATCAAACATTTTTTCCTCCCTAAAGTTGGAGTTAGAAGAAAAATAGCCATAGTGTTTATAAAAATTATAACCACTAGGCAATTACAAATATTTTGTCAGTCTTTGAACTAAACACTAAAGGTTTGTAGACTTTCCAACAAATAGGAATACTATGATTTTTTTTTCAGAAATCAGAAAAATTTAAGAGCTTCAAAGAAGTAAAAGTGTTTATTGAGATGGGGGTGTGATAATAATCACTTGGTATTCTAGCCAAGCACTAGGAGTTAAAGCATCTTCTGGGAGAGACAGAATGGGGAAGAAAAGGATAGAGAAATAAGGGAGGATGGAGGATTGAGAATTCTAGGAAAGAAAGAAGGAGGAGGTGAGAGGAGAAAAGAGATGGAGGCATAGGGAGGACACATGATGATGAGGGAGGGGATGGTAGAGAAAGGGGGAAGAGGGAAGAGTTGAGGAGAAATGGGCTTGCCTAGGAAGTGGGTGGGGTGACGGTGATGAGTGAAAGAATTAAAAGAGGGAGGAAGTGCAAAGGAGCCAAAAGGGGTGGAGAGATAAGAAGGAGGTTAAAGGAAGACAGAAGAGGAATAAGGGGGTGGGGGTGGGAATGAAAGGAACAAGAAATATGGGTGTTTCTTTTCTTTTGTGGCCATAGACTGAATATAACTGAAGAAATGTCATTGGGTGTTTCCCTCTATCTACATATATGACTTATGAGGACATGAAAAATATTTGATACTAAAAACAAAGAAAACCATTTTCAGGTACCATGTTTGCAAAAACTATAGGTTTAAATGTAAGCATTTTTGATTATGTGCAAATAGAAATTGATGTGTAATGCCTCCCTCTAACACCTTCAACTATAACATTTAAATATTTATTTGTATTTAATTTGTATTCCAATATGTCCAGTATTTTCATGACTAAGGGAAACAGATGAATTAAAAGGAACATTTCACATAATCAAATAATGAGACAAATGTGGTTTTGGGGAAATTAGAACATAAAAATCATTGTTTGCACTTATTAGAAAATACAACAAATTAATCTTTTTAAAGTCAAACCATACTAAGTGTCTTTACCTTGTTTGCAGAAAAGTCAAACATCTTTGTTACAGATATGATGTAAAATATTCTCTTTATTAATGCAAATGTAGGTAAAAATGTAGAACCTATGTAAAACACTAGATCCTTAACAACAAACTATTAGAAAATATGTATTAATCAGCCATGTCAGTGCTTGAAACAGAATAAAGATAGGAACCATAAAACATTTTGAGCAGTTTGAACTCATTTAAAGTTTGAGATATTATTACCTTGTTGCCATTTTACAGAAATCTATTCAGTAATTCTAATAATGTGTAGCATTTTCCTTTAGACTATTCTTAATGCATGCTATTTTTTAAATGCATTATCTTACTGGAAAAACAATGCTCAATATTCTGTCCTTACAAAGAACCCAGCATACAAAGGAAAGCATAAACGTATTGCAGGAGACCAATAACTTCCAGACTGCTTAGGGAAGCATTCCAAGACGTTAACAACCCAGGAGGGGAACTTTTTAAGGCCATTTTAAGAGTTTCCACTGCCATTAACATGAAAACAAGCTAGTGCAAAAACATCTTTATCTTAAAGAACCAGCGAGCTTTTAAATACAAAAATGACAATATTCTTTCTGAGCAAATGTAATAAAAAAGTACTATCATGGTCAGCTCTACACTTCAGAATTGGGAGTTTAAAGGGAAATTATCCTTTAGGAGTCTGATTTCCCCTTGATAACTTTTTTTGCAAGCAGAAGTAAAGAAAAAAAGCCCGTAAAGTTTTTTTGTTTGTTTTTTTTAAATCAGTATCTACTCACCTTCCGGGAGCTGTTGAGCCAAAATAACAGTGGGATGAAGCAGAGTAAGAAGTAACCAGGTCCCCTTTTGCACAAAGCTCATCATGTCTAAATATCAGACATGAGACTCTTTGTGCAAAAAGGAGAAAAGAAAAGCAGTTCAAAGTAGCACCATCAGTTGTTCCCTGCCCTTCAGCACCGGGCCCGTCATAAAAGTCAGCCACTGAGATTCCTTTGCTTTGGCCTTAAATAGGAAAAAGTTTGGCTTCCCTCACTTTCCAGCCCCTTTCTGAAATATGAGAGCAGCACCCATCCTCTTAGCAGAAAGAGAAATGATTCATATGTCTTTTTCCCTTATAGAAGACACAACACACAAAGAAAAATAGCACATCTGGAGCTTGTGTGCTACTGTTTACATATAAGTTTGTTACAAATTTCAGTCACATATATGTTTATGTAACTTAAGAATATACATCAAAATGCTCTGCCTGCATTTTAATAAAATAATTAAATGTATATATATTTTAATTTTCCCTTGTAACATTAGCTGCATAATTTTGAGAAAATGCTTGTACCCTTTGCTTGAGCATAGCTAATTTGCAAACCTTATCTTCCTAGAAGTTAAAAAAAAAAATATATATATAGGAATTTTGCCAGATTCCACTGTAACTCAATGTAAAGAGGAAAATGTAAAAGATTAACTGAAAGAAAAGCCTGTAGTCCTTCTTACTCATCCACCTACCCTGGGTACAGGAAGTTTAGCTTTAGGCAAATGTCAAAAGACTAAGTATCTGAGTTATGTTTGAATGGCATTTAAAAAGTTAAGTACTTATCTATTGCAGTTTCTATTTCTCACAAATTTCTTTAGCCAGCCAAAGAGTGATTCCTTGTGAGAGTTCACATTTTTATACTGCTTGTGAAAGCCAGGACAGATTTTTCTAGAGAAAAAGTTAGCCTTTTCATGTCTTGATTTTTTTAAGGAACAGGGAAAGAAAGAGCTTATCAAATGAAATATCAAAAGAGTTGTCATTTACCAGAAGGGTTGTCAAATACCAGAAGAAGTTGTCATTTTATCTTAATTGATATAAAGATTAGTGTAAGTATTTCCAAATTTAGACTTTCATATGTATAAGTTTTGGGTCACATTAACATAGATTTTCAATGTGTTTCTGGATCTAAGAAGTAATTTCTGGGACATATTTGAAAAAGGAACATATACCATTTATAGTTCTTTAATAAATCTTTGCAAGACAATTATTCTGTCTACAATATCAAGGCATTTCTAGCAATCACTATATATCTAATAAGCAGGATATCTCTTAACGCCCTCGTCATCAGTCCATAATCCCTTCATCCATCTCTATATTCTGTACAGGCTTTTCCATTCTAGTCAAGATCACCTTTGTTTATTTTTTCTCCATGTTAACTTTAACCGTGTCCTCCTCCGTGCATGTATGTGCACATTAAATACTCCCTGTATCACACCAATTTATTGAAGTCACTTCTTTAATACCCAGCTCAAAGCTTTTTCCCTTTAAACTTATTTTTACCCTTGTCTTTCTTCCAATTCATGTTCCTTAATCTTTACTCAATTCACATGTTATATGTACAGTCCCAGATGAATATCTATTCTACAAGCATGGACAGTGGAACACTTGCTTCCCTACAGGCCCAGTTACAAAAAGTGCAAAGATGTCCCAATGCAGAGAATATCATCTGATGACAGGAGAAGAGAACTGGCTGGACCAATCATTCTGCATCTTCTGGTTTTAGATTGGAGAGTCACTACCTGAGGGGAAAAAAGCAAATACTGAATCATCATGAAAATAAGCTTTCCTTTTGGATCATACTGAAGATATTGGGGGAAAAGGCTGTTATATATACATTTTCCTATCTTCCAATCACCTTCATTTTATACTTAAAAAAATTCCCTTGTGTTCAAACCAATTCAGAAACATGATTTATTTTTCTCCTGGTGTCTTTGACACTTACATAAAAATTCATATATGTGTATTTATTACCTTATTGTTTTAGATGGTCAATAAAGTTGAAATTTATTGAATTTCTTTATTAGAATTCTTTTCCATTGTGAAAAAAATCAATATTTTAAAAATAAGGTTTTTTATGCTTTATTTCAGGCATTGCATGTACAATTTCTATTGTATTTTTGGTTTTAGCTATTCAAATAAAAGTTTTATACTTACTTATACTCATAAGAAAAATTCATGACTGATGCCTTCTTTAAAGCAGAGTTAGATGATATTTTGCACATAAAAGTATTGTTGTATCTTAAGTCATCCATGGGAGATCCAGAGATAAGAAATCTCACAGTCCAGAGTTTCCGATTTAACATTCTTCAATATCTCAAAAAAATCTGGAAGTCCTGCACTAGGATCCTTTGCATTCTGTATCCCAGGTCCTCATCTTCTTCCTCATGTCAATGTGTTTTCTAACACGGCATCTTAGATGGGTGTGGGTCTGAGCTGACACAGTGGTGAATCTAGACACATTTCTTTCTATACATCCCTAGTGTCACTGATATTAACCAGCTGACACAAACATTCCATTTTGCTCTCTGGATTACATTTGGAGTTTTAACACAATTCTAAACACCTGCACCAGCTAAAGCCCTGATTAATCAGGCTCTTCTTTAACAAAGAGAGTGACTGGAAAGATGAGGCAAAGCAAGGGTGTGGTGAATTATCAACCAAAAATTCAAATCTTTTCCAGTTCAGTAAAAAACGGAGCTTGGGAGAGATGCATAAGCACAGCTGTGATGAACTCAGTAGACCAGTGAATGTCAGCAGTGCTCTCTACAATAACAATAGAAAATCAATTATCTTCATCATGAAAAACACGCGGAAGAGAATCTCTCTTACTTTCTCTCCCTTCCTCCTCCCCTCCCTCCCTCTCTCTTTTTCTTTGTACTGCTTCGTGTGTGGTTTTCTTTCTTAAGCCAAGGGGATGCATTATTTTTATGGATATTTTTATGTGCTTTTTAATAACTGTAAGCCCCTTTAAAATGCATTTATGATACGGCACACTTAAAAATACACTAAATCCATAGCAGAATTGCAACCTAAATTAGGGTAACTTAAAAAACAATTGTAAAATAGAATGCAAATTGTCTTCATTATTTCTAGAGAGGTGGATCAGTTCACTTAGTTTACATGGGTGAAATCATATTTGGAGAACTGTGTTCCCTTTAAAAGAATTTGAAACAATACCAGAATGTGTGTTAGTAGAGCCTGAAATATAGTTGTAAAATGTCATGTTGCATTTGAAGGACTTAGGCTTATCTAACCATAGATATCCAAGATTAAGGCAATGGCATTGATAGTGGGATGTGATAGGCAAATATTTGTGATTACTCTAATTTTTTGGGACCCTTTCTTGAATTTCCTCTTAGTTCCCAAGGTAGAGTTAATTAATTGCCCTCTGTTGCTGTAAAACCATATTGATAACCACTTCTCTTCAGCTTATACTCAAAAAATTAAGAAATTTTACTTTTGGACAAGATTTAAATATCATTGACATTCAGTAAAATGAAGCATGTTACAATGTAATCATTTTGGAAACATGAAATACCTCTTTTACTATATATACATATATATTATATTTTAAATGTTTTGCTGTTAAGCTTGAAGTTTTGCATTTGTTAGTATCTTTTAGCTAAAAATTACTGCAAGGTTAAACAGAAAGTTCAAAGAGGTTATAGGACTCAAAATTACTCATTGGAATTGGAACTAAATAGCACAGTTTCCAAAATTTTTTCACCATGTTTTTCACTTACATTAGTCACTGATTGTAATAACAGTATTTTTATACAATTTAGGAATTGTATGAATACAAATTGACATTCAGTCTTGTATTCTTTTCTAATAGAGGACTGTGAAGGACAGTGAGAAGGAAAAGGATAAAGTTAGAGTGTTAATGGCCAATTAAAAAAAACACTATTCTTCTGATCTTTGGCTTATCATTAGTCTTTAAGTAATTTCCAGGATTGCTATAATTTAAAAAAATCTGAGTAAATGCTCATTAACTTATACTGACTGATGAAGTTCATTGTTAGGGGAAGCAAGGGAATTTACACATGTGTTTGTGCATGTTTATATGTGTGTCTCTGCATATTTACATACATATATAAACATATATTATATATAATATACACATATACTTTTAAAGGATGACAAAATTTCAGCCAGTAAAATTTCCTGGAAATTGCCTTAATGTACATGTTTGAACTGTAAAAATTTTTGAAGAATTATAATTATGTCTTCCTGAAGTCTTTATATACTTATATTTCGATGGTAATGATTTTCCATCGCAATTATTATTGTATTATATTTGAAAATTCATAGAAAGTTGGAACTCATCTCATTACCTAACACACTGACTCATCCAGAAAAAGTGTAATTACTTTATAAATTTTACCGCAAAGGTGACACAGAGGCTGGCATACATTTTGCAGGAGTTCAAGGGTTCCTTGTGGAGTCTTCAGTTAACTTAATCATTCTCAGAATTGAAGCCCCACTCTGCACGTCCCACTAGACTCTCTATCAAATATAATTTGTCATCTGAGTCATACTTAGGAATTTTCAGCAGTATCCAACACAGCTGCAATAGCTTTTCAAATGTAGCCAATTCTGTCCAAAGATAAAAAGGCCCAAATCACAATCTTTTGATAGGAGCATGAGATAAGCCAAAGCCAGACTTACTGGATTTGCATGCTTCAAATGGAGATTGGTTTTACTTCCTATTAATATTTTTAGTATTCATATATTCATTAGGGGTCCAAAATTACTTTAAGACAAGTAATTCTTAAGGACACAGAGGTTAAGAGCCCATCTCTCCCCAAACAAGTGGAAGTAACTGTGGCCTTTCCTTGTTTTACTTATCATGACTGTTAGTCTACACAGCTAACTCCTCTTCAGATCAGCATTATTACTCATGTGAAAAGTATTCTGCTGAATCGTCTGAAGATTTCATGTTTGTCTAGATGCTCAATCATGTTGAAAGAATCTCTGTATTTATGCACACTGTCGGTCTGTGGAATCTTACCAACATTAGATCCTTGGTAGCAGGAGGCCATGGCAAATGGGCCCTTTTGGTTCCCGAGTGTCTAAGTGTTGCCCTCTGGAGTCTTGGTTTTCATGAGGCAATGTCTATTTTAGCAGCTTTGCTTTATATTTGTAATTATTTATTTATTTATTTATATTATTCCTTTTTATATGCCATTTTTCTTTTTTATGGCAACCCCCCTTTTAAAATCATGCACAACAGCAAGCATAGACTCTTATACATACTAGGTATTAATAAGTGTGAAAACAGGAGTGGATTGAAATGGAGTATTTAAAATATTAGCTGTTCTCTCTCTACCATCTTGGGGCCTCTGGAAACCTGCTGGAAACAGAATTTCTAAGATGGCAGCTATGTCTGGTGGGCTGTGGTCCAAAGTCATTTTTACTGGCTTAAGTAACATCTTTGGAACAGAAGGAACACACAGTTCTTCTTAAACTTGAATAGGCTTATGCTTGAGATAAAATTGAATTCTATTTGAGCGAGAAGTGTGTTTATGTATACAAAGCAAAGAACAACAGAGTGACTTCTGGTGGCAAACCAAATAAAACCAGAGTAATTTAGGGAAAGATAACTCGTGCCCATGGAAACAGTGCCATGGTTGGTGCCAAATTCTGGATCAATCTTCCTGCTAAAGCCTTTGGACACAGAATCCATGTGATTATGTACCCCTCATGGATTTAAACTTATTGAAAAGCAAATAAATAAAATCGTGGGGGAAAATTAGGTGTTTAATAATATAGGCATTTCTTAAAATTTACAAGACCCAAACCAGGAATCTGCCTCTGCCCTTCACCATTTTACAGATGTTAGCTACATTTCATGAAGTGATTAAGTCTGACTAATGAAAACAAACCATTCCAAGTAGGAAATTTCCACACAGAAATGATGCCATCTTGATTATTCAAAGTGTTCTTCTTTGTGTGTTATTGAATGTATTACTATTATTTTATTTCTGTTTTTCCATGTCCAGTCATCTTCTCCATTTTCTACCCCCACCTCAACAAAAGACTCTTTTAGGCAATTTCTAATATGCAGTTCATCACCAGTTTAATAAATTGAATGGCTCTCTTTTCCCAATACCTAACATATTTATTGGTTTCCGTGCTTTTGCTAATGCTGACTCTGTCTGAAGCTATCTTTACTCACTTCTGCGAGCTCAAATCCTACTTAATTTTCAAGACTCAGCCCAAACATCACCTAATATAAGAAATCTGTTGGATCCTCCCTTTTGAGATCATTCTCCTCCCCTTCTAATCTCCTTTACCTTTCTTGTGGCTCTTTATTTCTTTACACTTACAGCTTTGCTAGGCTGAAAACTAGTTGAGGGCAACACTTAAGTTCACTCATCATTTCCTACCCCAGAGTTGCTTTACATGGCCTTGCATATAGTAGGGGATTAATAAATATCAAATGGCATGTGATTTAAAATATGAAACACTTAATCCAGCAAAATACAAAAAAGTAATCTATTTCTTTTGTATCCTTCAGAACTCATGTAGTTTTCAGTAAGTTAATTACTTCCAGTATTTCCATCATTCTGAAAAAAGGGAGGTCACTCTCTCCAGCATAGGAAGTCTTTGGATTTATGATGGGTTTTTAAAACTTCCAGATGTTATGAATTTATCTCTAAAATAGAAAAAATAAACAATAGAACTGGTTAGCAAACAAATTGAAAGCAGTCAAACTCTGTTTACCACAAGTATCACAAATAAGGGATTATACAAGAAAAAAAGTAAAATGGAAAGAAACAGGTATTTTTATCAAGGATTATAAGAGAGAATGATGGAAAAGTCAAAAGTTAATTTCAAAATAAATTTAAATAACTGAAATAGAAATGCATTACAATTTTAGTCTGTTTTAGTTTAGAGGTAAAAATAAAATGGCAAGTAAATGAAAATCATGAGAACTAAATGCTTCCAAGAGAAGGTCTCACCCTTTGTGTTCAAATTTACTTGATTCCATTTCCTTGCAATTGAACTTTTAAAAAGGAAAAAAATAATTTAAAGTATTAAATCAAAATACTGAAATTTCCCTTCCCCTCCACAAATATAGGCACCCCATACATAATAGAAGACAAATGTTTAAAGCTTTGTTTTGCATTGCTTGATTTTTTGGTTTAAATTCCCTGGACACTTGTGGAAACTTCTGTCTGTTTAGTCAAGTATGTCAAGGCATATATAGAAGTCAGGATATACTGAGAGGTTCTCTGCATGTAAAAATTGGAATCCTTTTTTTTCCTTGTTAGGGGCAAGGTTAGCTGTAAAGTGGACAGCCACACTGACCTAGATTCAACATCAGTGTTCTTTCAGTCTTGATTGCTGCCTGGTGTGAACTGAAATAGCCACTCCTAAACTTTCAGTTAGGGTGTGGCTGGCAGTGGGAGGCCCACAGCTGAACCTTGGCCGTTGGAGGCAGCGCCGATCAGATTGAGTAGGACAGTAGGAGAATCCCCGGACCTGCCCTGTCTTCAGCAATGTGCTTTTATGATAGGGAAGGTGAGAAAAAAGAAAGAAATGTGTTTGTTAGTTACTAGTTATGATGACTAATTTCTTAAGAGGAAATTCATAGCTAAAATAAGGCTCGGGTTATTTTAAAATATCAAAATGATTATTTCCTATTTAAAATAGAATTAAAAACTGATGGACTCTTCGAAATCATATTGATTCAGTGGGAGGAAGGGAGAGGGGATACATCTTGCGAGAGTTCACTGAAATTAACCTTAAGTTGAAGAAGGAAATTTTATATCCACCCTTTTTGCTATAGCCAACACCAGGGCAGAATATGGCCAGACAGTCAACTGAGACAGCATGACACACCATTGGAAAAAATGATGTTGAGTGCAAAGTTACAAGAAAAGTAAAATCATTGTTGAAGCCACGTTAGCAGACCCTGCTCATAATTATATCGGATTCTCTAGACACTTCTTTTGGAAGATTCCCCAAAACAAAAGCAGAGAAATTACATAAATGGTTTTCCAGTCCAACCTTTCTGATCTAGTATGTCGTAAGTTGCTTGCAGTATTTCTCCAAGTAGGGGAGCCAGGAAAATTTCTAGGGTTTGTATATGTTGGAATCTCACCAAATTTTTAATGATCACAGCCATACTTGTTAGTAAAATCCTTCCTAGCTGTTAATAAAAAGGAAGTTTGACAAGTGAACCAGAGGAGACAAGTGAATGAGAGGAAACAATGGCAGTAACAGTGACCAATCAACACCCTCAGTGCCCACAGGTGCCCATCTTGGTGTTAGCTTTCTTCCTTGCTGTTCTTCCCAGTGCTGTATTGGTGTAAATTTTCTCCCCTTTGGCTAAAAAAGATAAAGAAAATACATCTCATTTCCTCTTCTCAACAGCTTAGAATTTAGAAGAAGTGGGCTTTAAGAGGTTGGGGCAAAGAAAAATTTTAATTCCCAGGATTTTAAAATACTTAAAAAGAGTGCCAAAGTAGGCACCATATTAAATGGCCACATTCCAAAGGAGCTTAATTTATTTCTGGTAGTTATTTATTTATTATAATAATTTACTTGAATATTCAACATTATCACTTTATAATTCTTGCAAGATTTTAAAACCCATGGGGAAAGGGTTGTGCGTGTTGCAGCCATGTTTCTCCAGTGCCTAGCTGGCTAGTGTCAAAGAGCAGGCATTCAGTAAAGACCTATTTGCTGATGCGATGTCCAGGATCTAGTGCAATACCGATGATGCTAAGCTTTCTGGTGATTTCATTATTTTTCCAGGCTAACCTATTTTAAATTAAATTAAAAAGCTCTGAATGCTCAACTTTGATAGTGGTTTTATAAGAAAATTGTCACTTTAGAATAAAAGTATCCATCCGTAATGTCTTGAGACATTTTTCTTAGTTCCTTATTTTTTAAATCTCGAAAGAAAGTCCCGGCCAAGTGAAAGAAATACAAGCAAATTTAAATAATTTGCCAAAGGCAAGTTTATTAACATTTTCCCAAAGCATATCTTGTTTGAATTGTTTATTTTGGATCACTATCCAAAAGATAATTTTTTTTAAGCTTGTAAGAAAAAAAAATTGGCCTTTAAATGTTAGTTTGCATAGCTAAAGGCAAGGAATGGGGTTGAGTAAGAAAGAGAAGCAGAGTCTTCCCCAATTAAAATATTCTAAGAAATTGGATTTGACTATGCCATTTGAGTACTCAGCCCTAAAGAGTGTTAGGCAGAAAACTTCAGTGATCCCAAAATAAAATCTGAACAATATTGAATATCCAATGCCTGATGCAGTTCTTGGCACATAAGGTGGTCAGTAAGTATCTGTTTAGTGAATGAATTATGAAGTGGGTTTACATGTTTTGGTTTTATTAGTATGAAGAAGGTTATTGCCATGGGAAAATAATTATGGATGATTGTCCATAATTAATACAATAAACAAAACCTTTTAATAATAATAATAATAGCAATTCTTATGTAGTATGTCTATGTGCCAGTTCCAGCCTAAGCTTTATATATGTTAATTATATATGCATTTAATATAATATATAAAATAAATATATAAAAATAGAGTGCATATACTTCATGTAATACTTATTACAACCCTATGAGCATGGACTATTTTATACCTGTTTTACAAATGAGTAAAATGACTTCCAAAAACCACCTGGTTAGGGGGCTGGCAAAGTTAAGATTCAAATCCAGCAAGTTTGTTTCTGAAATCCATTTTTTTAAATCCCCATGTATGAAGTTGAATATAATAGCTTTAAATACTTTTAAGCAGATCAGAACTTTACATTCAAATAAGCCTTTTCTTCTTCGATGAAAAATTTGGGATAACTATATTTGGTTCGGCTTTTTTCTCAATTACACATTTGTTCAAAGCATGTTATTTTGAGTGTTTCCATTGGTAGATTAATTGAAGGTAGGTTTAATTTTTTTAAAACTACCAAAAACAATTTGTTATAATTTCTGGTGAATAAACAGGATAAACAAGTTTGACATGCATTAAAAAACCCAAAATATAAATATAATGTAATGATTCTAATTTTCTTGTAATCTCTTATTTAAAGACAATCCTAGAATGGTTCCAAATATGTTTTTGAAAATGTGAGGACAATGGCCAAAGATGTTTTATCTATTGTGTTAGTAAAAAACCTCAGTACTCTATGGAATTTAAAAGTCAATGGAAGGGTACTTTAAATCTGTTGAATTGAACTGAGAGTGTAAGACCCATTGGAAGACCCAGGTCTATGTGAGCAGAATCTCATTTATTTTTAAATTATATTTTAATCCTATTTTTGTTTTTCTCAGAATCTGCTAGGACAATCCAAGTTTTACTGTAGTCAGTATTAAGCAAGGATTAGCCAAGCAACCAGAAAGTGAAAAATTAGGCTGTCCCTCCCTTGGGGGACCTGTCCATGTTGTAAACTGTACAAAATGATCCCATCCTGACAGTGCAGAAATGAGCACAGTTTCCAACAAAACTTACATATGTGGCAGGGAGCTGTCCCAAAATGACATACTTAGACAAATATTTCCAGAAGGATCATAGGCTTTTCTTTACAACATTATTCCCTAGATTTTCCAACATTTCTCAGCTTGGCTTGATATTAATTGCTTTCTCTTTTTACCACTTATTCATTTCAAAAAGAGAGCTTGATTAATTTTCAGTTTGAAAGAAAACATTTTTCTTCAAACAACATTTTAATTTTCATGTACGTTCTTACTCAGTACCAAGAAGCAATAGAAAAACATGAAAAACAGTTAAGTTGGGAGGCATTGTGGATTATTAACAGTTAAATTTAAGCAGCTAACCCATTCCAATTGGTTTAAAATTTTTTTTTACTTTAATTATTTGATAGAAGTGCTCATTTGTTCTCACTTTATAGATTTTGATTTTCAAGGACATTATACATATTCTATTTTTTTTCCTCCAAATTACTTTCCAATAATTCATGTAAATACCCTTAGGTGAATAGTGGTATCTAATTCATAGTTCACATAGTTTTCATTCAATTGATTAATTATACTATTCAAATACTTACTGTGTACAAAGCAAGGTATAACCCCAAAAGTATTGTACACCCCCTTGGTCTAAAAAGAACATAATCTATTTAATATTGAACCAGTAGTTCGGTCACTGGGCATAAATTTATTTATGAAATGATAAGGTTAAACATAATTTAATTTAGGTTTATTTTAGTTAGAATATTCAATACTTTTCTTTAAAAATCATATGACAAATTTTTTTCTCCCCCAGTTAAAAAGAAATTTCAAGTATGTTCTCAATTTTGTTTCTCCTTTCTGTAATGTGTTTTATATCTATTGATGTGTTTCTGTTTTCCAAATATGGGGTTGGCCAAAAGTTTATTTAGTTTTGTCTGTATGATGGCTTTAATAGTGTTTAGTTGTCTTTTACTTCATTCTAAACAATTTTGTTCAGCATGCATTTAAAAACAACATCAAAATTGGTGAATTTTTGTACAGCCATTTTAATATTGAAGGGAAGCAGATACACAACATTTTCAGTGTATTATGTTCTATTATTTCCAGGAAGGTAAAAATGTACCTGCATTGCAAAAACAGGTTGTGTAGTGTGTAGAGGAGTTGCTGTGACTGATCAAAAGTGTGAAAAGTGGTTTGTGAATTCTCTTGGTACTATTGACATTTTGACCAAATAATTTTTTGCTCTGGGGCTGTCTTATGCATTGGAAGATGTTTAGCAGAATCCCTGGCCTCTACCCACTAGAAACCAATAGTGGGAGATAGCCAACATACTCAAAATATCCAGATCAATAAAGCTGTTGGTGAAAATGAAAAATATGTCCTTTATTTCATAGAAAAAACTAAACAGACTTTTTGGCCAGCTCATTAGCTCCCCCAGAAATAGATACATCTGTTCTCTGGATGTAATAGAATATTATCTTTTTTCCTAGTGCACATTATTATAAAGCACAGATAAAGAGAACCAAACTTTTTTTTTTTAATTGCATGTGAAGTGTTCTCTCACCTGTTAAGTTATTTAAGCTCTTTCTGGAGCTGATATATGGGCATTTTTCACTTAAAGGTTTTTATACTTAGAATAGAGGGTTAGATATACTCAAGATTCTTTATCGTTATCATTTATTTTATTATGCTTGAGTCCATTTCTGTTTTCAGTTAGAGTAGCCTGATTAATTGATATTTCTTAATTTTGAATGCAATGCCTCAGATTAAGGTGATATGCTTACAAACTTTCACTAATGGTAGGTTACATCAATTTTTTTTTCTGCTGTGTACAGGTTAGCCAATTAAGCCTAGAAAAATGGGGGGGAAAGTTTACCTTGCCACCAACTACAATGTTGCTTATGACAAGAGATCAAAGAAGTTCACATTGAAAAATATGGGATTTTTAAAATTAATTATTAGCTACATAATAAATTATCGAAATTATCAATATTCATGATCCAGAGGTGGGATGGTTAGCCCATTAGTGACTGCTTTGTTGAGCTATTGTAGGTATATTTTTCATCTGGCTGTCACATTGTTTTACTTTTCAGTCAAAGCAATTGAGTCTGATTCATATTGTCCTACATAAGGCCCAAGGTTTTGCATGCATACATTCTTCTAGCATTTCTAATCAAATGCTTCATTCTGACTTAGGAAAGTGCTGACAATAATGCAACTCTTATTTATATACAGAATAGTGAATATGCTTAAAAACAACAGGACATAAATCTCAAAATTACTACTTTACTGTGGACAATTCTACATGCCTGGGGCTATTGGAGATGCTCAGTTTTCTGATACTGCAAAGTTCATGTGAGTCAATTTTGGCAAAATCTCTCATATTGTCCTTTGCTGGATAAATGAAAATCTCTTGGTAGGATAATATTAAAATAGGAATCAGTTGGTGAAACCAGTTTGACTATTATTCAATGACTAATAGAGCAGAAATTCTTATCAAACTTACAGGTGATACAAAGCTAGATGTTGTACGATAGTATTAGGGTTAAAGTGAAAAATTTCAGAATATAGTGATGGTGGCTAATATCAACATACTAGTGCTGTGTAAAGAGATAAGGGTAAAAGTACCCACGAAAACCTGCATAAGAATGTGGTGAAGAGAAATATGGCTTTATAGTAGTAGTTGATATGGAAAAAAATAATGACTGGTAGGTCTTAATTGAATCTGGCAGGGAAGTATGGCAGCTAAATTGGCCTGTGGCCTCATTCATGAATTAAACGTATATTTATTGAGTGACTATTATGTACTAAAGCATTTTTCTAGGCACAGAGCTTGTGATGAAGCAGACCCATTAACATTTTTAATCAGTCCATAGTCTGGTCTGCAGGACTGACAAGAAGCAATTTCAACTCCGAGTGATAAATGCTATGATAAAGGTGGTATCAAATATGTGAAGGATATATGATCCAGTCCATAGGGTTCTAGATAGGTTTTCCAAGGAAGTGATGCAAAAATAATACCTATTATATTTTCCACCAATCTCACACAAAGAGGTTCATCTTATTACATCTAGATCCCAAACTTGTTCTGTTTCGTAATCTTGCTACCCTTCTTCCTCCTCCATACTACTTGGAAAAGATTGAACATGGTATCATTTTTATCTTCCTTAACCATTCAGAATAGTCTTATAAATGTGCAGTTGGGCAATGATACATTCTGAAAAACAAAGAGCTTTCATAATACCCTTCCCTTTCCTGTATAAGAAACAGAGTTGCATTTAGATTGGATACTCCAGTAGCTTTTTTCCTGTTAGGCGATAAAGCGGAGGACAGATAGAAGAAATCTAAAAGGCAGATCATTTATTTTTATGATTTCTAGGTCTATCCTAATATCCTCAGAACATGCAGAGTTGGAGCAAACATACCCACAAGATCCATAAGATGCTGAACCAGTCCTATTCCACAGTAATGTCAATAATGCTTACCAGTAAGCGAAAGGTGTTACATACTATATTCTGTGAAAGGAGTTAGGTAACTTTGCAGTTCATTTGAGAACGAGTTATGTCTAAGTGCTTAATTTTAGAGTAATCTAGTATTTTTTATCCTAATAAGACAGGCTAGTGAGCCAGGACAAATGGAATAGGGAAACTGAGACAGAGGGTTAACCTAGTATATTCCCTAGGCCATTCCTAGCACTAAATAAATGTCTGAATTTTTTTTTTTTTTTAAAGCAGCCAGACATCTTTTTACAGGCAGGGGAAAGGTAACCTTTGTAAATATACATAGATAGTTTGTTAGGAAACTTACTCTATTTTAGTGTAAGCATTCAAAATGCCCTGCAGTTCTGTACAGGACTCACTCAGACTAATGTTCAACATGAGACTGAGAGGAAGTAACTCCATGGATAGGAATGGGTGGGGGAACTCTCAGAGGTTATTTCTGGATGACAGATTTTTAATCAAGTAATTCTAAACTATTTGTATTTTATTATCTATTTTTATTATCTATATTTTCTTCAAAATCACTATTAAATTGTTACATCTTTAGGCAACATCAATTCTTAGGCAATCGAGCTTCACAAATTGTCAGTCGTTGTGTTGTTTATTAATCTTTTCAATTGTTCTAAAGTTATATATCTGAAACTTTCCAGGATGCCCAATATTTCTAATATTTTTCACACTTCTTGAACAACTTCAAAACACCAAATGATTAGCTTCCCTCTTATTTTCTTACTTTGATCAATTTTTTTTTTAATCTGCCCCTGTCTTTCAACAATGTGGAGGCAAGCATTTCCAACTATCACACTGCCCGACCCGGAAGTGCTGCTGCTGATAGGGGCTCAGTGAACCCTCACAAATGGATAGCCTAATTAGAGGCTTATTGTTTGTACAATTCTCTCAAGACTGCAACAATAACCATTTTGAAATAAAGTTGGAAAGGTAGGTGAAGAAAAAGGGTGGAAACAGTCTGAGCTTGAAAAAACACTGCCAAGACCAGGCGTATTGATTTTTCCTTGCCAAAATATTATTGCTATCTTTCAGAACTCTACTAAGTATTTGGAATCCATCTCCAAACTGACTCCACCACGTGTCACTATTCTCCTCAGATCATGAGCTAACATTGCAGGGTAGTACACCATCTGGTATCATTAGAGAGCTAAACTCAATCTTCATGCTTAAGAGAGTATGCTGATGAGGAGCTCTGTATCTTATTTTACAGAACTTTCTTTTCATACCATATTGGCAAAATTATATACACAGTAAGAAAATAAAACATCAATAACAACAAAATAAAAAAATTACAGAAAAAATTTATATAGAGTAATATTTTATTCCTTATTGGTTTTATTGTGCTTTGAGTTTTATTTGTCCAAATATCTCCAAAACACATCTTAGTGTAATGCTTTTCTTCTAGTTCTACTCATAAGATAACTGTGACTATGAGAACTATTTCTTAACTGAATAAAGGAGTAAAATGTGGGAAAGAGGACTTAAATTATTAAATATTAACCTAAGATTTCATCAAATTTTATTTAAAGCCAAATATCAAATATTGATACTAGTTACTTACTGTTTTTTTAGCTTTATCTGCAATTACCAAAATGATTTTATAATATATTGCATATAAATCCACCTTAACATTGTCAATTTATTGTAATGTGATTTCTAGAATTATAAAATGAACAACTTTCGATATGTCATGTGAGAAGTGAGACATGAGAGGAAAGAATATGAAATTGACATGTGACATAACTTGGAAAAGGAATTGATTGGACTGAGATTTTGGGATAGAAAATGTATTGAAAAATTTTGTGATGTTAGAGCCCGAGTGCTGACTGGCTTAGAAGTGGAATGGAAGAAAGGAGAAAAGTGTAAGAAAACAGGTAGTTGGGTGAACCTTATTTTACCTTATACCCATAATTTAAATATTATCATTAAATCTCCACTCATCCTTCAGCTAATAAATAATCCTTTATAATGAAGTACAATTCCCTCCAAAACTGAAATGAAGAATGTAAAAAAAATAATTTGTCTGTTAAGTTCAGTTTTTTCCCTTATATTTACCATTCATTAAGAAGAACATGTATGTTATATTTATTATAACCTACATATATTACAAATTTTCAAAAATACCACTCTCCATTTATGAAAAATATATACTGTTGGAGAGGAAAAAACAATGGCTTACATATGTTAATAAAGGTGACAGTATTTTCTTTTCTTTTCTTTTCTTTTCTTCTTCTGAATTATGGCATGATGCCTGAGAAAGAATTAGAAGACCACACATTACTCATACTTGAATCCACAGATGAATACTCAGGGGTCAGTAAGTTGCCCATAAGTTTTATATTTCTGTGTTCTCATTTTCATGATGGACACACACTCACATGCACACTTATGTATATGCTGGAAAATATGTATGACATGTCTGTAATCAGGTAATACTGAATCGTAAATCCATATTTGTGTTTGTGTTCACGGCTTTTTGGTGCCATATAAAACTTTTCTAATTCAGCTTGACTAATAGGCAGTGAAAAACAACAAAAGTCAAGTTAATAATTAATATATAAATGTTACATTTTCCCCAAGCTCAACTGTTGTCATGGCTTGATACATGAATAAAAGTTTCAGATTAGTTTGAAAACGGAAGAGTAATAGGAAAGTTTGAGGGGAGAATGAGGTAGAAATCGTAAAGTAGAAGGAAAGATACTTTCTTGAGTATATCCTTTTGCATAATTTTGACATTTGAAAGCATGTAATGTTCTCCATATTTTAAAATATAAGTTAATATACATGGGAAAGTTCTAGATAGTGCAGTAAGGTAAGAAAAATAAGTAAAAAACATAGATTGAAAAATAAGAAACTAGAACTACTTAGTTTAGCATATTGCAGGATAACAGATGACTATATTAAAATCAATTATCATATTGAATATGGTACCAACATAAAGTTGATCATTTGAATTTAAATAGATACCATTTACAATAGTATTAAAACATAAAATACTGCTCTGGTCGGGTTGCTCAGTTGGTTGGAGTATCATCCCATGCAGTAAAAATGTTGTCGTTGGATCCCTGGTTACGGCACATACCTAGGTTGCTAGTTCAATCCCCAGTCAAGGCATGTACAGGAGGCTGCCAGTCAATGTTTCTCTCTCTCTGTTCCTTCTGTCTCTCTAAAATTAATAATAAAAAAGCACATACACTTTCTACAGTGAGGATATATATATATATATATAAATTAAGAACAAATCTGTACAACTCTACGTAAGGCCTGTACATTGAATAGTATAAAATTCTGATGATTTCAAATAAAATCTAAATAAATGGAAAGATATATTTTATTTATGAACAAAACACACAATAATGTTACAATATCAGCTCTCCTAAAATTTAACAATAGATTTAATGTGGCCTCAGTCAAAATCTTGGCAGGGTTCTATTCCTTATTCTAAGGCTTATAAAGGAAGGGGAAGTGTCATCAAGGAACATGCATAAAGGACCCATCGACAAAACCAAATGGGGGAAGGATTGAGGGTGGGAGGTGGGGGTGGGTGGAGCTCGGGAAAATGGTGGTGGGAAAATGTCAAACAACAATAAAAACAAAGTGGTCGGGGTAGGTTGGGAGTAGTGTAGGAAATTAAGAAGCTTAAGAACTGGTGTGTGCAGCCCATGGACATGGACTAAGAGGTGTGGGCATGATGGGATGGGGTGTAGGGTGGAGGGGATAAAGGGGGGACAATGGGACTACTGTAATAGCATACTCAATAAAATATAAAAAGAAAATAAGGCTCGTAATGGAAATATAAGTCACTTAGAATATACAGAACAACTTGAAAAAGAAAATTAAATTGAATTATGAAAACTATCTGACTTCAGGGTATATAATAATGTGATATTATTGAATTGAATATAATGTGATAATGGTGTAAAGATAAACAAACAGATTGGTGGAACAGGATAGAAACTACAGAAAGAGACATACATATACTTGGTCAATTGATATTCAACAAAGGTGCAAGGTCAATTCCATGGAGAAAAATTAGAATTCTTGTGTTGGAAACTGGGTTTCCACTTATCTAAAAAAAAGAACCTGTCCATACCTTTCTCCATATACAAAAATAAGTTCAAAGTAGTTTATGGACCTAAATATAACAAAAAAAAAATCCATAAAACCACTAGAAGAAATGTGAGAGAAAATATTTTCAAACTTGAGTAAAGTTTTCTTAGATATAACACCAAAATCACGATATCTCAATGAATAGTTGACATATAGAACATCATCAAAATTTAAAATTTTGCCTCTTTGAACAACACTGTTGAGAAAACAAAGGAACGCACACGAGAAGAAAATATTTGTAAACTGCACAGCTAATAAGAAACTTAAATCCATTATATACATAATTCTCAAAGTTCAATAATAAAACAACAAACACCAAAAAAGACTTGAACGGATACTTTATAAAAGTAAATATGCAGATGGCGATAGCTACATAAAAAGATTATCAACATCATTAGCCACTGGAGAAATAGAAATTAGAATGACAAATAGCACCTACTAGAAAGTCTAAAATTAAAATGTTGGTAAGGTGTTGAAGTGTTAATGAGGTTGTATAACAACCAGAACTCTCACAGGCTACTGGTACAAATGAAAAATAATAAGCTGCTTTGAAAAACTTAGACATAGTCTTTGACCCAGTCATTTTTTTCCTAGTTTTTTACTCAATAAAAATAAAAGCATATATCTATGCTTGTTCATGAATGCTATTTATAATAACCAAAAACTGTAAATAATCCACATCTCCAAAAACAAATTAATGGATAACAAATTATAGAATTTGGTATACAATAGAATCCTACTCAGTTGTAAAAAAGCAATGCATTACTGAGTTAATAGGCAATCTTGATGCATATCAAAATAATTATGCTGAGGGAAAGAAAACTGAGTAAATAGAGTATATGATGTATGATTCCATTTTTATTTAATTTTCTATTATCAAATCCATCTACTGTGGCAGAAAGAAATTAGTTTTCTGGGATTTCTGGGAGAGGGACAAGGAGAGGGCTTATAAAGCTACCCAAATAAATTTTGTGGGTGATTGATTGTGGTGATGGTTTCATGGGTAATATGTATGTCAAATCTTATCCGTTTTAAATTGTGTATAGTTTATTATACCTAAATAAAACCGTTAAACAAACAAAAGGTAACAGAGCACATGCAAGTGTGGAAAATGGCAACAGATGCCCAGCAGACA
The DNA here is from genome assembly GCA_004026545.1 of Mormoops blainvillei. NCBI lineage: Eukaryota > Metazoa > Chordata > Mammalia > Chiroptera > Mormoopidae > Mormoops > Mormoops blainvillei. The sequence goes on along the minus strand of PVJD01000508.1, from coordinate 26,314 downwards.
CTAGTGTTATTTATTTATTTTACTTTTTCTTTCTTTCTTTATTTTTCAATTGTTGTTTAGTTATAGTTGTCTCTATTTTCCCCTCATTACTCTCTCATGCCCTACCCACCCCCCCACCCTCCCACATTCAATTCCACACCCCCTCCCCATTGTCTTTGTCCATGGGCCCTTGACACATGTTCCTTGAGTTGACCCTTCCCCTTATTTCCCCTGGTTATCTCCATCCCCCTTCCCTCTGGTCACTGTCAGTTTGTTCTTTATTTTCATATCTCTGGTTCTATATTTTTGCAAGAAAGAATATAGATAAACGTTATCTATGGATTAAACAAAATACATACAGAAATGGTCTGGGGGACAAAGCCACAGTTGATTGCGGCAGAGAGACCTCCCTAAACCACAAAAAACAAATGTACATGTTTATAATATGAAAGCCTAAGGACAACTCAGGTTCTTCCCCAAAGTTAATTAAAAGAATTTATCTTAAAATTCCAATTAAAATAAAAATTGACTTTGTTTTTTTAAGCAAATACATCAAATACATCAAATGCATCAAATACTGTGGAGTTTAGGCAAACTGCACAGTCTGTGGAAACACTGATCTCACTTCAGACACCAGCTCCAGTTTGGGGGCCCAGGGCAACCTTCACTTCAGACCAACTGACCAAAAATTCCAATGTTCCCAGAATCCCCCTATGTTTGATAATATACTAGAATATCTCAAAGAACCCAGGATAGTACTGTACTTATAATTACAGTTTTATTACTGTAAAAGTATACCAATTAGAACCAGTAAAAGACGAGACACACAGGATATATCTGGTAGGGTTCTGAACATGAAACTTCTGTTGTCCTCTGGGACATGTTACTTTCTTGGCATTGAAATGTGATGATTCACAAGGAGTATTTCAATCAGGGAAGTTCACTATGGTCTTGAGTGTCCAGGATTTTATTAGCTCTCATTTACATATCATGCACATGGCTGTACTTTAACCTCCAGGACACACAGCCCTACCATGTATTCAACTAATGTCATCAGTGTCCAGTTCTTCTTGGAGGTGAGAACTAATATGCCATGGTCCAGAGCCCCTAACATAAATTACATTATTAGAATGTCTGGTGGACAAAGCCTCTTATAAACAAAGACATGCTTATCAAGCAGCACATTCCAGGGGACTGGAATCACCTCCCAGTAGCTCAGGACAAAGACCAGACCTCCCTTTGGGTAGAGTTTATTTTTCACTACACATTAAGTAACCCATGAGTTCCTCAGTCACTCAAGATCCAGCACTTAGCACCAAAGCACAGCAAACCATTACTCTAAGTATCCACCCTCTGGACCAACACCATTCAGGCCCTTAGGGAACATTCTGCTTTTCTTGCCCTGTGATCTTGAAGCTCAAGTCAACCTGGTCCTACTACTGTGAAAATTTTGTGATGCCTAATTTGGGGGCTGACAGTGTTTGGGAGTACCTAGAGATTTGAATGGCAGAAGTGTTTAGAAAAGACAAATTCATTGTGTCATATTCTTCCACTAAACAACATGATTACCAGAGACTTTTGCCTAATGAAATATCATTTGCCAGTAGTACTGAGACCTATTTATTTTGCTTTTCTTTATGTTCCAATATGTGGTTTTGGAGATTCTCACAAATTAGCATGATATTCATAAGGATTGATCATGGCATTGAGGAATATTTTGCAATTTTAAACAATTAACATGTTACTTTTTTGTAATCTTAAACATATTATTTTTATTTTGTCTTTTCGGGGTCTAGACATACCATATTTAAAGTGTGCTATTGTTACCGATTCTTTGAATTGGCAACTATATGGACATTAAGTGATGTAAAAGTATTTAATTTCCAAAGATTTATTTTGACTCTATTTAAATAATTTTGAATGAATTATTACATATTTATAAAATATAATTGTATTTTGTGTCTAAATTCTCGTAGACAATTTTGGATTATGGATTAAACAAAATACATACAGATGTGGTCTGGGGGACAAAGCCACAGTTGATTGGGGCATTATAAAACTAACTTTGGAAAATGTATAAATATAAGTTAGTCAGTTTGGATTTTTTACATTTACAGTTTTAATACAATTACATTTTATTTTGTATTTTTAACATTGTCATACAATAACATTATGCTAAAATAAAAATAAATAAAATAAAATTCTATGGGCTGCTATGATATGTGTGTATGATAATTTGTTTATTACATCTTCATTGTATTCTTCGTACAAGAAAAATGTCAGGTCATCAACAGAATGCTTACATGCACAATAATAACTGAATGCAGTTATCCTTGATATTTTGATGTTCAGTAATATACAACTACACTTTTACACATATTTTAAATTATATTTGTATGAGTACCTATTTGCTAAAATACAGGATAGAGCATAATTTATTAACAGTTTGTTAATTTACAACCTTTAAATATTTTGCCATATGTTACACTGGCATCTGTTTATTCTCTTGCTTGAGACCTTACAAATGACAGAGTTGGACATATTGATAGACAAAAATTTAACTGTCCACTGGGGTCCCAGGGGAATTTGGTGCTTGCAGATACAAAGAGCAGAGTGATAAAGGGCTGATATCAGGCAAAGTAATCAAGACTTTTGCGTGTGTGTTTGTGTATGAAACAGCTGCACATGTTGAAGGGTCACAGAAGAAATGTCTTCAGAAAAGGTAAATTTGTTTAAAAAAATACATTTAAGGATTGAAGAGGGCACATTATTTTTGCAACAAGAAAATTATGAAGGCAATTTAGAACCCCTCCAAAATAGACAATGTTCTACCTAAAGGTTATGGATCATTTTTAAAAATATATGATTTTGAGCAACTAATAGAGTAAAAAGAGAGATTTAATTTGACCACATTGATACTTAAATACACATGAAATTTTATCTACAGCAAGAAAAATAAGTATGTACATTCTTATCACACGATGGGCTCTTCAATGAGCAATACATATCTCTTGTGATGATTTTAACTTTTAGCCAGTTTATGGATAAATCGCGGAAGACTATGACCTCATAATAGCAGATTTGGGGGTTAGTCATGACATTTTAAAAATTAAAACTAAAGTTAGTAAAAGTTGGTAATCTATAACTAACAAATGAGATTATATCAAGAAAAATACAAGAAATCTGGTGGTAATGGGAAGTAAATTTTTCTCATTTTATAAGGATAAACTTTTGCTTTTTACTTTGATAACCAGAGAAAAAAAGTGTTAACTTAAAATACCAGGAAAAACATTTGAAATTTCTCAAATGAAGATCTTGATTTCATTATATATGTTTACATTATTAATTTTAATAACATATACTTTTTATTCATGTGAATTTTATGAGAAATATTATATTCTATTTTTATAAATAAGGAAACTGAGGCACACAGAAGTTACTGATTTCTCCCAAGCCATGAAATCAGTAATTTACCATGAATCATCACATCTTTGAAAACAATTTGTTTCAATCTCATGCTAGATTCATCCTATTTTATTTTGGGCAAATGAACAGAGGTAAGGGTGCTTGGTGTCTGATCTTAGTATAACATCTCACTTTTGGGATATGTGTATTTCTTCTAAAGGGAGGAAGGGCAGTGATGAGCAAAAAAGGAAAATTGTACTGGGGATGGTAAAATAGTCTGGACCAAAAAAAAAAAAATCACAATTTCTTTCTCTTCCAGTTTTTTTTCCTTAATCTTCAGAATAGACTCTCACTGTGCCTGTGATAAACGTCATGGTAATTTTAGTTGTACTTTAATTAACGATTAAGCTGTTTATTTCTTATTTTTGTTTAGCTTTGGTTGTATAATTGTCTTCATGTTATCAAAGGCATAAGATGGTAATCATATATGTGCTAATATACCATATGTATTAGAGGTAAGTGAGTACACGTGAAGAGGCAAATTTCCTCTTGTGGACTAAGGTATATTAATAACATAAGAGTTCAGGAGAAATAATAGATTTATCAAAATATACTTTGAATGACATTAATTGTATATGATACATAGAAAGAGTGCTGCAAAAATATAATGGGTATATAGAGAAAAACTTTATATGAAAAAAACGAACTTTTCTCAATTTTTCCTTGAGATAAATTAGAACAAAAATAAAAAAAAAGGAGGGGAGAGGGTTAAAAAACCTGAGACAAGGTCATGATTATTTTCCATAACCTCTAGAAATAATATATGAAAAAACAGAAGCCTTCTTTGGGTTTGGATAAAGTGTGATCATCAGTGACCTTGGCAGGAATTATTTCCTTAGGTACATAAAGGAAGAGTATTCAGTTACAGAGAAAAGAGCCATTAAGTAAACATAGCAAGGGACTTAGAATTTAATTCTGAGCTCTTAGGCAAAATTTTTGATATTCAAAATAAATATTTCTATTGGGATAATTCAGTTCACCAATTTCTACCATTGCTTTCAACATTATAAATACAAGGACTTCAGAAAAACGCCCTAACATTTAGAATTTTTACTAAGGCTGTCTTTCATAGTATGTTGACATTATTGTAAGGTGTTTATAAATCTGAAATCTAGTTTAATTTTTTAAAGGATTTATTTTTTATTTTTAGGGAGAAGGGAAGGGAGGGAGAAAGAGAAGGAGAGGAACATCAATGTGCAGTTGCCTCTTGTGCACCCCCTGCTGGGGGCTTGGCCTGCAACCCAGGCATGTCCCCTGACTGGGAATTGAACCAGTGACCCTTTGGTTCGCAGGCCAATACTCAATCCACTGAGCCACACTAGCCAGGGTTGAAATTTAATTTGAAATGAGTGGGGTTTTTTTGTTTTGTTTTGTTTTTAACTCTGTTCTTACCCAGCTCATACCAATCATGAATATAAGAAAATATATATTCATATAATTAAAATGATGTATAACAAAGATTCAGGACATGCAATGATAATAAACAAAATCATAGAATTAATATCAAATGACTGAGCTTATTATAATAAAAAATTAAGACCTACCTACGTAAGCTCATTTTTACTGAAAAATTCATGAAATCAGTCTTATGATCATGGACCCTATTAATCTTGTTTATATTTGAATATGAATGTTTCCTATTATATTTTCCCCAATAACAAATTATATGGCAGAAAGCACCCTTGATCATGAGTCATTGGAATCCCTGCGTCTGAAGGATGACTTTACAGTCTTTTCCTGATGAGTAGTCAGATAATCAGTCTGATCTGAGCCCCTTGTTTCCTCATGTTCAAAGGGAGAATGGTTATGTTTTGGTGGTTTGTTGGAATTAAGTAGGTTTAACACATTTAGAGAATATAAAACAATAAACAATTGCTCATATCTTAAATTTGCTATATTTAATATTTAAAAAAGCACACTTGTATGCAACAAATTTGCTATATCTAATATTTAAAAAAGCACACTTGTATGCAACATCCTCTTCGAATGTATAAAAGAAAGAACTTTAGTATAGAAGACAAAGTTTTAAAGGTGAGAACTGTAGTTTTGGGGGAGCCTTACAAATCAGTCATTATTACAGAATCACTTATTCTATTGAAACTATTGCTGAGCCACGTGCCATTTTTAAAATAGGGAAATTTCGTTAACTTTTTCTATAAAGCTGCCCATTAATTTGTATGCCTGAATATATTCCTAGCAAGGAACTTCTTTAAGGAAAATAAAAAAGCTAGATATAATGAAAATATGGTCTTAGAAAAGAAGCAGATGGTTTTAATTGAGGGGGAATTTCATGGAAATATATTAGTAAACAAGTTTTATGCTGAAAATCACCTAAGTAAGGTGTTTATTTTCACAAACATATGAAGAATCTGCTTTTTTGTGAACCATCTCCAAATCTACAAAATGTCCTACTAAAGAAGTCATATTCTAATTTCTAGAACCTGTGAATATGTTAAATTCCAATGCAAAAGGAACTCAAGAAGGAGATGGAATTTAGGTGGCTAACCAAATAACTTTAAATAGGTAGATTTTTCTTGATAATCTCCATAGGCCTAAGGTAATCACAAGGGTCCTTAAATGCAGAAGAGTAATATGATGTGAAAAAGAGTCAATCAGCCATTGTTGGCTTTGAAGATGGAAGAAAACCACAAATCAAGTAATGTAGGCAATGTCTGGGGACAGGAAACATCTTCTCCTTTAGAGCCTTCTGGAAGAAACACAGCCATGTCAACATCTTGATACTAGACTGTGAGACCCATTTGGACTCCTAATCTCCAGAATTATAAGATAATACATGTATGTTGTTTTAAGCTACAAAGTGTATGGTAATTTGTTATAGCAGCTATAAAAAACTTCTACAGTCTGCATACTTTTGATCAATATAAAAGACTATGGTCCTGCTTGCCAGAAAATTATCATCCTGGACTTTTATGTTTCATAAATGAATGTATGAAGACAGTTTTCTTTGTCATGTAATAAATTAAGTACTCTCTATACAGTATTTGTCAAGCTTAACTAGTTATCTCAAATTAAAGTTTATGAGCTAAACAAAAGAGTAGACAAAAATGACAAATAATCAATATAACTTCAAAAATCCTTTAATTTACTAAATAAAGGAGGTTTATATCTAGTGCTCTTGCTTAATAGTTTTGGTGGATTTTGGCGACAGTTGCTCTAGTGAACACGAGAAAACATCTTGAATTTTAATAAAAATAAATCTTGCTGTCACTTCCCAACTGAACAGAGATCTGCCACCTTGGCAAATGCAATTTGTTTAGAGCTTCCATACATGCTCCTCCTTACTAAATCTAGCATCATCATTATCATCTTTATTATTACCTCTACTATTTTAATGCCTCACAATTACCTATAGAAAGCCACATTTTTTTTCTTTGCAGATTTTTTTACATAAAAGTAAGAAGAATCATAAAATTTGTAAAAACTTCCAATTATCTTATTAAAAACTAAATGGTTCCTTTGGGAACAGTGGATATATTTTTTGAAACATTCTAAAACCATAGCAAGAGAAAGAAAACCAGACAAGGCCTTCCCCACCCACTCGTCATCTCCACCAAAGACTGAGTTTTTAACTGACAACTTTGAATGGAAATATATTAACTTCTCATTATTTTATCCAGAAGTCATGTCAACCACTGCCAATGTGTAATACGTGTTCTAACCACTCTCTTCTTGACCTCATATGGCACCTGTCCTCAAATGAAATGGAAGCATTTACACAGTAACTAGAAATGGTGTGTGTCATTAGGATGTGACAAAGAGTATTTTTTTTGGAAATATTGTCTATTTCAAAGGACATACCCTTCACTGTTATAGAATTGTATCTTAAAAATTTTTGCCTTAGCTACCACGAAAAGGAAATTATTTAATGTGACAGTTGCTAAATATTGCTTTAATAACAATCATATTACAAAATAATACATCAACATTTGTTGATGTATCAAATCAACATTTTATACCTTAAATTTATACAATGTATATGTCAAATATATTCAGTAAAAACATTTTTACAAGGTAAGACACATTTATGCTGTTTTGTCATATTGGTTAGATATTTTATATATGGATCAATGTTTACATACATATCCAAAGAACCCAACAACTTGCCAATCCTTCCTGAGATTTTAACCTCAATTATTTTCCTAATGAGATATAGTTTAAAAATTTGGAATTTGCTCTGTACCAATACCAGTTGGTTTAGGTAACTAGACCTGGTTATTTATTTTTATTATACTTTTTCATGGCAGATAGAAATCAAGAATATTCATGTATTTTTTTGATTTGATAATTATAAACAGTGTTGGAAGTCCCTCATTGTCACCCTTTATTTTCATGTTTACTTGGTAGAAATAAATGTCAGTGTAATAAGATTTTAATGAGCTGGTTAAACTTTCTTCATTCTATTCTAACATAGCCATATTGACTAATACGTAAAGTCGCATGTAGTATGTTCTACATAAGTAAGATGGGCTATAATGAAGAATGCTAAGGGGAAAAATTAGGTTGGAAAACAGCAGCTTCAGTGTCTCTACACAAATGAATCTGAGGATAGATTAAATGCAACCATCCAAAATAATTTTTTAAGCAAGTACGCCTTCAGAGGTTGAGGGATACATTGGAAGAAATGATATGTAATATCGAATATGAACCACTTCCCTTACATCAACCAGTTTCCTCCATGCCAACAAAATATATAGATTCAGTTTTTCTTCTTTAACTCTAATTTCACTTTAGTGCTAGCTAGTTTCATATCCTTAAGTTTTCCACAAGTAAAGGGAAAGTTTAAAAGAGTTAACTTTTACTGGGGGATATTTCTGAAAGATTTTTCAACCAGTGAAAGATAACTCAGTTCAAAAGTTAGAAAGTAGGATATAATAAACAAGGAACTGGCAGTTGTCCACGGGGAAAGATTGTTCATGAGCCGACAGGACTGGAACATTTATTTAGAGGAAATGGAAGCTGTGGGTGGAAAGTCACTGCCTACATTAAATAAAGTGGGTTTTGGCACTGCTTGAAACTGGATGTCGAGCTCTCTGTTTGTACACTTTTGTCTTCCCAGACGGTCAGCTTCACGGAGCACGGCCGAGTGACAGTGGGGGCAGGGAAGGCAGTTGCGGCAGCCTCCTGTCCGTTTGCCAGCCCCCTGCAGGGAAGTGTTAGCGGCCCAGCTGAGTCTCATCACAGTCATGGAAAAGAGCCCTCAGTCGACGGTCGGATCCTGGGAACATGTCCCTGCGGGGACCAGAATGCCTGCTGCGCGAAGAGGCTTCCTTTGTTGTGTGTATTTTGTGCTAAGACACTTCATAGCTCTACAAATTCATACTTTTTCATCATGCTTTATCAAAATCCATATGTACACCATTTAATATTAAAATGATATTAAAAATGCTGCTAACAAATAGGTATTTGTTGATTTATTGTCACTGGAAATTAGTATATTATACATTATATTTCTTATACCCAAAGGACAGTAGATACTTCAAGCCATGTTTTGGTGCTACAGAACTCATAAGAAAATGGTTTACTGGATAATACTTAATAATATCTTGGGAAATAGGAGAATTAGGATGTTTTTCATAAAACATCTGTCTTTATTTTAGAATAAAATGCTAATATTCATTTTCTTTAGCATTTAGTGAAAATCCCCAGCATAATGAGTAAGCACATTTTATGCTTATAAAATTTGAGATTCTACATTACCATTCAGTCATATTTTTTTTCACCAGCTAGTATACCTGAATTTCTCTGTTATGAGCCTTCAGGTAAATGAACTCCTCTGTGTTTCAATTTTCAGAACAATAAATATGCCCATTCTTGTATAACATGTAGATGTGACATCTTCAAACATGGATTTCTTCAAAAAGAAAAACCTTACATGAACATATCATCACATATATTTTCCTGGTATCACATCAAATTATTGCATTTTACCTTTAAACTACATTTTTAAGGCAAAAGTAAAGAGGAGAAAGTAAAAGAAGATATAAAAAAAGAAGGGAAATAAGAGGGTAAGAGTGAGAAGAGGAGGGAAGGTATGAGAAAATATGCTTCAAGTGTAGATGTATAAAAACCTTCTCATTATTTTTCACATCCCATGTCATTTTCTCCAAGTTTTCTAAACCAAATAACAGAGATAATTTGCACCAACTCCAAATGGCACCACTTTTACATGTTGTCTAAAACTATCACGCTCTAAATTGTGCATTTAGAGATTGCGGCCGGTGGGTGGAGATTAGGGCTCTGTGGAGACTGAGTAGCCACAGAATGGGAAGCAGAGGGGCTCCAAAAGCAAACTTCACAAGATTGCCTGGATCCAGATCAGTCTACTTTGTACTTCTATGCTTACTATGAACACTGCATTTTGAAAGGCTATATATAAAAACTTGACTGGAATTATTTTTTTCACTGAGAATTTCATGCAGAATTTGAACAATGTTGTTCATCTACAGTATTGTTGAGTTTTAATCCATCAAAGTGTCAGATGTCATTATGTGATTTGCCTGGTGCAATAACCAGGATGGATTACCTTATGCTGCAAAACTAAGATGCACCACCTTTTAGTAGTGACTTTAAATAAAAGATAGCTGTTTCTTCTTCATGTTACAGGTATCATCTAGGCAGGCAAAAGGCAACTTGTTCCTTAGAGTTGCTCAGGAGACCACCTTAACCGAGGCTCTGTTGCCATCCTGATCATAAGGTTTCAGGCCTTGGGCATAAAGAACATACAGAACTGAATTTCTTGAATGCTTCTGCTCAGGAGTGACAGATCACTTTTATTCACATATCATTGGCTAAAATAAGTCCTATACGTGTGTATAACTCAAAGAATGAGTGTTCCTGGAGAAGAGGATTATCTCAGGGAAAATAAAATCTCTCACAGTTGGCTTTTTTGATTACCAAGGATTCTGTTTACTTTTCTTCCCACATGTAGAACACACTCATACCAACTCAGAAGAGACAATCTAAAAAGTCCACCCTAGTCATGCTATGAAACAAGTCTAGGATCTCTGAGCAGTGTACACTGGTTTACTCGTCAGGTCTTAATGTGGCTCCCCTTGATGTGGAGAAGAGTGAGCTAAAAAGAGCTACAATACACCACCTTGCCAACCAGATACACATACAATATGCAATGGTGAGAAGGAAGAACAATAAATACGCCCATTCAGAAAGGGAAAGAACAGGGAACTTTCTATAAACTGGTTCACAGTAATTCTAAAATTTCAATGGGAAGATGCTATGAGATTTCCTACCCTCGGGTTATACAATGTTCTTTGGTTATGCTCTGATTCTATTTCTTGAGAGAAATTCCTTTGTTCATTGTTTTTCAAATCACTAGCTACACCATCTGAGAGGGTATTCTTTTTCCCACTACATTTCTTGACTATATCGTAAGTGGACTGAGAGGAATATTCAGTACTGCTTTCTCAACTCATTCCCTGCCCACAGTATACGGTAAGGTGCCCAGAGATCACGTAAAGTCTGCAACAGGAACTGACTCCTCAGAAATTCAGTAAGATAATTTTCTTCCTTCCTTTAGTCAGCTCCTTGGGCCAGTAAGAATCTAATAATGATTGTTTTTCATTGAAAGGACTTAAGAGTTTTACATCCCTAATATGCTCCTCCTGGCCCATAGCTAATTTAATCGGCTGAACAGTTTTAATGGATTTCTGTTCCACAAAGTATTCCTTAATCCTTATCTTTCATTGCTTGGGATGAAAAAGTGGTTTCTGGGCTTGTTCTATTTCCTTTACCCTCAGCTTTGGAAACTGGCTGGTTCTTTCCTGGGTTTTTTGTTTCTTGCAATTTATTGCCAAACGGTCCAGTGGTAACCAAAACACATGACCATTGCTGCTCTCCAATGTATTCCCCTAGAGCTACAAGTGTACTGGGAACGTGAGTACTTTTCATGTTTTTACGGGACTTAGCAGATGTTTCACCAGGCTGTGGAGCACAAATCTCCATCTTTTTGGTCTCCAGTACATTTCTGCACCATCAGCCCTTAGGTCCCTAAGACAGTGAGACATATTTTAGGTTTTTATTAGGGAGTCAAAATGCTCTGGGAACAATTTTTATATGCATCGAGATAGCTGGTAACAAATAACCCCCAAATTTCAATGGTTTAAAACATCAGAGGCACAGGCAGTTGTTTTCCTATATATCAGCGATAAACAATCGGAATTTTAAATGAAAAAAATCACTTATAATAGTAACATAAAGAACAAACAAAATAATTAGTTTTAAATCTGCAGAGTAAGTACAAAATCTGTATGTGGAATACTGCAAATTACTGAAGAAAGAAACCCAATACTTTCAAAATAAATGGAAAGAAAAGCTATTTACATATCCATGGATTAAAATATTTAATATTGTTAAGATGTCAGTTATTCTAAGAATGATCTACAGATTTAAAAATCTCAATCAAAATTCCTACCAGCTTTTTTGTAGACATAAAAAAAGTATTCTGCCCTGGCTGGCATGGCTCATTTGTTTGGTGTCTCATCCCTTAACCAAAGGGTCGCTGGTTCTCTTCCCAGTCATGCATGGCACATATCCGGGCTGTGGGTTCAATCCTCAGTTGAGGTGTATTCAGGAAGCAGTCAATCAGTGTTTCTCTCTTGCAGCAATGTTCCTCTCTCTCTCTCTCTCTCTCTTGCTCTCTCTCTCTCCCCCAGCCCTTTCCTCTCCCTTGAATAAGAATAAAATAAACCTTAAAAAATGTATTCTAGAATTTATATGGAAAGGCAAAAAGAATAGCCAATACAATTATGAAAAAAAAGGAAAACATTTGGAGTACTCCTATTACCATATTTCAAGGTTTATTACAAAGCTACTGGAATCAAAACAGTCTGATATTGATGAAAAACTAGAAGCGTTGATTAATGGTACAGAATAGATAGCCCCAGAATAGTCCCACACGGATATACTTAACTGATTTTTGACACAAGTACAAAGGTAATTCAATGTGGATAGAATAGTCTTTTCAGCAAATGGTGTTGAAGTAATTTGATACTTTTATGCAAAAATATGAATGTATACACAGATCTCACACCTTACACAAAATCAAAATATACCAAAGATGTAAATGTAAAGTGCAATGCTATAAAAGTTTTAGAAGAAAATATGATCTTGTGTTTGGTTATAACTGTTCAGATACAATACCAAAAGCATCATTTATTAAAGAAAAATATATACTTTATTAAAACAAAGGACTTTTGCTCTGTGAAAGATACTTTTAAAAGAGTAAAAACACAAATCACAGATTGGGAGAAAATATTTGCAAATCACATATTTGATAAAAGACTTCTATCCAAAATATACAAAGAACTCTTAAAACAACAGAGGTTTATTTTGTGCTTATGCTAGTGTCACTACCTATCAGTAGGGGTTTTTACTCATCACGATCATGCAGAGAATCAGACTGATCAAGCTCTGCTGTCATATTAACGTGAGGCTTTAGGATTTCACCTGTCAGCTGAAAAGAATATGGAGACTTGGACAACTTTAATGTATGTATGTATGTATTTAAAATTTTTTTTAAATTTTTTAATTTTAGTGAGAGGGGAAGAGAGGGGGAAAGAGAGGGAGAGAAACATTGTTGTGAGAGAGAAACATCAATTGATTGCCTCCCGAAGGTCACCCAGCTGGGTGGTGAACTGCAACCCAAGCATGTGCCCCCACTGGGAATAGAGCCATGGACATTTTTGTTTGAGGGACGGCACCCAATCAACTGAGCCACACTGACTGAGGCAAGACTTGGGCAGTTTTTAATAGTTTTCACTAGTAATTGGCATGCCAGCCCTGATCACTTTTCATGGGATCTTATCCAACTAAGAAAATAATACAATCTGAGGAGTGTTCTAAGAGGAAAAATCCCAGAAGAAAATTTCAGGTACAAAAAATAGGAAATTTTGTTTAGCACTAGTATGTGTTTTGTATCAGGTTACTTCCATATGCGCAGACAGTTGAGAGGCCACTTAGATAATATTTTTAAACATTGCATATATAAAATTATGTATTTCATTGTGTAGGAACCTAGTTTCTTCCCATCTTTGCAGGAGATTGAAAGTCTAAAGCATTAAAGTATTCAATTTTAATTTTAGATATTGGATTGTAATTTAATCATTAGATGTCCATCTTAGAAAATCATGAGAACTTTGAGAAGACAGAAAAAGACAAAACAGAATAAATATGCTTTTTGAAAAATGACAGTAATACAGCCAAAATTGTTGGAAACAAAATAACATTAAAGGACTGTATAATAAAACCATGTAAACCTCAGTGGTTTCTTTTAAAGTTGTTGGATTTTTTAGTTCCATTAGACCTCTAAATTGAACTTATAGACAATGAAAACATAAGAAGACCACATGAGGGTTTTCCTAGACAAAGAAAAACCATTGCATTAAACTAAGTTGTAGAAGTTTTTATGTTCAAAGAAGTTTCATTTGAGAAAAATAAACAAATTATTCAATCTTTATTCATTTCCATAGAGTTTTGTTAAAATACAAAGTTAATTCACTATCACAAACCACTCTTTTAAGTAAACCAGTGCCTCTACATTTTTGTGCAATTTTTCAAGCTTTCAGTTAAATTTGATACAGAAATAGTTAATTAATGAAAACATTTCTCTTTCAAGAAAAAGTGTAAACCTATCATTGGAGTAATATACATCACTAATGTACACAAAACTCAATTGCCAGATGGGCCAAATGGAGAGGTCAAAAAGTGTACTTCCCCAACTACAACAACCTGATTGATGAAAGAAGGATAAATTCAATAAATATTACCAGCAAAGCACAAATTTAGGAAAAAAATCACTAATTGCTAATCAATTTAATGTTTCTTTTTCCATTTCAGTACGGTCAAATATCATAGGTATGCACCACATAAAATACTTTTTTTGTTACAATAACCAGCTTTTTAATTTGGTTTTATGGTTAATACTATAATAAATCACTGACCTGAGAAAACAAACTAACAAGAAATTTCTATAGATCTCAGTTTTAAAAAAGAGAAGAAAGAAACCTCAGCTAAATTCTGAAAAAAAGTATTCAAGTTTATGGTCTCTTGGTGATAAATTGTGGGAACTAGGGATAAATGACAGCTCAGAGTTATAAACCAAATGTTCTTTGAAATAAATGGCATATTGAATGTTGCCTTGGATATGCAAAACATTTCAGGGTTTTAAAAGACTCACAACCAAATTTACCCACAAAACAATCATTGCTTATTAGTATTTTAAATAAATTTTCAAAAAATAAATATTCTAAAGTTCCCCAAGTTTGTGCTTGGTGCCATCTGCACATGCACGTTGCCATTTCCTCTGCCATGAACTCTTAAAATAACGCAGAAATAACTTCCTCCACATCTCCACTAATACACATGCATTTAATGGATTTCTTTATACATTATATTCAATTTCCTCAAAACACACAAAAAAGAAAAGCAATTATAGGCTAAAAAAGTGTGTTATAAAAAATAGTAGCATAGAAATCATTTTTAGTGTCATATTCATCAACTGGCTGAATGATCTTGGGCAGGTCTTTTTTCCACTTTTGCCTCAGATCCCTCATCTGTAAAATGGAAAATACAATAACATCTGCCTCAAAGCATGTTTGTGAGCATTATATGAGTTACTGTATATCTAAAAAGAATAGATCCTGGCATATAATTAAGGTAAATAAATGTTAGTCATTGTTATTAAATGCACTGTCTGATATTGATGAACTTTTATGATGTTTCCTTACATCATTCTATCCATACTTCCTTTATATTGTATAAGTCAACTTTTAAAAGATATTATTTATGAGTGTTTTGCTCCAGTTTTTGATATTATCTCAAATGGCATTGTTCATTGTCACCATTGTCATGCTTTTACTTAAATTATTATCCCCTTCAGTGGCTCCTTTCTCACCTATTTGAGTGCATTTGAGAATTATCATCCAAAGACAAGATAAATTTTACAAGTTGTTATAAGCTACCTTAGAAAGAAGCAATATCATCCTCCTTTGAGTTCATACAGTATTTGCCATATTCTTGAAATTCAGAACTATCAGGTTGGATCATCTGTCTGTTGACCAGAGGACCAGAATGGCCATCTTAATATAATTAATATCAACAAAATTCACATCTGTTGGCAGGTATTTTTTTTAAAGATTGAAGGACGCAATTTAATAACTTTATTCCCAACTAAATTATAATTATCTCAGGTTTTCAAAATTAACTTTGTGTTAGTTTCCTTTTTCATTTACTTCTTTAGCTATATAGTCATGATACAGTTATAATATACACCAGAAAAATATTTTTAATAAAATATTCTATGGGAGGACCAGTTGCAATATAATTTCTCAGTTGCAGAGATTGTTCTTTTGTACCTATGCTCCCACCTATTAGATCCATATGGTTTCTTTCCTCTTATCTTGGTAGGAGGAGGTAAGGCAAATATTCACCCTTCAGTTTAGTTTGTGTGTCAGAGAGAGAAAGACAATTGTGAGGTTTCTACTAGAGTTGGTCGTCCCTGGGCCAATGTGTTCCTGGGGACTGCTATCTCTATTGGCTTTCCAGCAGCCAAGTTATAGAGTTGGTGAACTCACCCTTCACTTACCCCAGGGACGCAGTGGCTGCCGAGCTCAGGCTACTTACTGGCCCTAAATATGGGCTGGTGGGATAAGGCGAACTAATGTAGTCAGGCTTCCTCTTTTATAACTTTGAATCAGATGTATGAAAATTATTTACCAATTAAGAAAAAGGGTAGACCCTGAAAATTCTTGCTACATGTGAATATAGTACCTATATAGCACATATATAGATGAAGCCAAATGTATGAGAAATCAGAGGCAATCAGTCTTGAAGACGTGCTTTAAGAAAAAAATCCTGCTGCTTATAAGACCAACAAGATGTTCGCTAAGATTCCCTGCATCCTTTCTACCATGCTCGTTCCCTTTGCAGTCCTTCCCCTTCCATCTCTAACAACTTAAAGGAGTTTGTTTTTATGTATTTTTTTAACAACAGCATGTGTAAATTATTATGCAGGGAATAATATGCATAGGTAGGGGCAACAGTATGTGATTTTTTACAATCTGAAGGATATAAGATTCGTAACAAATTTTCCTCATGACAAGCTACTTAGTATAGAAATGCATTGGGAAAGGACTTTCTGGGATGGCTTAGAAATATTACTTGGCAGGGGGTATAAGATTTATGTTTGTCCAAGGAAAGTCTGAATAAATGCTATAACTTTTGCACTTATAACTACAGTTTACTTATTTTTGAATGATAGTTTTATGCATACAGTTTATCCATGAACAACATAGGTTTGAACTGCATGGGTCCACTTACACATGGACTTAAAAAAATAAATAAATATAGTAGGACTTTTACATCCCTGTGGGTTTTACATTCATAGATTCAACCATGATAGTAAACAGTATTGGTGCATTCCCAACTGCAGTTACCTGAATGTTGTTTTCCATTTGAGGTTGGTTGAATCTGTAGATTGCAGTTGGGCAAAAGGCCTACAGCAGAGACATAGGTTATACATCGATTTTTGATGGGCAGAGCTCGGTGTTCCTAACCTCTGCGTTATTCAGGAGTCCACTGTAGTATGTATTTGCAACTATTAATCTTACCTAAAGAGATTTGAGGTTAATGTGGTATGTATTAGTTTTTTTTTTTAATTTCTGTGTAAAAAAAATTACCACAAACTTAATGGTTTAAAGCAATGTCCATTATTCTATTTTGTGGTGCTCCTGGGTTCTTTATTCATGGTATCAAAAGGCTGAAATCAATATATCAGTTGGCTGAGTTCTTTTCTGGAAGCTCAGCAGAAATATTATTTCTAAATTGTTCTTGCTGTTCCTTGCAGGTGTAGAGTTCAGACCTCCATTTCCTTGCTAAGCTCCTCAAAGTCACCCACATTCTTTGCCAACTGTCCTCTAACATTTTCAAAACAGCAATGGCGTGTCAGGTTTTTCTTGTGTTTGAATTTCTGACTTTCTTTTCTGTAACCAGTCCCAGAAAACTCTTGGCTTTTAAAGGTCTTTTGTCATTAGGTCAAGTTCAACTCCATAATCTCTCTTTCTTAGAGTTATTTGCACCATATGATATAACATAATCATGAGAGTGAAATCCATTTTATTCACAATAGTGAGAATTAGGACAGGATATTTTGGAGTCCTCTTAAGAATTCTGTCTACCACGATGATAATTTTTATGGATCTTTAGATACAGATAGGCTTACGACCACCTATATAATTAGAAAATCAGAATGTGCTTTTTAAAAATCTGTGAAGTTCAATATTTAATATTACCAAATCAAAGGAAATAAAATATAATTTAGCCAATATTTTATATGCCAAAAGAATGAAATGCATATGTAAATAGGAAAATTAGGTATCTAGTACACATTTCTATCAATTTAATGAAAACCACAGAGAAAATATTTCAGTTACCTGCTAATAGTTTTGAAAGACACAATGAGACCTCATAGTTATTTAATTAAACATCTACCCAAAGGAAAAAAAATTGATTATCTATATAGTATTTACTATAGCAAAAGAACATTTGTTGAATTCTGTACTACATGAAAGGAAAAAAAATAATGAAAAGTTATAATCTAATCAGTTTGAATACCATCTATGGTATGCTACCAAGATAAATACATTCATATTGTAATTAAAAATTGAAGAAGAAAGTCCAAGAACTTTTCAATCTGTGCTCCTTTACTTAACTGTTGAGGAAACTGATACAGAGAACCCGTGACTTGCCTAAGAAGATAGAGCCATTTGATGGCATAGTTGCCATCCCCTAACTTTGTTGTTTTTTTTTTTTGCTGCCTCTTAATATTGCTGAGACATGCATTATCTTTTATGCCATTTTCTCAAGTGGTTTCAAAACATAAGTGTGCAAATCTGTTCATTCCCTTTGTCTGTCTTGAAAAGAGCTGAAGAAGTAATCATTGTATATCAAACTAAAAATTTAGTCAAAAGAAAAAGAAAAGGAAAAGGAAAACAGTAACTTGATTAACAACATACCTTATTACTACAGAAAGGCATAGAAAAAACACCCTGGGATTGGAGTCAAGAATACAGGATACAAGCCTTGGCTCTGACTTTATTATAACCTTACTTTTCTCATTTTAAAAAAGTAAAGTAATGTTCTCTGCCTCACAGAACTTTTTTGAGTATTTGCTGATATATATGAGAAAGTACTGACAAAGTAGAATACTGGATTGCTATTACCTTTGATACTAAACACTTAACCCCATGAACTATTGTAAATGCATGAAAGAAAGGTGGAAGACTAAAGATGACAAACTTCAGGGTGAAGTTTTCAAACATAGATTTAATTTATGTTCATTATACTAACTCTTAGCCATAAATATATTTCACAACATTCCTCCACAGATTGGTGGCAACTAGAGTTAATTCTTATGGCTTTCTCTGGTTGACAAAACCCTTTCTTGGTTAGAATCAGCCTTATTCCATGAACTTTGCTTTATGAAGGATGATAGCCAATATTGTTGGAATTATTCATGTGGACTATGGGCAGGGATTTTGGTATCTGGACCCAATCTTAATAAATTTGAGCCAAGGAAAATCCTTCACCAAAACCAAAGGACTCTAGATTTATTTTTCTTATTTAATACAGCTCTTAAGTATTAAACAAAGAATTTTGATTGCCACCAAAGGCCTATTTCATTATAACTATAGAGGATACTCCTTCAAATAAAAAAAAAATTGTGTATTTTAGAATCTGATTAAAATAATTATTCAGGATGCTCCTCAAGCCATTTATAGAATGGTGGAGATGGAGAGAGCTGTAGTAATTATCAACCCCAACCAGGTTATTTTACAGGTGAGGAAACTCAGATGTACAATCTGATTTACAGATAAAGTCTTCTAAAACCTGGAAAGCCTCCTGAAGGTTTAATACACAATGTGTATTTTCTATCACATTATGCTGCTTTTCAAGAACATATATTTTCACTTTTTGATTGGAAAATATCCTCCAATTTAGGATTTAGGAACTGAAATATTAATCGTTCTTCTCTAAGAAATTATTTTAAAAATTTATCAAAATTGGAATTTTTGTGCAGCCATTTTAATATTGAAGATGGAAGAAAATATCAACATTTTCAGCATATTATGCTTTATTAATTCAAGAAAGGTAAAAATGTAACTGAAACATAAAAAATATATGTGCAGTGTATAGAGAAGGTGATGTAACTGATCAAACATGTCAAAAGTGGATTGCGAAGTTTCTTGGTACTATTGACATTTTGGCCAAATAATTCTTTGCTGTGGGGCTGTCTTATGCACTGGAAGACGTTTAGCAGCACCCAGCCCTCTACCCACTAGAAGCCAAGAGCAGGAGGTAGCCGACGTGCTCAAAATATCCAAATCAATAAAGTTATTGGTAAAAATGAAAAACCTGCCTTTTATTTTACAGAAAAAAGTAAGTGGACATTTTGCCAACCCAGTATATTCCCTGTTCTTTAGTAACTTCCTGTCATAATGGTGTCAGATTAGGAGGCATTTGTGTCATTGACAATTATAAGACAAAGGGAGCAGTGTTAAAATGAGACATTCATGGTTAATTTTGTCCACTGACATCAACTGTCAATAGTAATAGTTTTACATGAAGTATTTCTATCTGTAATGCAAAATACCATTTTGTGATGAATAGAGAAGGAAAAACAGTTCTTGGGTAAGTCAGCTGGTTTTCCAAATTCACTGAAATAACATGGATGGAGAATAGATACCTTATTCCCTCATTGTGCTGGAAGGGTGTGTGATTTTACATGAGTCAACTGGCATTGAAGAACAGTCAATACAGTTCAAGAAAAACACTTCTGTGGCTCCCTGAACACACCCTGTTCATTCATGCTCCCCTCCAGCAGCATGAATACTTCTCTCCAACAACAGAGCCTTACAGATTCCTGCCAACCTGTGGGGATCGAGAAGGTGTATAAATAATGATGAGAAACAGATGAGAAAATTTGTTTTTATAAATATCTAGAGTAATTTAAAATGTGAAATCTCTACTACTAAAAGGAATTGAAAACCAATTGTCCTAAGCAGTTTCTGTTTTGTATTTTATTTGATGTACATGTGAGTATTTTTTTAATTTGAAAAATATCACACAACTAGTGAGAAATCAAAATATTTATTTTATTTATTAGGTGTGTATAGTATGAACTAACTATGAAATAACAACCTCAAATACTGTTTTGGATATAATAAGAATTATAATACAAGCTTAATGATTGAGAGTAAAAATATGTTTCTATATGATGGGATTTACCAAAATTGGGATTAAAAGTTTTGGAGACCTAGATTAAGGTCTGTGAGGTCAGGAACATTCTTAGACCTCAGTGTGGTCCCTGTAGATTTATTTGTTGAATAAATGCAGAGAGGTCTTTTGTTTGTAAGCTAAATGTACATTTGCTATTTTTCTTATTTGAAAGAACTCAGAATCTGGTTTTAGTATTTCTTCTTGTGTAATCATTTTTATAGCTTTTAAAAAAGAGTGTCTTATACAAACTTTGATTCAAGATATTAGTAGTAAAATGGCACATAATAATTTCTTTATTACTTCATAGGACACATTCAGCTGATAATTTTATGACTAATAGACAACCTTACAGTCAATGAACACCTAATAAACATGTAAAAATAAAAATATAAAGTAAATCAAAGTTACACATTGATTTCCAAAGAATTGATTATGATAGGGTATTAACTATATAACCTTATGGATATATGGATATAGATTCTTGGTCAGTGGCCTCCAATTCTTTTCAGGGCTTGCAAATTGCTCAACGTTGGCAGTAACCATCCTTAATAGGGTAAACCACATAAAATAATGCCTCTCTTTTGTGTGTGTATGCTTCTAACATGGTGGTTGGTAAACCAGCCAGCTATATTCTATTTTTATGTAACAAAATTAAAATGACATGCTTTCTCAAGAACACAATAAAGCATTGCCCAAAGATTTCCCATTACTTCTTTCCAGTCACATTGAAGTTAAAGAATAATGTCCTATCACTTTGGAACTTACTAGTATCAGGAAAGTGTCAAAAATATCTATTTCCAAATTTAAAAAAAGACTAGTCTAAATCTAAATTTACTGATGGGGAGTGACCAGTTCCTTTAAGTATTTTATCATTACATTTTATGATAAAAACATATCGTTATACATATCCCAACAATTTTTCAAGTCACAAGTACATAATCAAGCCAGAATTTCTTATTATGAAACTGAAGAAGTAGGACAAGTATGAAGTTCTACATCACTATTTCATGTTCTGCTGCCAACCGGGCATTCAAAAACACAGGTAAAAATAAATAGGCATTTTTTAAGTCAATTTTACTTGATTAAGATGTACCCAGGTAGAGCAAAGGTATAAAATTGATTTTAAAAGGCATTTAATTTTTTCCCTATTTCAAATGAACTCATTTCTATCTTTAAACAATTAACTTTTCTACCATAAAAAATTTATTAAACATTGATTATATGAGGCCCTGTGCTAGACCCGAGGTATGTAATTATGACAAAAGCAGCCATGTGCCTGCCATAACAGAAAAGTACTGGGAAAGAAAAACACTAATCAGATTATTACATGAATTATTAATTGATACATAACAATGCTAAGTACTGTGAAGAATTGGCATGTTTGCTACCAGAATATATAACAAAAGATTTTGTGTGATGTTCAGAAGTTCTCTCAGGAAATAAAGTTGGACCTGAATAACTATTCTTCAAAATTGAGAAAATAGCAGAGAGGATCCTAGGCAGAGAGGAGTTTTAGCAAAAGTGCTATGGTGGGAGAGGGTGTGACATGTTGAGGAACTGAAAAAGGTGCCAGTGAAGTTGGAATGAAGAGTGAGAGTGGACGGTGTAAGGCAAAACTGGAGGTATAGGCAGGGGCGAAACCATGTAAGGCACTGCACGCCATGTGAAGGTACAAGTCTCTTTTCTCAGTGGACTATAAAGCCATTGAAAGTTCCTAAGCAAGGAGAAAATGTGATGACATTTTAGCTTTCAAAACATTGCTTAGATGGTAGCAAGAAGAAACAATTGAATTGGAATGAGTGGATATGAAGAAACCAAGCCTTAGGCAATTTAGAAATCAAGCCTTGGGAGAATGGAGACCTATACTAAGGTGTGAAAGGTTAAAACACAGTGAGTACATTTAAGAGATATTTAGGAACTAAAGCTTAAAGGTTTGGTTGTACGTGGGAGTAAGGAGTAAGGGATAACATTATTTTGTTTCTAATTTACACAAGTAGAATATTGGTGATCACTGTATTAAGATAAGAAACATGGGAAGAGAACCAGGTTGTTGTTTTGTGGGGAGGGATTTGTTGGAAAGAAGTCAGGAGTTAGGTGTTGGACCTGTTGAGATGGCAGTGTATCTGAGATATTTAAGTGGAGCTGTACAGTAGTCTCCCTTATGCACAGTTTCAGTTATCTGAAGTCAACTGCAGTTTGAAAATATTCAATGGAAAAATTCCAGAAATAAGCAATTCATAAATTTTAAATTGTGTGCCACTCTACGTAGTGTGATGAAATCTCTCCTGTCCTGTTCTATCCAGTTCTGGACATGAATTGTCCCTTTGTCTAACATATCCAGACTGTATATGCTCAGACTTATTAATCGCTTAATAGGTTTCTTGATTATCAGATCGACTGACTGTTGTGGTATCATAGTGTTGTGTTCAAGACCCTTATTTTACTTAATAATGGTCCCAAAGCATAAGAATAGTGATGTTGGCAATTTTGATCTGGCACAGAGAAGCTGTAAAGTGCTTGATTTAAGTGAAAAGGTAAGAGTTTTCAACTTAATAAGGAAAGAAAAAAAATCATACTGAGGTTGTTAATATCTACAATAAGAATGAATCATCTATCCATAAAATTGTGAAGGAAAAATAAATTGTGCTAATTTGCTGAGACAGAGGGAAAGAGATCATATTCATATAACTTTTATTACAATATATTGTTATACTTGTTTTGTTACTGTCAATCCCTTATGGTACCTAATTTATACATCAAACTTTATAATAAGTATGTATATATGTGTGTGTGTGCATGTGTATGTGTGTGCAAATACATATATACACACATAGTATACATAGGGTTTGGTATTCTCTGCAGTTTCAGGCATCCATTGCTGGCCTTGGAAAGTATCTCCCATGGATAAGGTGGGGATTATACGTAGTAGTTCCATATACAGGTTTGAAAATCAATGAAATTTTCTGGGGCTAAATATGTAAACATGGTGTATAGTCACAAATTGAATATATTGGTAATTGAAGCTATAGATTTAGGTGAGAGAGTAGAATGAGAAAAAGGCTTACAGTGTAGCCTTGACAAACTCTTAACTGTTCTGTTGAAGAGGCTGAAAGTTGATCAGAGTAAGGAGTGTTTGAGGGGTCAGTGACACAGGCTGTAAAAAGGTTCAAGAAGAAAAGAAAGTGCAGCGAGCAAAGACTTTATTTTACTTTCCCAAGAGAAGGAAAGGGCTAGTTGTGGAGATATGTACCTACATTGGAGAGTAGGGGGCTTTGAGTTTTTATTGGATTATAATTGGGTTGTGAAAGGTTGGGGGGTTGCCATTGTGTGGTCCCTGGGCTGTTGAGGGTGTTGTAACACAGGAGGTTTTGGTTAGTTTTGTATAAGCTGCAGTTTACTCCACTGTTATCTTTTGCCTGTGGTTATGGAGGGCAGTTAGTCATGTTTGGTTCTTGCTTTCCAGTAATTTCCAGTCCTGGTCATATAAGCTCAGAAGAGTACAATGGCAGTCATGTTTAACAAGGTCATAGGCCTGCTCAGCAAATGGTGCCACAATAGCAAATGGTGCTGGCTTTGTCCTTTCAAGGAGTATAACCAAGAGGTTGTTTGCTACACAACCAAAGGAGAGGGAATGTTTCAAGGAAGAGGTGACCCATAATGTTGAAGACAGCTGAGAAATTAGGTTGGCATTGAATTTTTTTGTGGAAGTTTATTCCCCTACAAAAATTGGGTCAATAACTAAGGTGGCTGGGGGGGAAAAGTCTGATGAATTTGACAAAGTATGTATGTCATTGATAATGAGGACATATTATGTTTTTATTTTTTGTTTTTTAGGTTGATGGAGATATTTAAAGATTTAAACATTCTAATGAGAGGGATCCAAAAGGGATTTATTTAATGAGATGGAGTTTGTAGGGAGCATGTTGGAATAGTTACATGTATTTTGCATTCACTGTATTTTTTTCCTTTTCTTTCTAAGGGGAAAGCCAAGCCTTGCCAATCCCTTGCCTCAGCAAAAGGTTTATCCTCTTTCTGAATTTTGTTTTCTCTAAAGCCTGATTTCCTTGAGAGGATTATTTTATGGGGGTAGGAAGTGATGGGAGGGGCTCTACCTACTGTACCAGAGTGGGAGGTAGGTGGGAATGGTTCCTCAGTCTGATACATGTTGTTTATAGGGATATAATCTAGAACTCCTGATGTAATTTGTGTGGGTAGAAGCTAAGGGATCTTCAGGGTCCTACTATCATTGCCAGAAAATTATGAGAACAAGCCAATAAAAGATTTGGTAACTATCATCAGGGATGAGCATTCTGCATGCTAATTATTTGCTTTCTATGGAAAGTTACAATATGTAACTTACATATTCAACTTACAGATTCAGCCTGGTCTAAAAGAAGGTTTTTCTTAATTATCTATCTAGGGCCTTCAACCTTCTATGGAATTCATCTGTAATTTTTCTTCAACTGTTTTTTTCTACATTGAATTATAACGTATTTTTTTTGTTTTGATTGTTTTTAAAATTTTGAGCATATTTTGCTTTCTCTTTGAGGTACTTTTGTCCATTCAGGATTTTATAGGTTATAAGGCATTAGCGTTTAAAGGTTTAGTTATCTATTTTGAGTAGAGTGTTTTTTGCTAAGGGACAAGAGAGAGATGTTTACTTTATGAAAGAGAATAGCCAAGTTCCAAACAAATGAATTTTAACTGGTTCCTCTGATAATGCACATCATCCTTCAACTTTGCAGTTGATGAGTTTATAATACCCTTATTTTCATTAGACCTTGAACTGTAATTGAGATCATCCAACATTTGGAACTTGATCATGATATATTCAATTATTATTCTTGAACATAATCAGAGCAGATGTGGATTAAGGATCATTCAATACACTGATTCTTATATTTTTATAAGTAAACATGACATTTCTGTATTTTTATTCCCTGTTATATACTTATAACTGAACTCCTCCATCACTCTCAGTAATTTTGGAATTATGTTCAATATTCATCTCCTCAAGAGACTGCAGTCTCCAAGTGGACCAGCCTGTCATACTAAGTACAATATTCAGTCACTTGCCTGGAAAATAATAAACTCTAAATCAATATTTATTGAATGAGTGGGAGGGTGGATGGCTAAGTTATATTCTCAATTGAAATGTTTCCCAGTTTCCCAAGGTTCTATTTCCCAAATGACTTATTTTAAAAACAGGTAATATTAATTCTCATTCATTCACTTAACATTTATTTAAAACTAGTTTATACTAGGTGTAGTGCTGATACATTCAAATTCACAATGTAGTATGTATTCTCATGGTTAGAAACCTACTGCATTGACTGCCAAAGGGAATTTCTGGACATGGATGACGTTTGGCTGCATAAACAGTGGCCTTCCTCCTTTCCATGTGTCCTAGAAAGAAATTTAGAAAAGGAAATGGTAGTACTATTCAACTGCAAATATGTTTTAAAGATTATATGTAAGAAGAGCTACACTGGCATGGCTCAGTTATAAATAAGGAGTCCTGAGAATGGTTCACAAGAACACATGTTTGGATCAAAAAGTC